>CM077163.1:27786154-28092628 GCA_039583875.1 Platanthera guangdongensis
CTACACTCAGGCTAAAATAGCTTAACCTCAGCCTTCATTAAGGCCTACACTCAGAGAAATGATTCTCCTACACTCAGGATCAAAAGCCTACCATCAGCCTTTATAGATTTAGGCTTACAACTCAGATCTATACAAGATCCTACAGAATTTGATAATACAAAGTATATAACACAATTCAGATAGAGAGAGATGAATTGACTGGCTTCTTGATGAGTTCTTGGAAGAACTAGGCAGAGATCAACCACCCTTGGCTTTCTTCAAAGCTTCTTGAATTAGAACACAATAAGGTTGAATTTCTTGTGCAGATGATTCTTCAATCAACTGCTGTCTTGTGAATCATATCTCAATCCTGAATCTTACTTGTCAGCCTGGTTCAACAGCTGTTCTTCTTAGAAGGAGCTCTCTCTCTCCAACTTCTTAGATCTTCTGTTGAAGGTCTTCTTCTTTGTGTTGTGATTTCAATTGATTGTTGTCAATCTGTTCATCTCATCTACTGTTGAAGGAGAAAGGCCTTTATATAGGTTTCTCCATGGGACCGGCTGATCCAGTTTATAACAACCTTCTGATGGCTCTGACAGTTGCAGTTGACCGGTTGAAATGCAGCTGTCAAGTCATCCAGTCACTTCTTGAAATCTCTGTCACTATCTGAAAGTGTCGAGACAGATAGTCTTTATGTGTCGACACAATAGACTAAGTGTCGACACAAGTAGACTAAGTGTCGACACTAGCCTTCATGGTGTCGACATAACCTTGTGTTGTTGTAACAGCTTCTCGACACTGCTTCTTTCAGAATGTGTCGACACTGATTCTGTGTGTCGACACAAGCCTTCTGTTGAATGTGTCGACACTGGTTGAGTGTGTCGACACAAATACTTAATCTTCAATACTTAGTTGATTTCTGCTGTGTGTCGACACAACGCCTTTGTGTCGACACATCTTCTTATGTTGAAACTTTGCTAAGTGTCGACACATCTCCTTTGTGTCGACACATGCCTTCATGTGTTGAAACTTTACTGAGTGTCGACACATCTCCTTTATGTCGACATCTGTACTTAAACTTTGTTGAAGTTTGCTGAGTGTCGACACAGCCTCCTGGTGTCGACACTTTTGATGTCGACAAAGTTTCTCTGGGTGTCGACACTGCTTCTAAGTGTCGACACTACTTCTGTAGACAATTCTTCACTGTGTGTCGACACTGCCTGTATGTGTCGACACTTTTCTTCTGGTGTCGACTCTGCCTTCCTGGTGTCGACACAATTACTCCAAGTGTCGACACAGCTACTCCAAGTGTCGACACAGCTTCTCTAGGTGTCGACACAAGCCTTCTTAAGTGTCGACACTTCATCTCTAAGTGTCGACACATGGACTTAGAAAATTTTATGCTTTACCTGTAATTACTTAACCTGCACAAGTAAACTCAAAGCACATCAAATACACCTTGATGTATATCATTTAGTAGGGTAAGGCTTCTTCAAATCAGGTACATGTATTCCAATGTACCCAACAATCTCACCCTATTTGGAGAAGTCATAACCCTTAGTCAATGATATACACCATACATAACAAATACAAATATGATGTATAACAGTATTAAATGACAGGGTAAGTACTAAACATGTATAAACAAAACATGTATACATAATTATCTCAGAATAACTATGTAATAGATTAAACATATAACATTGTTCTTATAACTTCAAATATTTTCATTAATCAAAAGTTTACATAGAGTTAAATGCAAATGATTACAGATTGTAAACTTAAGAAAATTCTAATCTATGGCTGTTCAGGCTCCTTGATGACAATGCCCTTTCCAGATTGGATCTTTGCTTGTACTGGAGCATCATTGTCATCATCAGCAACAGGCTTCTTTCCCTTAAGATCTTTCTTTTTCTGTTCTTCAGCCTTTATCTTCTGTCTCTCAAAGTAGTGATAAGGCTTAGGGAAATACTTGTTAGGCTCCTATGAATTAGGAGGTAGCTTCCCTAATTTAGCCTTTCTTCTATATTGTACTATGGCCTCTTGCTTAGCTTCATGCTTTTTCCATTCCTGGTCAGAATACCATTTGCCCCTTTCTATGAAATTATCCTTAGCAGCCTTCCAAGCAGTCAGAATAATATTTCTAGAAGTTGGACTCCATTGTTCAAAGTCTGGCCTTAATTCAGCTTGCTCTCTGAACCTTTTCTTAGATAATTGGGCATCTTGTTCTTTCAGGAATGCATCTTGCTCTTTCAGTACTGCCTCTGACACAGGCTGTACTACTTTCTCAAGAATAACATTCTGATTACCCTCAGGAGGACTATACATAGACTGTACCTCCTGATGTATCATGTCAAAATCAGCAGGAGGGTATATCACTTGAGCTACTTCCGCTTGCTTTCCTCCAAAATAAGCAGGATTAATCCCAAATTCTGCAACATCATCATCATCACATAAAGGTGGATATCCAAGGGTGGCTCTGATGGAGTTGGAAATCCATTTTGCATGATCAGAGCCTGCTTTGACTAACACCCTCTCCCCCTTTATGACTTCTCTGACTATATGATCCCTAAGATCATCCTTCTGAAACCTGAGTTGAGCATTTAAATAGTTAACTCCATCTTTATAAAAAGGCTTTAACCTTTGTAGCTTGTCAGTAATGGCCTTTTGAGAATCTTCAATTGCAGTTTTTACAGCAGTTAGGCTCTCTTGTAATTGCTTGTCAAATTCAGCCTTGGCCTCAGTCATGGCAACAGTTTGAGCAGTAGCAATTTTCTGCATTTCAGTGACTATCACATTATATGATTCAGTTAAATTCTCATTCATTCTTATCTGGTTTTCTAGAACATATCCTTGTTTTACTGCCAAGTCATCAATCTGTTTCTTCATATTCTCTTGTTGAGTAGCCAGATATACCACTGCATTGCCTCCTTTATGGAAACAATCAGTCATTTCCTTCTTGTTTAGGTTCACTTCAATTCTTATAGACTTTATGTCTTGAGCTAAATCAAACTGAAGGGATTTATGTCCTTCATCCACATATTTCTCTAGAGCTTGCCTTTGCTCATCCAGCTTGATTTGCAATGCCACCATCAGAGAACTGTAGTCAGCAGTTGGAGCAGGCTGTGGAACAATTGTCTGTAGTGCTTTCTTGTAGTTCTGGCTTCTTCTCTTGAACACCTGGAACTTCCTCTTCTTGGCCCTAGCAGCCTCTTCATCCTCCGAAGCAGAATTCCTAGCAATATCTACTCTATCCTTAGGACTAGGATGTAAATCCTTCTCAGTCCTTGGTAGCTCCTCAGTAATTCTTTGCTCTTCAGTCTCTTTTGCAGCATGCTCCTTCACATGCTCTACATGCTCCCCCTCAAAGTCTACCTTCTCCCCCTCAGTAGCAGCTTTCTCTCTCTCAAAATCAGTCTGTATCCCTTCAAAACCAGGAAATAGCTCTTCCAAAGTAAATTCCTGTTGAGGATGGACTGGAGAAGTTCTTATCTCAGGAGCATCAGACACCACTTTATCAGCAACTGATGTGTCCTTCATGACAACATCTTGTGGTTGACTATGTAAATGTGTTTGCTGATCAACATCAAGTAATGAATCAGTCAAAACTTTATCCTCAATATCAATATTCAATTGATTAACTTCAGTAATTACCTCTAGAATGGTTTGGGTAGCCCTTTCACTCTTTAATTGAGTTGGCTCATCCACATGTAGAGGCTCCCCCTAGAGTGGATCCAAGGGAATAGGGCTAGCTGATGGTAGCTCCCCCTGCCTCTGGGCATCTTCTTGTCTTGCTGGAGACTGTCCAGCATTGTCAGCTTCTCCACCATCAGAACTAAACACCACTTGCTCCTCTGAGCTACTTGAGGATTCTTGTGCCACAATGGCTGTCTTCTTCTTCTTCTTCTGAGGTGTTACCTTTTCTGGTGTAGGCATTTCTTTTATCAATACTCTATCCCACCTTGAGAAAATTCTAACATCCATTCTTCTCATGTGGTTTATCTTAGAACCAGCAGCTTGGTTCATCACTTCAGGGATACTGCCAGCTAAGTATAAACTCAGTATTCTACCCAGATTGGGTTTCTTCAGGCTCTCTTTTATCTTATCAAACATGACTGAAGACCAATCAGTATTAAGTTTGAAAATTATCCTTGTCATCAAACTGAACATGTGAGCTGATATTCTATAATGCCCACCAGGCTTGCTCAGTATTACCTTGCCAACTATCTCAGATAAAAATTTGCCCTGCATGTTCATGCCTTTCCTGTTGAAGACTGATCCAATTTTCAGGCTTGAATCAAGTCCACACCATGCCAATGCCTCCCTTGTCTTTGATGCAGAAACATCTTCCTCCTCTTTAGTTCTAGAGAGATGTAGAACTTTTCTTAGAGTCTTTTGGGAGACCTTCACCTTTGCCCCATGAACTTTGGACTTAATCTTGAGTCCAGATTCATCAAGAGTTGCTGCACTCAAGAATTCGAAGACTTCCTTCTTCTAAATCTTGATTGGTTCTGATACAAGGTATTCAAATCCAGTCTCGGCAATTAGGGTTATCACACCTTGGATTTCGGGTTCCGCGTCATCAAAGGCGTGTCACACGAGCTCATATCCTTCATTAATGTTATCTTCTAGCTTGGGCGCCATTAGGGTTTGAAGAAATTTTGAATTTAGAGAAGAGAAATGTCGACACACAAGTTTGGTCTCGAAACTATGGTGAGCGTGTCGACAAACAATGGCGAAAACCTATTTATACCTTTCTAAAATTGAAGGTGAAAAGGAGCGTCAGATTACTTGAAATGTGTCGACACTGTTGAAAAGTGTCGACACTTACTGCTCATGTCTCGACAACTATGTGTCGACACAAATATAGTCGACAGAATATATGTGTCGACACTTATATATCTCAGCTCGACGATTAGTCGATACTTCACTCGACGAAATTAGTGTAAAATCTAAGTGTCGACAACACCCTGGATGTGTCGACACCTACTCTGCATGTGTCGACACTAATTCTCTGAAGTGTCGACACAGTCTGCCTAGATGTGTCGACACCATTTCTCTGTAGTGTCGACACCACTTCTATGTGTCGACACAGACATCTCTGTGTGTCGACACCATTTTACTTAGCCAATTTTTTAAACTTATTCTAAGTTTATCCTTCCTAATTCAATTTTAAAATTATTGAATTTGGTTTCATCTAGGGGCTTAGTAAACATATTAGCTAACTGATTATCTGTTTTTACATACTCTAGGGAAATGTCCTCTTTTTCTACATGTTCCCTAAGAAAATGGTATTTGATTTCTATGTGCTTAGTCCTACTATGGGAAACATGATTATTTGCAATAGAAATAGCACTTGTAGAATTACAAAATAAAGGTGTTCTACTTACTTGAATACCATAATCTTCTAGCTGGTGTTGAATCCATAGAAGTTGTGCACAGCAGCTTCCTGCAGCCACATACTCTGACTCAGTTGTGGAGATAGCCACACTGGTCTGCTTCTTGCTACTCCATGACACCAGCCTCCCACCTAGAAACTGACAGGATCCTGTTGTACTTTTCCTAACTTCCTTGCAGCCTGCAAAATCTGCATCTGAATAACCTGTCAGTACAAAATCTCCATTCCTAGGGTACCAAAGGCCTAGATAAGGTGTGCCCTTAAGATATCTCAAAATCCTTTTGACTGCAGTCAAATGAGATTCTATAGGGCATGCTTGGTACCTAGCACAGACACATGTAACATACATGATATCTAGTCTACTAGCAGTCAAATACAATAGGGAGCCAACTATCCCTCTATACAAAGTCTCATCTACAGGTTTCCCTGCATCATCTTTGCCTAGAGACATGCTTGACCCCATAGGAGTTTTCATGGTAGTGGAGGATTCCATACCATACTTCTTTATCAACTATAGGGTGAACTTAGACTGGCATATGGATAATCCATCTTCAGTCTGTCTAACTTGGAGACCCAAGAAGAACTTAAGTTCCCCCATACTGCTCATTTCAAATTGTCCTTGCATGAGTTTTGCAAACTTTCTGCAAAGACTACTTTCTGTAGACCCAAATATTATGTCATCTACATATATTTGGACTAATATAATCTTGTCTCTGGATTCCCTAAGGAATAGAGTCTTGTCTATTTTCCCCCTTGAGAATTTATTCTCAATGAGGAAACTAGACAGGGTTTCATACCAAGCCCTAGGGGCTTGTTTTAACCCATACAAAACCTTCCTAAGTCTATATACATAATCAGGTTTAAGTGAGTCAACAAAACCTGATGGCTGCTCTACATAGACTTCTTCCTTCAGATTTTCATTCAGAAAAGCTGACTTAACATCCATTTGATATACCTTAAATCCTTGAAATGTTGCATAGGGAAGGAACATTCTGATTGCCTCCAGTCTTGCTACTGGAGCAAAGGTTTGATCAAAATCAATACCTTCCTCCTGCCTATACCTCCGCAACAAGTCTAGCTTTGTTCTTTATGATGATTCCATTTCATCCAACTTGTTCCTAAGAGATCCACTTAGTTCCAATAATGTTATGGTCCTTGGGGTTTAGGAACTAGCTCCCAGACCTTGCATCTTTTGAACTGGTTCAGTTCCTCTTGCATGACTTCAATCCAATGAGGGTCTAGGATTGCTTCTTCAAATTTCTTTGGCTCTACTTGGGACAGGAAACTGTAATAAAGAACTGTACTTAGATTCCTGCTCCTTGTTTGCACCCCTTGTCTGAGATCTCCAATTATTTGATTTACTGGATGATCCTTTAGGTGCCTATATGCTGGAGACAGCCTATCTTCAGGTTGTACACCTTCAGCCCCTTCATTTAGCTGTACCTCTTGGTCTTCTTCAGCATCAGGAGTATCTTATACTCCCCCTGGACAGCAGCCACCATCTTCCACTTGCTGAATTGCAGTAGAACCTTCAGTAATAGTTAGCTTCATCAAAAACTACATGAACAGACTCGTCTACAACTTGTGTAATCAAGTTGTAGACCCTATAAGCCTTACTATTATTATTGTACCCAACAAAGATTCCCTCTTGGGATTTGACAACAAACTTGGTTAAATAAGACTTTTCATTATTAAGTATATAGCACTTGCAACCAAAGATCCTGAAATAGGATAAATTTGGTTTTCTGCCCTTCACAATCTCATAGGTGGTCTTCTTATGGCTCTTGGTGATAGTAGCCCTATTGATTACATGACATGCAATATTAACTGCCTCAGCCCAGAAATATTCTGGGAGAGATGTGTCACTCAATAGGGTTCTACCAGCCTCTATCAAGGTTCTATTTTTTCTTTCAGCAATACCATTTTGCTGAGGTGTTTTTTGTGAGGAAAATTCCTGAAAAATTTCAAATTCTTCGCACAGTTTTGTCATACTTTCAGACTGAAATTTAGTACCATGGTCACTTCTGATTTTGACCACTGTACTGTCCAATTCATTCTGAATTTGTTTAACAAAACTATACAAGATACTTGGAATTTCAGATTTTTGCCTTAGGAAGAACACCCAGGAATACCTTGAGTAGTCATCAACTACCACAAATGTGTAGAGCTTCCTACCTAGGCTGTGAACTGGCATAGGACCAAAAAGATCCATATGCAAGAGGTATAGACACCTCACAGAATCCTTGTTCTCAAGGCTTTGAAAGGTGGATTTGGTCTGCTTACCCTTTTGACAAGCTGAGCATATCCCAACCTTTATACACTTAACATGAGGACCATTCCTCACTAACTCTTTGCTAAAGAGTTGACCAATTGTCTTATAGTTAAGATGATCCAGTCTCTTGTGCCATTTAACACAGTGTGAGACTTTCTCATCAGCTACAAGATAAAGAAGAGAACCATTGTTCTCACATACAAAGTCAAGGCAATAGACATTTCTCTTCCTAAATCCTGTCAACATGATCTTTTGATCACTTGACCTCCTGATATGATAACCATCCTTGACAAATGAGATGACATATCCTAAATCACTCAGCTGACTTATGCTAATGAGGTTATGTTTCAAACCCTTTACATAAGCCACTTGAGTAATTATAATTTGGTTACTAGAAATGTTATCAAAACCTTTGATGATCCCTTTTTCTGAACCACCAAAGGTAACTTTTGGACCATCCTTGATAGGTGTATAGTCCTTCAGCAGCCCCCTTGTTCCAGTCATGTGCCTAGAACATCCACTGTCCAAGTACCATATAGGGGCATGGCCACTTGGACTCACCTGAAAAACAGATTACTTAACCTTAGAACCCAAATAATTCTTGGGTCCTTGGTGCAGGTTAGTTTGACTTTTAACAAAACCACCTGTAGCTCTTCTAGCAGGTAGTTTGCTACTCTCCTTGACACTTGAATTGTGCCAACAGTCTATGGCAAAGTGGCCTATCTTGCCACAACACCAGCACTCAAACCTGTTGTACCTTTGTTTAGGTATAACCCTGGCTGGATTTTCTACTGCAGCCTTCTTGTTTAGTGCTGGGGCTTTGCCCTTAGACTTGGACCTAGCTGTCCAGGCAGGTTTTGTAAATCCTAATCCAGCCTTACCCTTATGAAGTACAAACTCATCTATCAAGGGTAAAACAGATTTGGGTTTAGAAAAGCTAACCACAATATCCTTCTCCTTCTGAAGTCTAACCTCCAGATTCCTAATTTGATCATTCTTAAATGTAATAGTACCCATCTAAATAACAGTAATGTTCTTCAGCCTGGCTATTTCATTCAGTTTTTGATCAAATAACTTGTCTGAATTAGCAGCTGCTAACTTAAGATTAGCAATTTCCTTAGTCAGTGTTTTGACCAGATTTTTGCTCTTCTTAAGTGCCTGCAATACATCTCTATATTCATCCATCAACTGATGAATATCACCCTCAGATTCAGACCCACCCACATCACTTGATGCAGATGTATCTGATTCTGACTCAGTACTAGAAATTGAACTGGAAGAACAATTTTGTACCTTACTTGGTCCAGGCTGATCCTTGATTTTGTCTCCTTCAGAGAATGCCATTAGTCCATTGCACTGATTGTCCTCATGCTCATAAATTGAGTTCATTAGCTGCAAGAACTCATCTTCTTCCTCTTCAGCAAACAAGCCAATATAGGCTTCAACATCTAATTCTGTTTCTGAAGATGACTGATTAGTCAAACTTTTGTCTTTCTTGGCAACAAAGGACTTTTCCTTTTTGCCCTTAAACTGTGTCTTCTTTCTGTCAGTTGACTCCTTTCTTTTTTCAGGACAGTCAGCCACTACATGTCCCTGTCTATTGCAACAATAGCATACAATCTTTGAGGATGTAGTTTTACTTGGCTTGGACTTTCTTCTGTCATTCCTTGATGACTTCCTGTTCTGATAGTAGTCATCTTTTGTCTATGAAGTGGATGGCTTAGACCTCCACTGCTTCTTCTTCAGAAACTTTTGAAACTGCCTTGTAAAGGCAGCAAAATTCTCATCACTTTCACTGCTGTCTGAGTTCTGGTTCTCTGAATTTTCTGAAGCAGTATCAGCAACTGTTTGTGGTGGAGTTGGAGACTTGCTTCTATACTTCCTAGTGGCTTCAGTCTTGAAGGCCACAGCTCTTTCCTTGTGCTCCACTCTAGTGGTCTTCTCTTCCTCTTTTCTTGTCATTAACTGCATCTCATAAGATAACAGTTTTCCAAACAAAGTTGGAGGAGGTATATCAGCTAATTTGGCCATTTCCCTAATGACACAAATCTTGGTGTCCCAGTCTTTAGTCAAGGATCTTAAGAACTTATCATTCAGCTCATAGTTGCTGAATTCTCTTCCATAGGACATCAACTCATTAACAATCCTATAGAATTTCTTGTAGCATTCAGTAATACTATCAGACTTTCCTTGTCTGAAGCTTTCATACTCCCGATTTAACAAGGACTTCCTGTCCTGTCTTACTTCTTCTGATCCCTCCATATAGACAATTAATGTGTCCCACATTTCTTTAGAAGTTTTACAGTGAATTAAATTCTGAAATGTTGCATCATCAATTGCACTAACAATAATATTCTGGGCCCTCTTTTCCATAGTGGCGAGAATTATTTCATCTTTAGTCATTTCTGAATAGTCTTTGGGAGTTCTCTGATTTGCATCCAGAACAGATACTTTCATTGGCACATATGACCCTTCTTTGCTGTAATGTATATTCTTAGGTCAGAGGTTTCCATAAAAGTCTAACCCTCTCTTTCCATATGTCAAAAATCTCTTTTCTACAGATTAGCAACTTCATGGACCCCAGCTCTTTGTGATTCTCAGTTGAACCCATTTTCTTGAATCTTGATTAATCTGATTCTGCTTACAGGATCTTACTCAGACTGTTATGACCCTTTTTGAGTAACCTCCCTCTGATACCACTTGAAAGTAATAGTGCCTAATCGCCTAGAAGGGGGGGGGGTGAATAGGTGACCTATATCTTTTTAACTTTAAAGGCAGAAATACAGTACAGTAATTGCAATTATACAAGTATCACAGCACATCAACCATACAAGCATACATTCACAGAGTGCACACAGGATTTATAGTGGTTCCCCAAGGTCTGGGTACATCCACTTTCCCCCTTCGCCTATCCAGTAGTGTACTAGATTCAGCCTAACTTCTCCACTTCTTCTTAGATCCTCAGATCTTACAACTCAGAACCCCAAACAGGTTCCTACAACTCAGAGTGACCCCACTCATACAACTCAGGCACAAAGTCCTACCACTCAGTCTTCAACAAGACCTACACTCAGGCTAAAACAACCCTACCTCAGCCTTCAACAAGGCCTACACTCAGAGAAATGATTCTCCTACACTCAGGCTCAAAAGCCCTACCTCTCAGCCTTTATAGATTTAGCCTTACAACTCAGATCTATACAAGATCCTACAGGAATTTGATAATACAAAGTATATAACCACAATTCAGATAGAGAGAGATGAATTGACTGGCTTCTTGATGAGTTCTTGGAAGAACTAGGCAGAGATCAACCACCCTTGACTTTCTTCAAAGCTTCTTAAATTAGAACACAGTAGGGTTGAATCTCTTGTGCAGATGATCTTTAATCAACTGCTGTCTTGTGAATTAGATCTTCTGTTGAAGGTCTTCTTCTTTGTGTTGTGATTTCAATTGATTGTTGTCAATCTGTTCATCTCATCTATTATTGAAGGAGAAAGACCTTTATATAGGCTTTCTCCATGGTGACTGGCTAATCCAATTTATAACAACCTTCTGATGGCTCTGACAGTTGCAGTTGACCGGTTGAAATGGCAGCTGCCAAGTCATCCAGTCACTTCTTGAAATCTCTGTCACTGTCTGAAAGTGTCGAGACAGATAGTCTTTATGTGTCGACACAAATAGACTAAGTGTCGACACAAGTAGACTAAGTGTCGACACTAGCCTTCATGGTGTCGACACAACTCCTTGTGTTGTTGTAACAGCTTCTCGACACTGCTTCTTCAGAATGTGTCAACACTGATTCTGTGTGTCGACACAAGCCTTCTGTTGAATGTGTCGACACTGGTTGAGTGTGTCGACACAAATACTTAATCTTCAATACTTAGTTGATTTCTGCTGTGTGTCGACACAACGCCTTTGTGTCGACACATCTTCTTGTGTTGAAACTTTGCTAAGTGTCGACACATCTCCTTTGTGTCGACACATGCCTTTATGTGTTGAAACTTTGGTGAGTGTCGACACATCTCCTTTGTGTCGACACCTGTACTTAAACTTTGTTGAAGTTTGCTTAGTGTCGACACAGCCTCCTGGTGTCGACACTTTTGATGTCGACAAAGTTTCTCTGGGTGTCGACACTGCTTTTAAGTGTCGACACTGCTTCTGTAGACAATTCTTCACTGTGTGTCGACACTGCCTGTATGTGTCGACACTTTTCTTCTGGTGTCGACTCTGCCTTCCTGGTGTCGACACAATTACTCCAAGTGTCGACACAGCTTCTCTAGGTGTCGACACAAGCCTTCTTAAGTGTCGACACTTCACCTCTAGGTGTCGATACATGGACTTAAAAACTTTTATGCTTTACCTGCAATTACTTAACCTGCACAAGTAAACTCAAAGCACATCAAATACACCTTGATGTATATCATTGAGTAGGGTGAGGCTTCTTCAAATCAGGTACATGTATTTCAATGTACCCAACAATTCAGTCAATACTTCATCCTCAATATTGAAATTTAATTGATTAACTTCATTGATTACCTCAAGAATTGTTTGGGTTGCCCTTTCACCGTCTAAGTGAGTTGGCTCATCCACATGATGAGGCTCTCCCTGAAGGGGATCCAGGTGAATAGGGCTAGCAGATGGTTGCTCCCCCTGCCTCTATGCATCTTCATTTCTTGCTGGTGACTGTCCAGTATTTCCAGCCTCTCCATCATCAGAACTAAAAACTACTTGCTCCTCTGAGCTACTGGATGATTCAGGAGCCACTATGACTTTCTTCTTCTTCTTTTGAGGTGTTTCCTTCTCTGGTGTTGGCATTTCTTTAGTTAACACCCTATCCCATCTTGAGATTATTTTGATGTCCATTTTCCTCATATGGTTAATCTTAGAACCTGCAGCTTTGTTCATCACTTCTGGAATACTTCCAGCCAAGAACAAACTCATAATCCTACCCAGATTGGGTTTCTTCAGACTTTCCTTAATCTTGTCAAACATCACTGCTGACCAATCAGTTTTGAGTTTGAAAATGATCCTTGTCATTAAACTGAACATGTGAGCTGATATTCTATCATGCCCACCTGGCTTGCTCAGGATTACCTTTCCTACTATTTCAGATAAAAACTTTCCTTGCATGTTCATTCCTTTCCTGTTAAAAACTGATCCAATCTTCATGTTTGAATCTAATCCACACCATTGCAGTGCCTCCCTTATCCTTGATGCAGGTACATCTTCCTCTTCTTTAGTTCTAGGTAGATGTAGAACTTTTCTTAGATTTTTCTGGGTGACTTTCACTTTTGCCCCATAGACTGTGGACTTAATCTTGAGTCCAATTGCATTAAGGGTAGCTGCACTAAAGAATTCGAGGACCTCCTTCTTCCAAATCTTGATTGGCTCTGAAACTAGATACTCTAACCCAGTCTATGCAACTAGGGTTACAACACCTTGAATTTCTGGTTCCGCGTCGTCAAAGGCATGTCACACTAGCTCATAACCTTCATTGATGTTCTATTCTAGCTTGGGTGCCATTAGGGTTTGGAGAAATTTTGAATTTAGAGAAGAGAGATGTCGACACACAAGTTTGGTCTCGAAACTATGGTGAGCGTGTCGAAAAACAATGGTGAAGACCTATTTATACCTTTCTAAAATCGAAGGTGAAAAGGAGCGTCGAAATACTTGAAATGTGTCGACACTGTTGAAAAGTGTCGACACTTACTTCTAATGTCTCGACAACTATGTGTCGACACAAATATAGTCGACAGAATATATGTGTCGACACTTATACATCTCAGCTCGACGATTAGTCGAAACTCTACTCGACGAAATTAGTGTTAAATCTAAGTGTCGACACCACCCTGGATGTGTCGACACCTACTCTGGATGTGTCGACACTAATTCTCTGAAGTGTCGACACTGACTGACTAGATGTGTCGACACCATTTCTCTGAAATGTCGACACCACTTCTATGTGTCAACACAGACAACTCCTTATGTCGACACCATTTTACTTAGCCAATTTTTTAAACTATTCTAAGTTTAACATTCCTAATTCAATTTTAAACTTATTGAATTTGGTTTCATCTAGGGGCTTAGTAAACATATCAGCTATCTAATTATCTGTTTTAACATATTCTAGGGAAATGTCCTCTTTTTCTACATGTTCTCTAAGAAAATGGTATATAATTTCTATGTGCTTAGTCCTACTATGTGAGACATGATTATTAGCTATAGAAATTACACTTGTAGAATCACAAAGTAAAGGTGTTCTACTTACTTGAATACCATAGTCTTCTAGCTGATGTTGAATCCACAAAAGTTGTGCACAGCAGCTTCCTGCAGCAATATATTCTGACTCAGCTGTGGAGATGGCCACACTGGTCTGCTTCTTACTGCTCCAAGACACCAGCCTTCCACCTAGAATTTGACAGGTTCCTGTAGTACTCTTCCAATCTTCCTTGCAGCCTGCAAAATCTGCATCTGAATAACTTGTCAGTACAAAATCTCCATTCCTAGGGTACCAAAGGCCTAGATAAGGTGTGCCCTTAAGATATCTCAAAATCCTTTTGACTGCAGTCAGATGAGATTCTTTAGGGCATGCTTGGTACCTAGCACAGACACATGTAGCATACATGATATCTGGTCTACTAGCAGTCAAATACAGTAGGGAGCCAACTATCGCTCTATACAAAGTTTCATCTACAGGTTTCCCTGCATCATCTTTGCTTAGAGACATGCTTGACCCCATAGGAGTTCTCATGGTAGTGGATGATTCCATACCATACTTCTTTATCAACTCTAGGGTGAACTTGTACTGGCATATGGACAGACCATCTTCAGTCTGTCTTACTTGGAGACCCAAGAAGAACTTAAGTTCCCCCATACTGCTCATTTCAAATTTTTCTTGCATAAGTTTTGCAAACTTTCTGCAAAGATTAATTTCAGTAGACCCAAATATTATGTCATCTACATATATTTGCACTAAGATAATCTTGCATTTAGATTCCCTAAGGAATAGAGTCTTGTCTATTTTCCCCCTTGAGAATTTGTTCTCAATGAGGAAACTAGACATGGTTTCATACCAAGCCCTTGGGGCTTATTTTAACCAATACAAAGCCTTCCTAAGTCTATATACATAATCAGGTTTGAGAGAATCAACAAAACCTGATGGCTGCTCTATATACACTTCTTCTTTTAGATTTCCATTTGGGATAGCTGACTTTACATCCATTTGATATACCTTGAACCTTTGATATGTTGCATAAGCAAGGAACATTCTGATAGCCTCCAGTCTTGCTACTGGTGCAAAGGTTTGATCAAAATCAATACCTTATTCCTACCTATATCCCTTTGCAACAAGTCTAGCTTTATTCTTTATGATGATTCCATTCTCATCCAATTTGTTCCTGAAGATCCACTTAGTTCCAATGATGTTATGGTCCTTTGGTTTAGGAACTAGCTCCCAGACCTTGCATCTTTTGAACTGATTCAGCTCCTCTTGTATGACCTCAATCCAATGAGAGTTTAGAACTGCTTCTTCAAATTTCTTTGGTTCTACTTGTGATAGGAAACTGGAGTAAAGAATTGTACTCAAATTCCTGCTTCTTATTTGCACTCCTTGTCTGGGATCACCAATTATTTGATTGGCTGGATGATCCTTTAAGTGTCTATTTACTGGAGGTAGTCTGTCTTCAAGTTGTATACCTCTAGCCTCTTCATTTAACTGCACCTCTTGGTCTTCTTCTACATCTAGAGAGTCTTGTACTCCCCCTGGATAGCAGCCACCATTTTCTACTTGCTGAGTTGCAGTAGAACCTTCTGTAATGGTAAGCTTGTCCATCTTCTCAGTTACACCTGTAGAGCTGCAAACACTACTTGACAATTCACAGTTAATGAGTCTTGTTTCATCAAAGACTACATATACAGACTCTTCTACAACTTGAGTAACCAAGTTATATACCCTATAAGCCTTACTATTGTTGCTGTACCCAACAAAGATTCCCTCTTGGGATTTGACAGCAAACTTGGTTAGATAAGGCTTGTCATTGTTAAGTATATAGCACTTGCAACCAAAGATCCTGAAATAGGATAAATTTGGTTTTCTGCCCTTCACAATCTCATAGGGAGTCTTTTTGTGGCACTTGGTGATAGTAGCCCTATTGATTACATGACATGCAGTGTTTACTGCCTCAGCCCAGAAATATTCTGGGAGAGAAGTGTCACTCAATAGGGTTCTACCAGCCTCTATCAATATTCTATTCTTCTTTTCAGCAATACCATTTTGCTGAGGTGTTCTTGGTGAGGAAAATTTCTGAAAAATTCCAAATTCTTCACACAGTTTTGTCATACTTTCAGACTTAAATTCAGTGTCATGGTCACTTCTGATTTTGACCACTATACTGTCTAACTCATTCTGAATTTGTTTAACAAAACTATATAAGATACTTGGGGTTTCAGATTTTTGTCTTAGGAAGAACACCCAGGAATATCTTGAATAGTAATCTACTACCACAAATGTATACACCTTCCTACCTAGACTGTGAACTGGCATAGGACCAAAAAGATCCATATGCAAGAGGTATAGACACCTCACAGAATCCTTGTTCTCACGGCTATGAAAGGTGGATTTGGTCTGCTTGCCTTTTTGACAAGCTGAGCATATCCCATCCTTTATACACTTAACTTGAGGACCATTCCTCACTAACTCTTTGCTAAAGAGTTGGCCAATTGTCTTATAGTTAAGATGAGCCAGCCTCTTGTGCCATTTAACACAATGTGAGACTCTCTCATCAGCTACAAGACAAATAGGAAAACCATTGTTCTCACATACAAAGTCAAGACAATAAACATTCCTCTTCCTATATCCTGTCAGAATGATCTTTTGATCACTTGACCTTTTGATATGACAACCATTCTTGACAAATGAGATGTCATATCCTAAATCACTCAGCTGACTTATGCTAATGAGGTTGTGTTTCAAACCCTTTACATAAGCCACTTGAGTAATTATAATCTGATTACTAGAAATGTTACCAAATCCCTTGATGATTCCTTTTTCTGAACCACCAAAGATTACTTTAGGGCCATCCTTGATAGGTGTGTAGTCCTTCAGCAACCCCCTAGTTCTAGTCATGTGCCTGGAACATTCACTGTCCAAGTACCATATAGGGGTATGGCCACTTGGACTCACCTACAAAACAAATTACTTAACCTTAGAACCCAAATAACTCTTGGGTCCTTGGTGCAAGTTAGTCTGACTTTTAACAAAACTACCTATAGCACTTCTAGCAGGCAGTTTGCTACTTTCCTTGACACTTGAATTGTGCCAACAATCTAAGGCAAATTGGCATATCTTGCCACAACACCAGCACTCAAACCTGTTGTACCTTTGTTTAGGTACTACCCTTACTGAAGTATCTACAGCAGGCTTTATGTTTTGTGCTGGGGTTTTGCCTTTAGATTTGGACCTAGCAGTCCAGGCAGTTTTCTTAAATCCTAATCCAGCCTTACCATTTTGAGGTACAAACTCATCTATCAAGGGTAAAAAAAATTTAGGTTTAGAAAAACTTGCCACTATCTCTTTCTCTTTCTGAAGTCTAACCTCTAGATTTCTAATTTGATCATTCTTAAATGTAATAGTACCCATCTGAATAACAGTAATGTTTTTCAGTCTGGCTATCTCATTCAGTTTCTGATCTAACAACTTGTTTGAATCAGCAGCAGCCAATTTAAGACTAGTAATCTCCTTTGCCTGCGTTTTGGCCAAGGTTTTGCTTTTCTTCAAGGCCTACAACAAGTCCCTATATTCATCAATTAACTGATGAATATCTCCTTCAGATTCAGACCCACCCACATCACTTGATGCAGATGTATCTGATTCTGACTCAGTACTATAAATTGAACTAGAAGAATAACTTTGTACCTTACTTGGTCCAGGTTGATCCTGGTTCTTGTCTCCTTCAGATAAAGCCATCAGTCCCTTGCACTGATGGTCCTCATGCTGATAAATTTAGTTCATTAGCTGCATGAACTCATCTTCTTCTTCTTCAGCAAATAATCTAATGTAGGCTTCAGCTTCAGCTTCTGTTTCTGAAGATGACTGATCTGTCAGACTCTTGTCTTTCTTAGCAACAAAGGACTTTTCCTTTTTGCTCTTAACCTGAGTCTTATTTTTGTCAGCTGACTCCTTCCTCTTTTCAGGACAGTCAGCCACTACATGTCCCTGTCTATTGCAGCAATAACACACAATTTTTGAAGATGTAGCTTTGCTTGGCTTGGACCTGCTTCTGTTATTCCTTGATGACTTTCTTTTCTGATAGTAGTCATCTTTTGGTTGAGAAGTGGAAGGCTTAGACCTCCACTGCTTCTTCTTCAGAAATTTTTGAAAATGCCTAGTAAAAGCAGCAAAGTCTTCATCACTTTCACTGCTATCTGAATGCTTGCTATCTGAATTATCTGTGACAGCCTCAACAATTATTTGAGATGGTGATGGAGACTTGCTTCTATACTTCTTAGTGGCTTCAGTCTTGAAGGCCACAGACTTTTTCTTGTGCTCCACTCTAGTATTCTTCTCTTCCTCCTTTCTAGCCATTAACTGTATCTCATAAGATAGCAGTTTTCCAAACAAAGTTGGAGGAGGTATATCAGCTAGTTTGGCCACTTCCCTAATGGCACAAATCTTGTTGTCCCAGTACTTAGTCAGAGATCTTAAGATCTTGTCATTCAGCTCATAGTTGCTGAATTCTCTTCCATAGGACATCAATACATTGACTATCCTATAGAACTTCTTGTAACATTCAGTAATGCTATCAGACTTTCCTTGTCTGAAGCTTTCATATTCCTGATTTAACAAGGACTTCCTATCTTGTCTTACTTCCTCTGAGCCCTCCATATAGACTATTAATGTGTCCCACATTTCTTTAGAGGTTTTACAATGAATTAAGTTCTGAAATATTGCATCATCAATGACACTAACAATTATATTCTGGGCTCTCTTGTCCATAGTGGCCAGAATGATTTCATCTTTAGTCATTTCAGAGAAGTCCTTGGGAGTTTTCTGATTTGCATCCAGAATGGATACCTTCATTGGCACATATGGGCCTTCCTTGACTGTAATATATATCCTTGGGTCAGAAGCTTCCATAAAGAGTCTAACCCTCTCTTTCCATATGCCAAATATCTCTTTTCTACATATTGATAATTTCATGGACCCCAGCTCTTTGTGATTCTCACTAGAACCCATTTTCTTGATTCTTGTTTGTTCTGAATCTGCCTACAGGATCTTACTCAGACTATTAAGTCCCTTTTTGAGCAACCTCCCTCTGATGCCACTTGAAAGAAACAGTGCCTAACCACCTAGAGCGGGGGTGAATAGGTGTACTTTTCCTTTTTTACTTTAAGGCAGACAAACTGTTTGTACTTTAAGCAGCAAATGTAAATTCTACAGCTATCACAACTCAGCAACCACAGAAACAAACATTCACAGAGTGCACACAGTGTTTATAGTGGTTCCCCAAGGTCTGGTACATCCACTTTCCCCCTTCACCTATCTAGTAGTGTACTAGATTCGGCCTAACTTCAACACTTCTCCTCAGATCCTCAGATCTTACAGCTCAGAACCCCAAACAGGTTCCTATAACTCAGAGTGTCCCCACTCCTACAACTCAGGCACAAAGCCCTACCACTCAGTCTTCAACATGACCTACACTCAGGCTAAACAGCCCTACCTCAGCCTTTAACAAGGCCTACACTCAGAGAATTAATTCTCCTACCCTCAGGCTCAAAAGCCCTACCTCAGCCTTTATAAATTTAGGCTTACAACTCAGATCCCTTAGGATCCTACAAAAAGATAATAAAAAGTTTTCAGATCACCACTCAGTTTGAGAGAATGTAGAGGGCAACCTTCTTGATCAGTTCTTGATAGCACTGATTCCTGAGATCAACTTTGTCTTTGCTTTCTTCAAGGCTTCTTGAGTCTGAACTCAGTAAAGTTGATCTTCTTAAAGTAGACCGGCTGGCAACTTCCTTCTTAGGATGGAGAATTAAATATGGATCCTACTTTGCAGTCTGGTTCAGTACCTGCTCCTTAAGAGATTTGATTAACAAGTCTCTTTCTTGACTTCAAATATTGGAGTTCTCTCTCTCCAAGTAAATATGAAGTTTCTTCAAAATACTGATTTTCAGTTTTCTCTGGATCTGTACTGATCTTCTTAATCTTCTGATTGATTTGTTTTTTTTATTGTAATCATCAATCCTTTCTGTTGAAGGAGAAAGGTCTTTATATAGTCTTCCTCCAAGGTATCCGGCTGATCTGGTTTCTAATGAACTTCTGACAGCTCTGACAGTTACAGTAAACCAGTTGAAATGGCAGCTGTCAAGTCATCCAGTCACTTCTTGAAAATACTATCTCTGTCTGAAAGTGTCGAGACTGATCTTCATTATGTGTCGACACAAATAGACTAAGTGTCGACACAAGTGAACTAAGTGTCGACACTAGCCTTGATGGTGTCAACACAACTCTTTGTGTTGTTGTAACAGCTTCTCGACACTGCTTCTTCAGAATGTGTCGACACTGATTCTGTGTGTCGACACAAGCTTTCTGTTGAATGTGTCAACACTGATTCTGTGTGTCGACACAAGTACTTCTCCTTTAACACTTAGTTGAATTCTGCTGTGTGTCGACACATCTCCTTTATGTCGACACATGCCTTCTTGTGTTGAAACTTGCTGAGTGTCGACACATCTCCTTTGTGTCGACACAAGTACTTCTTTTACTTTAACTTTGGTGAATCTTTGCTGTGTGTCGACACAAGTCCTGTGTGTCGACACAGTTGATGTTGACAAGCTTCTCTAGGTGTCGACACTTCTTCTAAGTGTCGACATAGATTATGTTGATAATTCTTCATAGTGTGTCGACACTGCCTGTATGTGTCGACACGTTTCTTCTGGTGTCGACTCTGCTTTTCCTGGTGTCGACACAAATACTCCAAGTGTCGACACAGCTTCTCTAGGTGTCGACACAAGCCTTCATAAGTGTCGACACTGCATCTCCAGGTATCGACACATGGACTTAGAATTTTTCCTGCAATCCTGCAGTTACTTAACCTGCACAAATAAACTCAAAGCACATCAAATACACCTTGATGTATATCATTGAGTAGAGTGAGGCTTCTTTAAATCTGGTACACATTTTCCAATGTACCCAACAAATTTCTCTTTCTATATTTTCTACATTTGATCCTTGTGTATTTGTTAACCCTAATCCCTTTACAGTTTCCTTTTTATATGCGTTGATTTGAATCAACAACACAATAGAATATGGGCCCACCAAGGATTGGTGAGCACCATCTCCATCAGGAAGGGACAAAACATCCTTTGGCGCTGCAACAGCTTTCCCGGAACGGCTTCCTATAATTTTGACTTTGATGACATCAGCAGTGGTCATCAACATCCGGACTTGGAAAATTTTCTAGAATTCCATCAAGCGTTGAGTGATGTTAAGACACACAACGCCATCAGCCTTGGCTCTCAGCGCTTCTGGACTTATAAATTTCCCTGGCTTTGTCTCATTGGATTTGTCTTAGCGGTCTCAGCAGTTTTTCATTATTAGCTGAGACATGCCTTTATCTCTGCGCTATCTTCTCTTTAGCTGAGATAAGTTTCTGTCTCAGCGGTATCTTCACAGCTGTCTCAGCAGTTCTTGCTTTTAACTGTCTTAGCGCTTCCTTCTTCATTAGAAGCGTTGAGTGAACATACTTCACTCAATGCTTCTAGACTTAGAAAAAATCCAGCTAGTTTTGTCTCAGCTATTTACCTCTTAACTATCTCAGCGTTTCCTGCTTTCGTTGATTTTTCTGGCTTTAACTTAACATGTGTTGAGCTGAGTTCGACGATTTGTAAGCTGAGCTCGACGAAATTTGAAACATGAACTCTTATGCTTATCCCACGAAATGTTGAGCTGAGCTCGAAGACCAGCGAGTTGAGCTCGACGAACTTCGAGCTGAGCTCGATGAAATTTGAGTTTACTGCGAAACTCATTTTTCTTCACTTGTCCAATCATGGACTACCTGTATGCATGAACTAAAGCACACATCAAATACATTATGCTCCTTAGCATGATTAGTGATGCCCCTTCAAATCCTAAGGAACATTGTAGGGCACAATTCCCAACAACATATGATCATCATATCCCCATTCTTCTCCACCTTTGTGTAGAGAGCATACTTATGAGGACTCTTCATGTAGCCGTGCTTCTGGAGGTATGGATCTATCCTTCCATTCCATGCACGAGCTCCTTGCTTCAACCCATATAGTGCTTTGTCCAATTTACACACCTTCCTCTCTTGGCCTTTCACAACATATCCAGGATGCTACTCGATGTACACATCTTCTTCCAAGTAGCCATTCAGGTAAGCAGACACTGCATCCATCTACAAGATCTTCCACCCATAGTGAGCTGCTAGTGCGATGATCAACTTGACGGTGTCAATCCGCGCCACTGGTGCAAAAACTTCATCATAGTCCACTCCTTGGACTTGCCTGTAGCCTTTCACGACTAGTCTTGCCTTGTGCTTCTCCACATGTGGTTAATTGCTCCTGTGTCCAAGTACCACACCTCATTCCTTCCTCCTTCAGCTCCTCTATACGTCAAGAACATCATTAGATCACCACCAGCGGTGCTTGCTTTGGCATAGTGGTTGGTCTCTTCTCTCTTCCTCGGAGCCCATCAGTCATAGCTTATATGCCCAAAATGGTTACAGTTGTAACACTGTATTTGGGACATGTCACCTTGGCCTCTTCCTCTTCCTTCATGCCTTCCTCCTTGAGGTTGCTCCACCTCTCTCTTGTGGCCATGATTTCTTCCTTGGCCTCTTCCTCCTCTTCTTCCTCTACCTCTTCCTTAGTATCCTCGGCTTCGCTGGCCTCCTCCTCCTCCAGAACTCTCTCCAAAATTCAACTGAGTCTGAAGTGCTTTACCCAAGTCACTTGACTCTTCTTCGTCTTGCAGCATGCGGTACTCATGAGCTTGTAGGGAGCCAACAAACTCATCCACGAACATCTGGGTAAGATCCTTTGATTCTTCAATTGCCACCACAATGTGACGGAACTTCTTTGACATAGACCGCAAGAGTTTCTCCATGAGGCTCACATCATCTATCGTCTCTCCGTTGCTTTTCATCTCATTTGTGAGTGTTTGCAGACATGTCACATAATCCCCAACCTCTCAGAACTCTGCATCTTCAACACTTCATACTCAACTCGAAGTGACTGTAGCTTCACCTTCTTAGCCTTATCAACCCCTTGCATGAAGCGTTGCAAAACCTCCCATGCCTCCTTTGAACTTCTCGCGTCTGAGATTTTCTCGAATGTCGCCTCATCTACACCTTGGTATAACAAGAACAGAGCATTCTTGTTTCTCTTCTTTGACTCTCTCAACTCCGTCCTTTGCGCGTTAGTCAACGCCGCCTCTGCTTCTGCAGTAAGCTACTCATAGACTTCCTCGACTATCTCCTATAACTCCTTCGAGGTGAGTAACACCCTCATTTGGATACTCTAGTTGCCATAATTTGTCTTCGTCAACTTGGGGACTTGCCCCGACATAGCACTTCCCAACTCTATCTCCACTTGTTACTAACTCTTCCAAGGGGGTCCAACCTCGCTTTGATACCACTTATTGGAAACGTATGCAAACAGAAAACAAGAGACCGAAAAATTGGAGTAACAAAATTTTTATTATCCAAAAAGGTATCTATTACAAAGGTATAGCCTCCTTTTTCTAGAATGAAGGAGATGAGAGAGATTACAATTAAGCAATGTGAGACTAAATAGTTACAGGTGAAGCGATTTAACATAAAAACAAGCCGAGCAGGTCGCGCGGTTAGATGAATAGGCTAACCGCCCAGCCACCACAAGAAAGAGAGAACAAGCCACCATAGGAGACCGCCAGACCGCCCGGTCTCTAAGCTGCCTGAGACAAACCGTCAGACCGCTCGAATAACCACAACAACAGTCCAGCCACCAAACTGCAGGAGAGAAACCGATAGACCTCTCGGTCTCTAAACCGCCAAAATCGGACCGCCAGACCGCCCGGTCTCCATACAGCAACTATAACATCACTCATGCAACTAGACCCCCTAGGAGTGGTTTTGTCATGACTAGGTCATGATAAAACTCTAGGAAGCCCAAGTGGACCAAGGAATATAGGTGGGATCACTATGGTCTGCAAATAATAGATTTCTAAATACTAGGTTGGGAGGATCAAGGGGCTTCACCATGACTCAAAGACCCCACCAATCTGTTGAAAGGCCCTAAGGGTCCATTGGAGTCAACTCAGGGTGGCCAAGTTGACCTAGGACCATCGTAGGCCTAAATTGGGCAAGGTGCCCTAACTAAGGTCAATGTGCCCCTAATATGCCCAACCAACCCTACCAAGGTCTTCCAAGACCTAAAGTGAGGTCAATGGGTCACCAAACATCCATTGGGATCAACTCTAGAGCCTGAGTTGACCCAAATCAACCCTAGTCCAATTTAGGTCAACTTAGCCCAAATGGGCTAACCCAAGCTCAAGCCCTCTTTCATTTGGGCTAACCAACTCTTAATTATATGATGATATGAATTAGTGGATTGCAAATAGCCTAAAGGGGTTGACCAAGTCAGCCTTGATGACTAGGAGAGAGGAAACTTCATTTTCTCCCTTTAATGGAGGAGAGAGAAATGAAGGGAGGTGCCATTCATGGCTAGGAAGGCCAAGAGCCCTCTCCTCTTGCTGGAATCATCTCCCCTGGCCAGTTAAGAGGAGGCCAAGGGTTTTCCCATACATGGCAGTGGCTAGGGGAGGAGAACCACCATGCCCGAGCCAAGCTTTCAATGGCCATTAATGGCCATTAATGACTTGGCCTCTCCCCTCCCTAACTGAGGATTTAAAAACCATCAGAGGCCTGGGAGGAGTTTTCCCCACCATTTACTCGAAGAATTCGAGACCTTCCACTGTGTAGTTGCAGAAACCCGAGCGACACCACCACCACCATGATGACCTGACAATCGACGCGACTCCAGACCACCACAAAGGTCCTCCTCCTCTCCTTACTCTGTGGGTTGATCTTAGGTTTCAGTTAGAATGAAGATCAGGCTCAATTGAGCCCGATCCAAGCTTTCAATTTCCTATTTTTTTTGGGAAATTTCCTCTTGTCGGGATCGCCGAAAAAGGCCCCTCCGGCGGCTGTGCCATCGCCTGGCGATAGACACCACCTCGATGGAGGTGGTGGTGGCGGTGGCCGACCAGGGAGGTGGTCGGATGGCCGGGAATTAGGCCGGGAAGTGGCTCCAGGTCGGGATGATCCTAGCCGTCAACTGGAGGTAGACGATGACCAGATGTCGTCCATCATGCGCCAAGATTTGTGCTGAATAATATTTAAACTATAGGTTATATATTCATTTCATTTCATTTCTATCACAGGATATGTATTTAATGTTTCTATTTATTAAAAATACCTAGGTTCACCTACAGAAAAAGTGGTAAATATCAAAGTTGTATCCCTAGGGGTGTACTCTATTTTAAAATTGGCTTTAACCAATTTACTTGCCTGATTTGACCAGGGCACTCATTTTGGTGGGGTCTATACCTAGGTTAGTCAGAGACTAAAATGAGTGCCCCCACTTCATCCCTTGTTCAAATTACCTGAAAATTGGACAGGGAGTCTTCCTAACCTATACCTAGGTCCTGTCCAAAAATGGGAATTTTTGGAGATCTTTTCTATAGTGTTTGGAAAAATTTAATAAGTCACATATAATTTAATTAGGTCTCTTAAACACCTCAAAAATTACTCAAATTTTGGAGTGAGATCTTGGGAAGTATTATTATGCTCTGGTAAATATTTCATCACTTTTGAGTTTGGTTTGATAGGGTAATTGTGTAGCCAAGGGTTGGCCCCTTTTAGGTCAAATTAGGGCTAAGTGCCCTAAGTACTCTTGAATTGGCCCATCTCACCCAAAGGTGATGGAACTTGACACTTAGATTTATTAGCACACAAAGTACCCCCCTCCACTATTATTCGGTGGATGTTGAAGGGTAGAGCCCTAGGACTCTAGGGTAGGTCCTAAGTGTGCAAACCTAGGGTTTGAAGGTCAAGGGGTCAAATGACCTTAAAATGACTTACAACTTGGTGAAGAGGACTTTAGGGTTGTCAAAGTCCTCTGGAAAAAATATTATGAGATTTAGAGGCTGTTAGACTCCACAAAACCCTAACCCTAGTTTAGGGCACAACCCTTAAACATGTAAGATAGGCCATCAAAACTTAATGAAAAACTATGAAACTTGGGTAGTATGGTCATGGGGTTAATATGAGCCTCTGGAAATTTTATTGGGAATATTGGAACAATATATTTGGTACCTCCTTTGTATTAAATGGATTTTCCCTTGATAGTCTTTTGTTTATAATGATCTCAATGTTCATTGGAAAATTGTGATAATTGGGCAGATGAAGTTTTAGGTTATTATACTCATACCTGATTTTTAATATAATTTGTAGATGCATATTTTCAGTACTTACTTCATAAGAATTTAAATATGCAAATATGTTCAATATTAGATTCAGAGCTCAATGATGGTTAGAAAATTGTGAAACTTATGCAAAAGTGCAATTAGGTAAATATGCTCATGAAAAAATTTTATCATAGGTGTTAGATGAATATTTTCAGTAGTTGTTTCATTGATTTATGGAAGAGGGTTATTGATCAAAATTAAAATTCGAGTTTATTATTCACTGAAAAATTCGGAAACTTGGTCAGGAGTGTGTTTAGGGCATTTTAGTTAAGTTTGAATTTTCTAATAATTTTTGGAAGCTTATTTTCAACACTTGCTTTTTTAGCTGTTAACTATGTGATTATATTTAAAATTCTGGATCAGAGGCTTAAACATTGCAAAAAAATTTGGGAGACTTGAACTTACTGTTAATTAGCTTCCTAGTATTTATCATAATTTTATGGAGCATTTTGCATGAATGTAAGGGCCACTTCATATACAACCTGGGGCATTTGGATTTTTAGGAGAAATAAATAAAATGTCAGATAAATTAGGAAAATTCCAAATTTCTGGATTTAGCCTATAAATGTCATGATAGGACTCCATTAATTATCTTAGGGAGTTTGGATGAGGATTTAGAGTACCTCCTATCATGCACGTCATATAACATAAGGTGGTCTGCATTTAGTAAAACTCCGGAAATCGAGTTAACATGGGGAATGGTCGTAGGGTGACGGGATTGTGGTTTAGTGATCTTAGTAAAGGGGATTGGGTATACCATTGGAAGTTGGGATGAGTAGGATGTAGAGTTGTCTAAGATTAGGTGGTGTTCAGGATCAACGAAAGATCGTCATTCCTATGGAGGGAAAGACAGGGTCAAAACACATTAGGGTTACATCCAGAGTAATATTAAAAGGGACCGAGAATCAGGTATTAACCAATAATAGTAAGTGCCTTGTGAAAGGGAGCTTTGGGATTCAGCCCATCTTAATTCCTAGTGCCCTCGAGAACCCTTCACGGGGTATGCCTTGGGCAGTCCTGGGCTAACTTAAACTGTAGGCAAAATAATCTGCAAAACTAACTAGCATAACTAGGGATTCACTTTCACTCACCTCAATGATTTGCGGTGTTAGGTTGGGTCACACAGGCAGTAGGCTCGGGGGTTTAGATGATGGGCAGGTTGACCCAATGAGCTTTGGCTCGGTTGTTGATTGTGACAGACGGGATAGTCCGGGGAGCTTAGGCTCGGTTGTTGATTGTGACAGACATGATGGTCTGGGGAGCTTAGGCTAGGTAGCTGATACTTAAGGTTGCGTGCATAAGTATAAGGTGGTGGGTCGTCGGTATTGGAGGGTCGATGCACCAACGCCAATACGTCGACTCGACACGTGTGGTTTTGCACTTAGCCAAGATAAGTCTGGTGGACTTTCCGGCAAAGAGTACGCAGGAGCTCCACTTAGTGCACCAGCGTCGAGGCGTATGATAGGTCTGACTGGTAGTGCAATTACCGATTTAGAGGTGGGCGAGGCCCAACCCACCGCTTCCGTCTGCCACTACGGAGGTATCCTGGGAGGTTAGGCTCCAAAAAGGGTGAACTAAAGGTCTATGTGCATAGAGTCGAGTGGGTGTGTTGCACTTGCATGTTCACATCATGGAATACTTGCATGTCATAGCATCATCATTGCATATAACCATGACACCTATTGTATAAAGTGATATGATACGCTTTATACAATTGGCCCTACAAAACAACCCCTTAGTTTATAAGCTTGCGCGAGCGTGTTTATAAGTTAAGGTTATTATTCTTTAAATATATACATGCTCGCTAGAAAACCGACACCCTATCGTATAAATTGGAATGAGACTCTTATATGATGGGAGCCTTGTAGAAGATCCCTTAGCTTATGTGATTTCATATAAGTTAGTGTTACATTTTACTTGTCCAGCTTTTCATACTTTTATTACTGCCACTTTTACTTATAAATCTACTAGATTAGTTTCGCCGTCACCTGCTTTTTGTTCATTCTCCACCTTCAGAGCTTCCCTTTCCTCCTCTCCGCCCGGTGTCCAGGAGCCATGGGGGAGGGGTGGGGGATGATAGGACTTAGTCTTTTAAACTAACGGTTTTCGAACCATATCATTTTAGGGGACCGTGGAGCCCAGCATGGAGGGTCAGCCTCGGTGGTTGGCATGCTTGGAGATGAGACAGTCTAGCACCGGAGTTCAGACAGCTTGGACTGTGAGTCCCGATCGTTAGTAGATGTTTAGTTTTGCTTTCGCGTTGAGTGATGTGTAGTGAGGATATTGTTGTACCGAGCATGAGCCCTATTTTCAGTACCTTTGCTATTATTTCTGTGGACTCTCCTTTCATGGAGATTATTTACTATATATGTGATTTCTGTAGACATGTTTCATTTACTCTCTTGCTACTTTTTCTGTGATCGATATGGCCGGCAGGATCGGAGTTTTGTAGTGACGACCTTCCCGGGCATGGAGGTGTCACCGCAAAGCGGCGGTTCTGGGCCTAAGACCCCGTGATTTTTTTTAAAAAGGGGGTCTTACAGCAACACTCCCCCTCAAGTTGGAGCATATATGTCGATCATGCCCAGCTTGTCGTAAATGTGAAGAAAGGAGGCGGACATCAGTTTGGTGAAAATATCTGCGAGCTTTATATCGGAGGTGATAAATGGAGTACAAATTTATTTCTTCAAAATCTCTTCTCAAATAAAGTGGCAGTCGACTTCAATGTGTTTTGTTCTCTCATGGAAGACTGAATTTTTGTAGATGTATATAGCGGCCTTGTTGTCACAAAATATAGGTAGAGGATGATTGTAGACCTCTCCTAAGTCAAGCATGAGAGCCCGTAACCACTTCAATGAACATGTGGTCGATACCATACTTCGATATTCTGCTTCGGCGCTGGATTTGGAGACGACAGACTATTTCTTGCTCTTCAAGCTCACAAGATTTCCTCCCACAAAGGTGCAAAAGCCCGACGTTGACTTGCGGTCTCCTTTGTCATCAACATAACTTGAATCTGAGTACGCTTCAATCTACAAATGACCATTCTTCAAAAAGAGTAGTCCTTTCCCAGGTGTTGATTTAACATACTCCAATGTCCTCAAGACATACTGTAGATGGCACTCCCTAGGAGCCTGCATGAAATGGCTAACCTTGCCTACAACATAGGCGATGTCGGGTCTGGTCACCGTAAGAAATATAAGTTTGTCAACCAGACGTCTGTACCTCGTAACATCTGAAAGAAGAGGAGAGTCATCCGTCCTTGTTTTATTTTCTCTAGTCTCCATGGGGCATCAGGCAGGTTTAGCCCCAGTCAGCCCTGCCTCTTTTAGCAAGTTAAGAGCATACTTGCATTGTGAGAGGACAAGGGAATTGGGCTTCCGAGAGATTTCTATCCCCGGAAAGTATTTTGGAGAGCCCATATCCTTTGTGACCAAGTGTTGGAGAAGATGCTTCTTTGTCAAGGTTATCCCAGCCTGGTCATCTCTAGTGAGAAGAATATCATCCACATATACAGCAAACACTACCAGACCCAAGGAGGTTTGGCGAATAAATAAGGAGCGATCAGCAAAACTTCTCGTAAAACCCATGGCCGCCACAATCCCGCTGAACTTGTCAAACCATGTCCGAGGGCTTTGCTTAAAACCATAGATAGCCTTCCGTAGCCGGCATACCTGTGTCTCCCCCTGAGCAACATACCCTGGAGGTTGCTCCATATAGGCGTCCTCCTGAAGGTCCTCATATAGAAAGGCATTCTTAACATCCAGTTGAGAAATGAGCCAATCCCAGTTGACAGCCATAGAGAGCAGGACCCTGATAGTGTTGAGATGAGCAACTGGAGAGTAGGTGTCAAAATAGTCAACCCATACGTATGGGTAAAACCTTTGACAACAAGACGGGCCTTGTAATGATCCACACTGTCGTCAGGGCGGAACTTCACCACATAGACCTAGCGACAGCCAACGATATCTGTGCCGAAGGGAGGAGGACAGAGGGTCCATGTACCCCATTCAGTGAGAGTAGAAATCCCCTCATCTATGGCAGCCTTCCAATGAGGAATAGTAAGGGCCTCCTGGTAGGAACGGGGGGTGGAAGTGGCAGAGATAGCCAGTGTAAAAGCTCTGCGAGAAGGGGTAAGACAATCATAGGAAACAACAACAACAAGCGGGTGTTGGGTACATGCCCGAACTCCTTTATAAAGAGCAATGGGGAGATCTAGGTCAGCGGGTTCCTCAGTATCTGGAGAATCCATGGTGGAGAGAGCTGGCCTGGGAGTAGAGAGACGGCTGCGGAGAGGAGGGAGATATCGCGGGAGGTGGACACGATTGAGGAGAGTGTGTAGATGGTGGAGGTGGCGGAACGTTAGTAATTGTAGAGGGAACAGATGGGTTTGTATGAGAAGTAGGATCATCAGGAGTAGAGGAGGAGGCAGTAGAGAAGTAAGATGCATTTTCAAAGAAGGTGACATCCACAGAGACGAATTGCTTACGGGTAACGGGGTCAAAGAAATAATAACCTTTCTGAGTGGTAGAGTACCCCAGAAAGACACATTTAGTGGCCCGTGGTGAGAGTTTGTCATGAGTGGCAGCAGGAGAGTGCACAAAGGCTGTGCACCCAAAGATGCGCAGAGTAAGAGGAAACATATTCTTGTTCAGATAAAGAATGGAGAATGGGGTGGCACCGTGGAGAACTGTGGAGGGAATGTGATTGATGAGATAATAGGAGATAAGAACAACATATCTCCAATAGGAGCGAGGAACATGCACCTGTGGCATCAGTGTGCAAGCGACATCGAAGAGGTGACGGTTTTTGCGTTCCACCACCCCATTTTGCTGTGAGGTGTATACACAGCTATTTTGATGAATAACACCATGTTTGAAAGATGTGGGTTAGATCTGATTACTCTATAGGGGGGGGGGGTGAATAGAGTATGTTAAAATCTTTTTGGCTGTTTAAGATTTTTATATTATCAGGGTAAAGAATAAGTGATACCAATAATGAAAAAAGTAAAAGCAATCTAAATTAATCTACTCTAACACAGCAACCTAGTCTATCACAGCCACAACAAGAACAATAAGAAGAAGGGCAACCAGACAACATAAGAAATTTTATAGTGGTTCTCCAACCTGGGTACATCCACTCTTCTACCACCCTAGTAGGAATGCACTAGCATGTTTTAATCAGGTGACTGCCACCTTTGAGCTTTTGATCAGGCGCCCAAAAACCAAAATAATCTTTTGAAGGGAGTTAATAAACCCTTTATACAGGAGGGGGGAGAGAGATTGATGATGTCTTCTCTTTCTCAAACAACTGAAAAGACAAGTGGATTGCTATTGCAAAGGCTTCTCCAGAAATCACTTGAAGCCTTGCACACGGTGTAGTAGGTCTTCAGCCTTGACTTGAAGAGATCCGAGAACTTCTGACTGATAGAATGTTTGTTGTCCTTGAAAGCTCCTGGAGTAGATGTTGAAGAAGACTCTTGATAGTGATTGTTGTTGTTCTTCTTCTTCAGTAAAATCAAGGTGAAAACATGATGTTTTCTGCACAAAGAATGTCTGAGTGATTTTTTTATGTTCTCTGGTTCTATTATCTTCTTCCTTGTTTCTCTGTATCCTTCTAAAAGAGAAAATCTCTTTTATATATCTCTGTCAAATTATCCTTTGAATTTTGAATTGTCTGCATTGAATGTTGACTGTCTGGAGAATGAAAATTGATTGGAGAATATTTGCATTGAGGAGTTTCCCCAACTATCCCAATTAATTAAGTAATTATCCTGATGAAGACCATAATCAATGATGCCAGTAACGGCTATATTCAGAGAATATAAGCATTAATTACTTCAGGAAATCACTGCTAAATAATATGGAATAAAGGACAGAAAATAAGGAAAATTCTAAGTCTAGAACTGCAACAGAAATCTTTGACCAAAGAACAGATTTCGTCGACCTGAGATCCAAGTTCGTCGAGCTGAGAAATCATGTTCGTCGACCTGAGCAAGCTTGTTCATCGACCTGAGATCCAAGTTCGTCGACCAGAGCTCAGCTAACTAGATTCTGTGAATAACTTGTCAATTCCATGGTCCAAGTTCATCGAGCACAGATTCTGTCTTCATCGAGCTAAGTTCAGAGAAGATATTCTGGAAAGAATGTGTTGAAGTTGAAATCTAGACTTCGTTGACCTGAGCTCGAATATCATCGAGCTCAACTCAGAGAAATAACTCTGAGTTCGTCGATCAGCGAATGACGATCGTTGAGTTGAGTTCGACGAGCATCGAACTTATATACTGAACTTGATTTTCTCTAAGTCTTGATTCATCTGAGGTCTTCTGCTGGCTAGTCCATATAAGGTTGAACCTAACGACTTAGCCTAAACTCTAGGACACAAAAAACATGACCCTGGCTATACATTATGGGTCAGACATCCTAGTTAGTGAACCTAGCCCAAATCCAACTAGGGATCCAACAATCTCCCCCTATTTGGGTGAGGTCACTAATACAAAATAAAGGAAAAACATTCACAATGCAGGATAAATATACCTGATAGAAAATTGAAACATTTAGCAGATATTTACATAGATAGTAGCTTTGTGACATAAAATAAACATAGTTCAGAAAATCACAGCTAAACAGAATATATCATTTCTTCTTCTGTTGCTTTTCCTTGGCAGCTTTGTCTTTCTCAGAAGGCTGTGTGAACTTGATTTCTCTATTAGGATTAGCTGCTTGTCTCTTGGACATGGTCATGTCAGCAGCTCCAATTATATTGAGAGAGGTGGCTCTAGGTACAACAGCCTCTATATGTAGATTCATGTAAGCATCAACATTGAAAAATTTATTAGTCTTTTCATACCTTTTAAGCTCTTCTTTTCTGTAGGAAGACATGGTTGAATACTGAGAAGGATCTCTCCCTTCATCTTTAGCTTTATTAATCATTGATAATCTAACAAGCTCTTGGAATCTGTCCATTCTTGAAGTATTTTCTGTTTCAGGATCCACAAATGGGATTGGTGGAGACTCTGACCTTTTTGGGATTTCAACCTTTTTAACTTCAGATCCTTGTTGTTGTTGCTGCTGTTATTGTTGTTGCTACTGTCTACTACTGCTGGAATATCTTTACTGGCTTCTTTCATGTGATCTTGAGGATCTATCAGGTTATCTTTGATATGTTCTAGCATATGGAGTAGACCTCTGAGAAATGGTTCCTGAAGCACCGGTAGAAGGAGGAGGAGGAGGACCTCTCCAGTTCCTTTGAGGAGGAGGAGGAGAGTACCTCCTGCTTTTCTTTCTGGCTTTCTACTCATTCTTTGAAATCCACATCCATGATGGCATCCCAGGATATGGAGTGATATTCTGTAAAATATAATATGGTGTATCATGAGTAGGGTTTGGTTTAGGAGCAGCAATGGGAACAACTTTTCTCTTCTTAGAAACTTTCTTCTTGGTAGCAGTGTCATCATCAGAGTCATCATCATCCTCTTCTTCATCAGAGGATCCCTGAGGATTGTCATATAGATCATCCAGCGCTTTTAGAAGATCTTTTGATATTTGCTTTTCAGCCTGGGGCTGCACTGGAGGTTTTAGAAGAGCTGGAGTATCTGTCATTATAGTGCTTTCAGCCACTAATTTATTTTCTTCTTCAATGTCAGCCATAAAAATTTCATCAAGATCAAGCAGGGGGATGTCATCCATCTTGTATGTGGGAGGTGAGATGGCCTTTGGAGAAGAACTAGCCATGGGAGCTGATACTATAGGAATCTCTGTTACAACAAAACTTGCCTTGAGTTGCTTAGCAACTGTGGGGCTTATTGGTGAAGTATATGGAACTATAGCCAAAGAATGATGATAATAAGAACTAGGTAGAGTATCTCTGTAGACAAAATTGAATAAGTTTAGTAAAGAATTCAGATTAACTGGGGGATTTATAATATAATCACCAACAGTGTTTATTTCTGGCCTAACTGAATTATCCATATCTATATCAGAATCAACTAGATCAATTATTTCAGCTGGAATAACTGTTTCTTCTGAATCATCTGACATCATAGAATCTTCTACTGCTTCTGCTGCTGCTGTCAAAACTGGAACTTCTTCATCACAGAGCATCTCCCTCTAACTGGGTTCAGGGGGTCCTGAAGCCAGTCCTCCAGAAGAAGAAATAGAGGACAGAGCAGCAATTCTGGATGAAAGAGATGTGATGGAAGCAGAAAGAGGAGCTATATCATCAGTTATAAGCTTATTAAGGGTGGGATAAATAAATTCTAGAAGGTCTTTAACAATATCAGAAAATTTTAGATAAAGAGATTCTGGAGCAGTGGAGGAGTAAGGAGTGTGATGACCACAATTGGAACATACAGAGAAGGCACTGGACATATCTGTATGTGTATAGTCTGGAACATTAGATGGAATGTCAGTGTGGGTGAGTGGAGGGATGGGAATAGAGGGGGTTGCAGTAGTAGAGAGAGGAACTGTGGTTGTGGGGGAAGAGATAGGTTCATGAAGTGGAGAACCGTGGGGAGATGGTTGAGGAGATAGTAGGTTGAAAGATGGTTGGGAGGTAGATGGAATAGCAGATTGTATTTTAGATGTATTAAGTGTTGGAGGTGGAGAATGTGGAGGTGGAGATAGAGGTGGTGTAGAGGGTTCTGGAGATGGAACTGGTGTTGGAGCTGGTGTGGGTAGATGTTGTTGTTGTTGAGGTTGAGGAGGAGAAGGAATGTTAGTGAAGGAAGGAACTTCTTCTGGAGGTGGAGGAGCAACTGTTATGGCCCTGGTGCTCTCAGAAGTCCTTGTAGTAGATGAAGCATTGGATGGCTTGGTGATTTTCCTCTCCCATCTGCCAAACAGTGCAGATGTAAGCCTCTTGGGGGCATTTATGAACACTGTCGTGGAGACCAGTAGTTTAACAGCCTTTTCGTGAAGGACTATCCCTAGAATCCTTCCAAAGCAAACTTCCTTCTTGTTATTTTTCTTTTTAATTAAATCGAACAATAATTTTCCCCAGTTTACTCCTTTCTTATCAACCAGGGCACCCATCACCAAGAACTGGTGCCTGATGATGTAGTCGTGGGCGGTGTGTTTTCCCAGCAGAACTTTGCCGACAACATCAGCCAAGAACTTATATTCAGCAGATAAATTTTTTTTTTCAGCAGTTTGTTTGGGTTTTCTCCAGAATGACCCATATTTATCAACATATTATCATATTCCTCATTATCAATCTCTATTTCTTCATTTCCATTCAGCAGACCAAAAATATCAGATGGAACAGTGGGGGAAATAGAGATTCTGTTACCAGATATTGTTCCTATCATGATATCTTCCGCTGGTGTTGTAGAGGTAAACACCCATTCCTTAATCTCAGTCAGTGCTATTTTGATTCGTTGAGTCATGAACTTCTGTAGATTCTGCTCCACAAATAATTTCAGAATGTCCACAAAAATCTGGTCAGTGTGCTGGAAGGACTCGAAGTCGATGTCAAATCGCATGTCGAATTTCATTGCAGCAAGAGTGTTCGCCGGAATTGTCATTGTTTTCGCCTGCATAAGAAAAACAGAGATCAAGTGCAAAAGAACAGAAAACGCGGGACAGAGCTCGAAGAAAACCTAGATATATGGTTTTCAGAATATGAAGCGGCAGACTCCGTCCGACGAAAAGTAGAAATTCTTCGATATGGGTTCGATGAAATATTTTATTGACAAAAGAATACGTCGACCTCAGTCAGAAGAAGTGAAAACATTTTGTCGATCTTCGTTCGACGAACATTTTTTGAAGCAAAATCGTCGATCTCCGTTCGACGAAAAGAGCTTCACATACATAGAGTTCATCGATCTCCGTTCGACGAATATCTCTAGAACTCTTCTCTGTTTGTCGATTTCCATTCGACGAACTTTGAAAAATTCTTCGACCGCAGACAGAAATCAAATTAAGGCTTCTCCATTAATCATACCAAGCTGATTTATAAAGAATAGATGGTTTCTCTCATCCAAGGGCTTGGTGAAGATATCTGCTCTTTACAAATCAGTGTATATGTAAACAAGCTTAATTTTATTTTTGTCCACACACTCTCTAATGAAATGGTGCCTGATGTCTATATGCTTAGTTCTACTGTGATGGACTGGATTTTGTGCAATGGAAACTGCACTTGTTTTGTCACAAAGTAAAGTTGAATTATTTAAGTTGAAGCCATAGTCCAGGAGTTGGTTCTGAATCCACAGCATCTGGGAACAATAACTACCAGCTGCTATATATTCTACTTCAGTAGTTGAAGTTGACACAGATGACTGCTTCTTGCAAAACCAAGACACTAATCTCATATCAAGGAACTGACATGTCCCTGCGGTACTTTTTCTGTCTACTCTACATCCAGTAAAGTCAGCATCTGAGTATCTAGTCAACTCAAACTCTCATTCAGTTGGATACCAGAGTCCTAGACTAGGACAACTCTTTTTATATCTTAAAATTCTTTTTAAGAAAATATGGTGTGATTCTTTAGGGTTCACTTGGAACCTAGCACAAAGACATATAACAAACATTATGTCAGGTCTACTTGCTGTAAGATATAACAGGGACCCAATAATAGCCCTATATAATTTCTGATCAATAGGTTTCCCATGTTCATCAGAGTTAATTACAGCATTTGTAGCCATAGGTGTTTTCTTGGCTGAGGCATCTGACATCCCAAACTTTTTGATAAGCTCTTTAACATACTTAGATTGGGATATAAAGATGCCATCAGGTAGCTGCTTCACTTGGAGACCAAGGAAGTAGGTGAGCTCACCTATGCTACTCATTTCAATCTTTGAATGCATGAGGTCAGAGAACCTATTGCATAGTTTGGAATCTGTAGACCCAAAAATGATGTCATCTACATAGATTTGTACTAATAAAATTTTATCCTTATGGTGTCTAGTGAATAATGTCCTATCTACTATGCCTCTAGAAAATTCATGCTCTAAAAGAAAGCTAGCTAAGGTTTCATACAAAGCTCTTGAAGCTTACTTTAAACCATAAAGAGCTTTATGCAATTTAAAAACATGAGAGGGATAAGTAGGAGAAATAAAACCTGGAGGTTGTTCTACATAAACCTCTTCTTTAAGTTCATCATTGAGGAATGAACTCTTGACATCCATTGGTAAACCTTGAACTTCTTGTAGGCAGCATATGCAAGGAAGATTCTGATTGCTTATAGCCTTGCAACAGGTACAAATATTTGATCATAGTCAATCTCTTCCTCTTGCCTATAGCCTTGAACAACTAGCCTTGCCATGTTCCTTATTATGACACCTTGGGCATCAAGCTTGTTCCTGAATACCCATTTGGTTCCAATGACTGGGTAGTATCTTGGTCTTGGAACTAAATCCCAAACTTTGCATCTTCAAATTGGTTGAGCTCCTCTTGTATTACAATAATCCAATGGGTATCTTGCTCTGCATCTTTAATGGATTGGGGCTCAATTTGAGATATGAAGCAAACATGCATCAAGTCTTGGTTGAGTTGATGCCTGGTCTGCACACCAACTGAAATGTCTCCAATCAATTGAGATACAGGGTGATCTATAAGTGTGACAAATTTAGTAGGTGGAGTTGGTTGAGCAATAGCTTGGAGAATAGATTCCTCTTGTGGAATTATAGTAGCTGTTGGAGGTTCTTCACCGTTTTTAGTGTCTTCATCTTCACTGTCTTCAGCTTCATTATCTTTCTTATGGAGAAGGATGGCTAACAACCTCAATGGTGAGGGTTAAATCATTCAGCTTCTCACACAAATTTAGTTCCAGCAAAGACTTACTGGTAGAAATTTCTTTCTACTTGTAAAACATGTTAGTTTCATCAAATGAAATATGTACAGATTCTTCAATTTTCATGTTGGATTTATTAAAAACCCTATAAGCCTTGCTTACTTGGGAATATCCAAGAAAAATTCCCATTTCAGCCTTGGCCTCAAATTTTCTAATGTGTTTTTTATTATTGTTGTGAATATTGCATAAACAACCAAATATTTTAAAATAGTCTACTTTAGGTTTCTTCCCTTTAAGTAGCTCATAAGAAGTCTTATTCTTAAGTTTGTATATAAGACTTCTATTCGGTATATAATTTGCTGTGCTCACAGCCTCTGCCTAAAAGGATAGGGGAAAATGAGCATCTACAAGTAATGTGCCTGCTGATTCAATTAGTGTTCTATTCTTCCTTTCAGCAACCCCATTTTATTGAGGTGTTCTAGGAGCTGAGAAGCAGTGCCCGATACCTTCCTTCTTATAGAACTCTAGCATAAGAAGAGACTCAAAATCAGTACCATGATCACTTCTGATCAATGTAATTGGAGTAGAGTACTCAATCTGTATGTTCTTGAGAAAATCTGTAAGAACCTTGAAGTTATCAGACTTAGATCTCAGAAAGAATACCCAAGTGAATCTAGAGAAGTCATCTACAATCACTAAAGTATAAGATTTCCCTCCTAGACTTTGTACTGCAATAGGGACAAAGAGGTCCATATGTAGCAAGTACAATATCCTAGATGAGTCACTTTTATTTACTGATTTAAAACTACTTTTAATTTGCTTGCCTAATTGACAAGCCTTGCAAAGGCTTTCCTTCTTGTAGGGGCAAGAAGGCAATCCTCTAATAAGGTTGTCCCTAGATAGTTTGGCAATGTTTTTCAATTTAACATGACCTAATCTCCTATGTCAAAGGTCATTATTGTTGCTAGTTGAATTAAACAGGAAGATTTCAGTTTTAGTAGATTTAAAATTGACTACATAAACATTTCCTACTCTAGTGCCCGTAAAACTACATGGTTATTTAAAGAAGTAATAATACAGGAAGTCTTAGTAAATGATACCTGAAACCTTTCATCACATAACTGACTTATGGAGATAAGGTTATGCTTCAGTCCACTTACATAGGCTACCTTCCTGAAGGTGACAACTCCAATCTTGAATTTTCCATAGCCTTCAGTCTGGACACAATTGGAGTCACCAAATATTACTTTTGGTCCTATCCTTGACTTGTAGTGAGTTAGGTTGTCCTTGTTCCCAATCATGTGTTTAGATCAGTCACTATCCAGATACGACTGTTGCTCTGTGGTAGGATAGTCTTTCACCTGCAAATAAACAGATTAGCTATTCTTGACCCAGGTTACCTTGGGTCCTTCTTTCTTCATATAACTAAAACTAGAGATATAAGAGTATTCTGGTTGACATTTTTAACCTAAAAGGTGATATCTTCTTGGTGGTATAATCCATTGATTAAATTGATTATTATAAGATCTTGGTTGATTATAGTTTTTAGAAGAATTAAAGTTTCGGTTATACTGAACTACGTTCGACGAATTCAAGTGAGTTCGTCACCCTGAGTTCGATGAATGGGGGTGAGTTCGTCGAACTCCACTCAGAGAATGAGAATATCCATTCTCTGGGCCCCAAAATCATCGATCTCTGCTCGACGAACCATACTGGTTTCGTCGATCGTAGTTCAACGAATTATTATAATAGAAATCTGTGTTCGGAGTTCATCGACTGGAGTTCGACGAACTGTACACATTTCTTCGATCGGAGTTTTACGAAATCTATTGAATATTGTTGTAGTTAGGATTTTTCTTATTTTGTTTCCTTTTCTTATTTTTTGGTTTTCATTTAGTTGGTTTAAAATTTTTATCATTGTCTATTTTCCCTTTTCCCTTTTTAGAAATAAATTTAATTGGAGTTGTCAGAATATTTTTTTGAATTAGTGGGGGTTGGCTTGATGATGAACCTAAGCCCAGCTTGCCATTTAACCTGGCATTAACTGTGCTTGTGATGTCTATCAACTTGATGCTTCTTCCATTTAGGGATTCTTCAAGTTTCCTAGCCTCAACTAATTCAGATTTTAATGATATTATTTATTCTTGAGCTAAAGTTAGTTCATCTTTTAATTTAATGTTTTCAGAAATAAGGTTTTCATGTTCAGATAATTTTTCCCTAAGTGTTTTAATCTCCTTTTCAGAATTTATTAAATCTATACACATGGATTTAAATTCAGTTTTAATGTTATCAGAATTGTAATCAAAGGATGATAATACCTGATCAGCCTCTGATTCAGATTCTTCATTATCTGATTCTTCTGATTGTTCCTCAGCATCAGATGGACTGCAAGAGGCATTGATAGCCATAAGGCACACTTCCCTTGCCTTTGCTTCTTCATCTTCATTGGAGCTGGAAGATGAAGATTCCTCTTCAGTATCACTCCAGGTCTCAGCCACAAAGCCCTTTTCTTTTCTTTTGTGCTTGCTGGATGAAGACTTGTTGTAGTTGTGCTTCCTGGAATCGTTTTCTCTCATTTTCTCCTTCTTTTGATTTTCAGGACATTCAGAAATGAAGTGTCCTAGTTTCCTGCACCTAAGACCTATAATTTCCTTAATGGGTGTTTTATCATACCTGGGTTTGTCATCATGCCTGGATGACTTTCTCCTAAAGTCCTTCTTTGCCATCTTGCAGAATCTTTTGGCTAAGAGACTTAGGAGTTCTTCATTTGATGTTGGAGCTTTAGTTTCTTCTGCAACTTTGAAGGCTATATTCTGCTCCCTTCTTGCTGGTGGAGGAGTCTTTTGTTCTGCAGCTTCCCTGGACTTGATCAACTGCTCATAAGATTTGAGCTTTCCCAGGAGAAATTAAGTAGAAATCTCATTCATGCTCCTGGCCTCCTTGATTGGAGATATCCTGGAATCCCATGTGCTTGGGAAGCACATGGGGATTTTATCATTCACCTGAGTGAGAGAGATGTCTTTGTCCAAGATCTTCAGCTCACTGATTATTGAACTTAATATGTTGTACATTTCACTAACAGATTCAGCTTCATCTTTCTTGAAATTTTCATACTAAGAGATAAGGGTTGATCTCCCATCCTTTCTCTCATCAGCTGAACCAGCAACCATCTGGATTAGAGAGTCCTATATTGCTTTTACATATGTGCATTCAGCCACCTTTTGGAATATGTCATCTGACATAGTCTGAGCCAGTATATTCATGGCCTTTGCATCTGCAATCTTGGCCTTTTTCTGAGCATTTGTCCACTCAGGTGCTGGAACAGCATGTGTGCTTGATGTTGAAGTAGATGTAGTAGTAGCTGTTGGTTGAGGAGGACTTGTCAAAATAGAATTATAGATGTACTCATCAATAAAATTCATGTATAGCCTAATTCTTGCCTTTCAGATTGCAAATTTATTCAAATTATAGACTGGAGGTCTGGTGCTTGCATTATCTTTGTTCTGTGCCATGCTGTGAAATAATCTAAACTTAAGATCAGATCTAACAAAGGATCTTTTGGTTCAAGGGTTAGCTTGTACAACCAAAGAAACCTGCTCTGATACCAATTGAAAGATGGGGGTTAGATCTGATTACTCTAGAGGGGGGGGGGGGGGGTGAATAAAGTATGTTAAAATCTTTTTGGCTTTTTAAGATTTTTATATTATCGGAGTAAAGAATAAGTGATACCAATAATGACAAAAAGTAAAAAATCAATCTAAATTAATCTACTCTAACACAACAACCTAGTCTATCACAGCCACAATAAGAACAACAAGAAGAAGGGCAACCAGATGACACAATAAATTTTATAGTGGTTCCCTAACCTGGGTACATCCACTCTTCTACCACGCTGGTAGGAATCCACTAGCAGGTTTTGATCAGGTGACTGCCACCTTTGAGCTTTTGATCAGGTGCCCAAAAACCAAAATAAACTTTTGAAGGGAGTTAATAAACCCTTTATGCAGGAGGGGGGAGAGAGATTGATGGTGTCTTCGCTTTCTCAAACAACTGAAAAGACAAGTGGATTGCTGTTGTCAAGGCTTCTCTAGAAATCACATGAAGCCTTGCACAGGGTGTAGTAGGTCTTCAGCCTTGACTTGACGAGATCCAAGAACTTCTGACTGATAGAATGTTTGTTGTCCTTGAAAGCTCCTGGAGTAGATGTTGAAGAAGACTCTTGATAGTGATTGTTGTTGTTCTTCTTCTTCTTCAGTAAAATCAAGGTGAAAACAAGATGTTTTCTGCACAGAGAATGTCTGAGAGATTTTTATATGTTCTCTAGTTTTGTTATCTTCTTCCTTGTTTCTCTGTATCTTTCTGAAAGAGAAAATCTCTTTTATATATCTCTATCGAATTCTCTTTTGAATTTTGAATTGTCTACACTGAATGCTGACTGCCTGGAGAATGAAAATCGGCTGGAGAATATTTGCATTAATAAGTTTCCCCAACTATCCCAATTAATTAAGTAATTATCCTGATGAAGACCATAATCAATGCTGCCAGTAATGGCTATATTCAGAGAATATAAGCATTAATTACTTCAGGAAATCACTACTAAATAATATGGAATAAAGGACAGAAAATAAGGAAAATTCTAAGTCTGGAACTGCAGCAGAAATCATCGACCAAAGAACAGATTTTGTCGACTTGAGATCCAACTTCGTCGAGCTGAGAAATCCTGTTCATCGATTTGAGAAAACTTGTTCGTCGACTTGAGATCCAAGTTCGTCGACTTGAGATCCAAGTTCGTCGACCAGAGCTCAGCTAACTGCATTCTGTGAATAACTTGCCAATTCTGTGATCCAAGTTCGTCGTGCACAGATTCTGTCTTCGTCGAGCTGAGTTCAGAGAAGATATTCTGGAAAGAATGTGTTGAAGTTGAAATCCAGAATTTGTCGACCTGAGCTCGAATATCGTCGAGCTCAACTCAGAGAAATAACTCTGAGTTTGTCGATCAGCAATCGACGATAGTTGAGTTGAGTTCAACGAACGTCGAACTTATATATTGAACATGATTTTCTCTAAGTCTTGAGTTATCTGATGTCTTCTGCTGGCTGGTCTATGTAAGGTTGAACCTAATAACTTAGCCTAAACTCTAGGACTCAAAACACATGACCCTGACTATACATTATGGGTCAGACATCCTAGTTCGTGATCCTAGCCCAAATCCAACTAGGGATCCAACAATGTTGCATACAAAAAGAAGAGAAATCATGGCTAAGATATTCCTTAGCATTGTCAGAACAAAAAAGTTTAATAGATGTATCAAACTGAGTCTTAATCATATAATAAAATGATGTCCAGATAGAGAATAGTTCGGAGAAATCCTTTAGAAGATACACCCACGTACACCTAGAGAAATCATTAATAAATGTGACAAAATATAAACTACCCCGACCGATGGTCAGGGTAGGAGCAGGACCCCATACGTCAGAGTGAACGAGGTCGAATGGACGGGAAGAGCCACGACTTTGCGTTGGTGGGAAGGAGGAGTGATGATGCTTGCCAAGATGATATGTATCACAGTTGAGAGGTGGATGATGAGGAGGGAGGTGGGGCTGAAGCTGGTGAAGAAGTCGGGGAGGAGCATGACCAAGGCGAAGATGCCATTGGAGAAGACCTGTAGAGGAGGAGGAGAAGACAGATAGAGCAGAAATGTTGTCGAGGAAGTAGAGGCCGCCACTCTCAGTCCCAGTAGTAATCGTCCGTTGGGAGTCCGAATCCTGAAAAGAACAAGAAGTAGGAGTGAATGTGACAGAACAACATAGTTGCTTGCATAGAGAAGTAACCGATAATAAATTGTAAAGGAACTTGGGCACATAGAGGGTATCTGCAAGGCAAAGAGACGGAATGACTTGAACCACTCCCGTCCCATTGAACGGTGAGGAAGAGCCATCCGCAACAAATATCGGGGGCAACCGATCATGTTTTTCTAGAACAGAAAAACACTGAGGATTTCCTGTCATATGATTGGTTGCACCCGAGTCCATCAACCATCTGCCGTGAGTAACAATGTGGGCACTACCAGAAGATGTGACCACCGAGGCGGACTGTGTGTAGGAGGTGGAGGCCATAGAAGAGAGACCGCGCAATCAAACAGGAGACCGCACGAGAACAGCAGGAAGCATAGAGAAAGAAGGTCGCGGGGACAAGGGCAGAAATATCGAGCCGGGCGACCAGCAAGCAGGACGTGCGGCTAGTGTTAAAATTCAACAAACCGCAGACGCCCCCTTGGATACCCTGTTGAAAACTCAACAAACCGAAGGAGGATACGCCCACTTATAATGTTGAAAGTTTTCCCGGATCGTGGAGTTAGCAGGGGTTATCTCAACAAAGCAGTAACAACCAGCAACACATGCAGCACAAGCTTCTTTATTGATCAAGAGCAAACTTCTTTACAAGGCGAGACATACATGGCGAGACATGCTTCACCAAAACCCAACACCGGGAGAGCAGAGACAGTTACAAAGACAAGAACAAAAACAAGCCGCGCGGACTCAACCACCAAGCCGCCGGTCTACTGCTGTGGAGTCCGCTCAGTCCCTGACCGCAACCAAAGCCGCGCGGACTCACCCCTATTCCAATGCTTAGCTCTTCTCCGCCGATCTGCAGGCCGCCTAACCGCGAGGTCGCCTAGCCACCAGACCGCACAAGCTGCGTCACCGAATGGAACAGTCCGCCTGAAGCAGGCGACTTCCTGAACCCCGAACCAAGTTGCCAAAGAGAAGACCGCCTGGTCGCAATCCGCGACCTGCTGTTTACCGCCTGTTGCCTAACCGCAGAGTCCGCACTGTCCCTGACCACAATCAGAGCCAAGTCCTGGCTTTCCAGCGCTATCCGCACAACCTGCACAGCACAACCGGGACAACTCTCTATCCGCGCGGACACCAAGGTCCAGACCGCAGCAACTTACGCGAGCTCAAATACTGTTCACTTACTTCGGTCTAGGTTCCTTAGTTCCTGATGTGACATGGGTCCTATTTATAGGCACGATGATGAGTATGCTCACCGCCCTAGCTGATAGGATCACCGCCACATCCCGCAGCAAGAACTAGTGTGTCCGTCAGCCCGCGGACACACATTCCAGTTTGCCGCTCCTGTGCAGATAGCCAGTCCGCCCCAGCTTCTCCAAGGCCGGACTCCAATATCCAGCCCGCCTTGCCGCCAGAGGCCAAGCCAGGACCACCACAGCCGGACTCCACAACAGCCGTGTCCGCCATTCTGCGGACAAGGCATGAGCCCGCAAACCCCGAGCCCGCAGCCTCGCCATCAAGGCACCTGCCGGACTCAGCGGACACCCGGCTTCCGTCCGCATATCCCAAGTCCATTGCCTCCTCCAAGGCACCTCCGAACTTAGCGGACACGCCAATCCAGTCTGCTAACAGCAGACACCAGTCCGCATACACTGCAGACTTCTCCAGTCCGCATTCCTGCTGACTGCCTCAGTCCGCATCCCTGAGTCCAAAACCTCATCACAAGGCTAAACCGGACTCAGCGGACTCTGGCTCCAGTCCGCACGCTCTTGCACAATCAATTCTCCAGTCCGCATTTCCCCAAGCTAGCAAACAAGGCAACATCACTTCTACTACGCTTGGCGGACTTAGAAACCAGCCCGCGCTCCACTGCGCGATCTCCCCGGACTGAGCCATCCTGGACTTGGTCCAAAACTCACCAAGTCCAGTCCACTGGCCACATGGGCCAGTCCGCACTTACTGGCGGACACTGGATCTAGCCCGCCATACCGGGCGACCTCCAATTTCTATCCGCGCTGACCGGCGGTCTCCGCGGCTTCCACTTGCCGCTTCACTAGAGCAAGACCAAGGCAACTGCCAAACCAGTCTGCCGAGCTCCAGTTCATCAGTCCGCTTCATGCCGGACTTCGCGGATAGCATTCCTATCCGCCCGGTTACTTCCTGGGAGTCAACCGCCTGCTGAGCATACACTGGCCTGTCCGACCACTGCTGCTGTCCGCGTAGTCCGCGCGAACAGACCGCCCAGGCCGCCACAGAGCAAACTGCCTGCAACATCCCTGCTGACCTAGCAGTCCGCCAACCCTGTCCGCGTAGTCCGCGCGGATAGGTTTCCCAAGCCTTCCATTCACCCACTTTCACTTCATAGAATTCAACAGCTAGGAAGGCCGCAGTCAAGAAGAAGAGCAAAACAGAGGGAAAGAAGTCGCACGGCTAGAGAGAAGGCCGCGCAAATAGGAGAGAGAGAAGACCACGCGAACTGGGAGGAGTTCGCGAGAAAGGCAAAGAAATCGTGCGAACAGAGCAGAGACCGCACAAGCAGAAACTGGTCGTGCGAATAAAGGGAGATCGCGGGGAGAGAATAGGTAGAGCAACCGTGAAAACAGGTTGCGAAGAAAAAGAAGAGATAGGCCGCACACACAAAGGGCAACGACAAAGAGGAGACAGAAACCGCGCGAACATAGCGCAAACAGGCGGAAGAAACAGGTCGCAAACAGTTCACGGGAAGAAGAAGCAAGCCGCATGGACAGGTCGCGCGGACAGAGGGAGCTCACAGAATCAGGAGGAAAATATTGAGTGCTATATTATCATGTGCGAACAAAAAACAAGAGACCGAAAAATTGGAGTAACAAAATTTTTATTATCCAAAAAGGTATCTATTACAAAGGTATAGCCTCCCTTTTATAAAATAAAGGAGATGAGAGAGATTACAATTAAGTAATGTGTGACTAAATAATTATAGGTGAAGTGGTTTAACATAAAAACAAGACGAACAGGCCGCGCGGTTAGATGAATAGGCTAACCGCCCGACCACCACAAGAAAAAGAGAACAAGCCGCCATAGGAGTCCACCAGACCGCCCGGTCTCTATGCCTCCTGAGACAAACCGTCAGAACGTCCGGATAACCACAACAACAGTCCAACCACCAAACCGCAGGAGAGAAACCGACAGACCACTCGGTCTCTAAACCGCCAGAATCAAACCGCCAGACCGCCCGTTCTCCATACAACAACAAAACGTTAATAGGCACGCACACAACTTGGGAACTACCCGCGCGGCTCACAAGTGCAATGCAACTCAACCTCTCTCTTCAAATTTCCGGCAAGAAATAACCTTCCCAGCAAAAAACCTCCAGCAAGATGACTTCCTGGCGAGAACCACCGGGCGATATGGCTCTGACGAGATCACCTTGCGAGATAGCTTCCGCCGACGAGATGTTTCCAGGTGAAATGGCTTCCGACCGATATGCCTCCGGTGAGACATCCTTCTCGCTCGATGAGATCGTCTTCTCTCTTGGTGGCGAGATCACCTTCTCGCTGCTCGGCGAGATACTTCTGCGGGCTGCAGGTACAAGCAGGAACAGAATCCAAAAAACAAACAAAAATAAACACTTCTCGCATTGTAGTGCTCTACTCTAGATAGAAGGCCGATTTCACTATCTCATCAACTTTCAAAGAACTATACCAGGGCCTTTATATAGACAAACATAACAAATGGAAAACTGACACGTGGCTCCACAATAAATGTCACATAACCTAAACTTCATCTCTCTCCTCCGCATTAAACAAACATATATATATATATATATATATATATATATATATATATATATATATATATATATATATATATATATATATATATATATATATATATATATATATAAAAACTAGTGTTGACCCGGTCAACCCAAAATATCACCAACATCTCCTTCCTCAGGCACACAACCATTCCTCAGCCTTTATAATATAGGCTTACAACTAAGAGAAATTAATCCCCTACCCTACGATCTACAAATAGATCTTACAAAATTATAATTACAAAAAGAATTTTGTGTTTTGAAATGTCACCCAGAAAGAGAGAGATTGGTTACTTCTTTCTTGATCAGATCTTGATATGAAATCTTCTCTCTTAATCCTTGCTGTGAAGAAAATGATCCAACCCTTCTCAGCTTTTTCAAAGCTTCTTGATGGATAAGTTAGGGTTGAACTTAGCTGGAGAAGATAGAATATGATCCTTGATCAGCCTTCTTTCCTTCTTCAGAATTCTATGAATTTTCTCTAATAGATTTGGAGAAGAAGAATGTGAATTGTTTGCTTCTGTTTCTGTCGAGTTGATCTTCTTTTATAGGCTTTGGCAAAGGGTGACCAGTTGTCCCAATAAATTTACTAACATCTGACAGTTCTGACAGCTATCAGAACTTCAGGCTTGAATCTTGTACTTAGAAGAAATTTTGTCCAGAGAGATTCTGCATGAAGATGTTGACACTGCTGTACTTTGATTGTGTCGACAGCAGCCCGGGGTGTCAACACAGCTTTCATCCAGTCTCGACATAGTTTGTATAAAGTGTGTCGACACTAGTCCTGAGTGTCATCACAGTTGCTTTTAGTCTTGACACAACTTGTGTAAAGTGTGTCGACACTAGTCCTAAGTGTCGACACAGTTGCTTTCTTATCCTACGATGTCGACCCAAGCCCTGGGTGTCGACACAGCATCCAGTTTTGACACTACTTGAATAATGGTGTCGACACTAGTCCTGAGTGTCAACACAACCCGTTTCCTTGTCTCAGCATAGCTTTTACAAAGGTGTCGACACTTGTCTAGTGTCTCGACACTTGTCTAGTGTCTCGACACTTTTGTACTTAGTTTATTTATCTTGCACAGATAAACTCAACATACATCAAATACAAATTTGTGTATATCATTCAGTTGAAAGAACTTCTCCAAATCAGGTACACAATTTCTAATATATCCAACAATCTCCCCCTATTTGGAGAAGTCATAACCCCAATTCAATGATAAACACAATGATACCAAAATATGATGATAAAGATATAAAATCAACAATGATGAACAAAATAAAAAGTAACACAATTGAAAGCATAGATGGAATTCAGTGCAACCAAACTTTTCATTATATCTAGTCAAAAGATTACAGTTATTAGATTTGTTATACTGTTTTTTTTAAAAGCAAAATTTACATAAAGTTCAAAAAATAAAATATCCTAGGAAAGATCTGGTTCTTTGAAGACAATGCCTTTTTCCTGATTGAATCTTAGCTTTAACTTAAGGTTCTTTGTCATCAGCTATCTTTTTTTCCTTTGTCAACCTTGTCCTTATAGATGTTTTCCTCCTTGAGCCTTTGCCTCTCAAAATAGTGATATACCTTGTGGAAGAATTTGTTGGGCTCAACAAAATTAGCTGGGATCTTCCCTGTCTTCAGATCATGTCTGAATTTCTGGATGACCTCTTGCTGCTTTAAATGTTTAGCTCATTCCTTCTATGTGTACCATTTTCCCCTATCAGTAGTATTAGCATTAACTGTTTTCATGCAGTGAGGATAATTAATTTAGAGGTTGGGCACCATTGTTCAAAGTCTGGCCTAGCTTCAGCTTGTTCCATAAACCTTTTCTTTGACAACTGAGCTTCTTTTTCTTTCAATAAAGAAGATGCAGACATCTCCACCTCTTCACATACAACACTCTGAACTTGTGGTGGAGGATTGTACATTGATTAGGAAACATCTTGGATAGCCTCAAATGGAACTTGTGCTGCAGGGTTGTATATGGATTGTCTAGGAGCATGAATAGCTTCAAATTGAGCTGGTTGACAACCAGACTTAGCAGTTTGGTCTCCATCATACCATAGAGGAGGATGGCCTAAAGTATCCCAGATGTTATTGGAAATCCAAGCAACATGCTTAGAGCTAGCCTTTATCATTACCCTCTCCCTCTTTATGACTTCTCGTTCCATATGATCTCTCAAATCATTCTTGTGGAATCTTACTTGTCCATCCAGATAATTGATTCCTGAGGTGATAGTGTTTTTTTACTTTCAGTAAATTATTATGCAAACTTTTGTCAGAAGCCTTGATATCCTTAATCAAGGAGGCCGAATGAGTTGTCAGCTGAGTTTCCATCTCCTTAGTGGCAGTAGCTATTTTTTTTAAAGCAGTAGTCTGCTCAGTCAGCTTGACCAATGTTTCAGTATGCATGACAGTCATGTTTTCATCCAAGATTTTTGATTCTCAAGGACATAGCCTTGTTTGACAATCATTTCATCTTCAGTTTGCTTTGCTTCTTGTTGCTGTTTTGCAATATAAAAAGAACATTTGCTCCCTTTTGGAAGAAATTAGTCATATCTGTTCTCAGTAGATTTACTTCAAATCTAATGGATTTGATAGTTTGTGTCAGTTGAAATTGCAACTCCTTGTTGCATTCATCCACATAATTTTCAAGTTGAGTTCTTTGTTGGTCAAGCATAAGTTTTAGTTGAACTGGCAGAGAGTTTGAATCCACTGGAGCAGCAGATGCTGGTCCAGATTGTATAATCTTCTTGTAGCTTTTACTTTTCCTTTTCGTTCTCATAGTTTTCTTTTCTTCAATAGAGAGGCTTCCTCTGCCTTAGAGTCAGATGTACTTACCACTTCAACAGACTTTTGTTGTTCAGCACCTTCAGAACTTGGGGCTAGATCTGGTAACTCCCACTCAACCATTGCACCTTCTTCACCAATGTTGGTGGTATCTAGGTTGATCTCCCCTTGCTGACCTTCAGCATCTGGAATAAGTTCCTCTAGAAGTTCTGTCATTTCCCCTTGGATATGTATATTTGTATCCAGAAGTGTTTCTTCTTCAGTTTCCTTGGGGATTTCAGCCATCATCTCTTTAGCAGGCAAATCCTTTTCAGGAACCTTGGTTTATTCCAGTTCTTGTACAACTTCCATTATTATTATATTCACAGTATCCATTTCAGTTTCAGGCAGATCATTGAGGTTCTCCCTCTCAAATTGATCCTTCTCTTGAATATTCTCCCATGCACCTGTTCACTAGTTCTAGGTGAGGTCCTTGGAGAATTCTTAGCTATTGTATTATCTTGATTCCAAGATCTTGAACTTTCCTTTTTTCCAGATTCACTAGAAGAAACTTCATCCACAACTACAGTCTTCTTCCTCTTCTCCTTCTTTTTCTCAGGTTCTGGTGTTTCCTTAGTCAAAAATCTGTCCCATCTAGATAGAATCCTCATATACATCCTTCTTATGTGGTTGATTTTTGATCCAAACTTAAGATTTAGACTGTCTGGTATGACTTGGACTATGTACAGACTTAAAATTCTGGAAATGTTAGGCTTATTGATATTGTCTGCTATTTTATCAAAAACTATCTTGCTCCAATTTATCTTAACTTTGATTATCACTCAGATCATCAGCTCAAACATTGAAGCAGATATTATGCCATGTGCCTCTATCTTGCAGAGCAGCACTTTACCTATCACTTTAGAAAGAAATTTCCCTTGGGTATTCATCCCTTTTCTTGCCAGAGTGCTTCCTACCTTAGTGGTTGGAGACAATCCACACAACACTAATGCTTCAGCAGTCTTGGTGGTGTTTATTACATCTTCTTGATCGATTCTTGGTATTTGAAACAGCTTTGCCAGTTTCCTGGTTGTGATTTTCACCTTTGCACCACTTACCATTGACTTTATCTTTGCTAATTTTAAATCCAATACAACATTTGATAAGAACTCTGAAACTTTACGTTTCCATATCTTTGATGGTTCTGATATTATAGATCTGCCTCAGTGTTAAGGTCAATGACGTTCCTAATTTCATCTTGCACTGAGAGAAATCTGTTGCGCACGAGTTCATAACCTTCATTGATGTTGTCGTCGATCTTGGGAGCCATTGGAATTGAGAGAAATTGAGGAAGAAGATATGTTGACTAAAGGAGTTCTAGGTCTCGACACTCAGGGATCAATCTCTCAGGATTTTAGGTAAGCGTAGACGACATCTTCTTTCTCACCCTATTTATAGTAGATGCTGCAGTAGTTGAAATGGCATGCACTGCTAAAACTGTTCAAAGTATTAGTAAATGACCTAGTGTCGACACCAGTCTTGAGTGTCGACACAAGTTTGTTGAGATGTGTCAACATAATACAAAACATGTCTGTCGAGATGTGTCGACTCAAGTCGACATAGGTTTTATGTCTCAAGACACATTCCTTAGGGTCTCGACACTTTTTATGTCTTGATACTAATTTTAGTGTCTCGACACTTTCCATTTATGAAGTGTCGATACACTGTCTGGTGTCTCGACACTTTTCTAAATGTCTTGACATAAATTTTGACTTAGTCAAAATTTTGTTTTCTGAAATATAGATTCTTGACTTTTATGATGTCTTACTTGTTTATTTAGATTGGTAGACTTGTAACTTTATTTATTCAAGTTGAAAAGGTATTTTATGTACCAATAAAAATGGTTCTTCTATATTTAACAGTTACTGTGAAATATTTTCCTTTTTCAATATGTTCTCTAAGAAAATGATATCTGATTTCTATGTGTTTGGTTTTACTGTGAGAAACATAATTATTAGTAATTGAAATTGCATTAGTAGAATCACAATACATAACAGATTTACTTTGCTGTACACTGTAGTCCAGAAGTTGATGCTGAATCCACAGTAACTGTGCACAACAGCTTCCAACTGATATATACTCAGATTCTGCTGTTGAAATAACTACACTTATTTGTTTCTTGCTGCTCCAACTGATGAGTCTTCTCCCCAGAAATTGACAAGTTTCTGATGTACCCTTTATGTCCTCTGTACATCCTGCAAAATCTATATATGTGCATCCAATTAGATCAAAATCACCATTCCTAGGATACCCAAGATTGGGTGTGCCCTTTAGATATATCAGTATTCTTTTACCAGCTGTAAAATGAGATTCTTTAGGGCATGCATGGAACCTAGCACAGACACGTGTTGAAAACATGATATATGGTCTACTAGCTGTCAAGTAAAGGAGTGATCCAATGATGCCTCTATACAATAATTCATCCACTGGTTTCCTAGATTCATCCTTGTGTAGTGATACCGATGAACCCATTGGGGTTCTCATGGTAGAAGAATTTTTCATACCATACTTCTTAATCACCTCCTTTATGAACTTAGACTAAGAGATGGATATACTATCTTTTGTTTGTCTAACTTGGAATCCCAAGAAGAACTTCAGCTCACCCATGCTGCTCATTTCAAATTTGCCTTGCATAAGCTTGACAAATTTTCTACACAGCAGCACATTAGTAGATCCAAAAATGATGTCATCTACATAAATCTGGACTAGGATACTTGAACCTTTTATGTCCCTTAGGAATAATGTCTTATCTATCTTCCCCCTAAAGAACTTGTTCTCTATTAGAAAGGTAGACAGTGTTTCATACCAGGCTCTTAGTGCCCGTTTTAACCCATATAATGCTTTATGTAATTTGAAGACACGAGAGTTAAGTTTTGAATTTATAATGTCTGGCGGCTGTTCTACATAGACTTCTTCTTTCAATGTACCATTTAGGAATGCAGATTTTACATCCATTTGGTATACTTTATATCCTTTATAAGCAACATGTGCTAAAAACAGTCTAATGGCTTCTAGCCTGGCTATAGGTGCAAAGGTTTGGTTGAAGTCTATTCCTTCCTCTTTTCTATACCCCTTAGTAATAAGTCTTGCTTTGTTTTTAACTATAACTCCATTCTCATCGAATTTATTCCTATAAATCCAGTTTGTTCCTATGACATTGTGATTTTGAGGTCTAGGAACTAGACTTCAGACCATATATCTCTCAAATTGATTAAGTTCTTCTTGTATTGCCATAATCCAGTTGGGGTCTAAATTGGATTCTTCAAACTTATTAGATTCCATCTGAGAGAGAAAGCTAGAGAATAGAACTTCATTATGATGTCTACTCCTATTAGTCACTCCTAGCCTGACATCATCAATAATTTGATCAATAGGATGATATCTAAGGTATCTAATAGCTACAAGAAGATTCCTGCATATTTCTTTAAGTGGAGGAGGATGAATCTCTTCCTCCCCCTGGGCAATGACTGTGTCTTCTATAGGAATTATAACATTGTTTCTAGCCTCTAATTCTATGTCAGATGTATATCCTATATTTAATGTTTCCATCTTAAAGTCAATATCTCTTAAACTAGAATTATTAGATAGTTTAGTATGTAAGACAGAAGTTTCATCAAAAAAAATATTGATAGATTCTTCTACCACTTGATGTTTCAAGTTGTAGATCCTATATGCCTTGCTATGATTACTGTAGCCTACAAAGATACCTTCATAGGAATTTTCTGAAAACTTAGTTAGATAAGTTTTCCCATTGTCTAAGGCATAGCATTTACTTTCAAAGATTTTGAAATAGGACTGACTTGGTTTTCTGCCTTTCATCTTTATACTATAAGCAAAGACCAAATCCCTCATGGTGTAACATTCGGTGGACCAAAATACCCTCGTAAAATCGGTTTTGATGGGTTAACTAAGGGGTATTTTTGTATTTTGGCCTGATTAGAGCTTAATTAAAAGAGACGTGAACTATTTACCGAACTTAAAATCCCGATAGTCTTCTCTTCTGTGATTCACGATCGTTCCCAAACCCTACTCTATCGACGAAGCCCCACGCCATCGCTGTTTTTCCCCATCGGCTTCGGCTGCCGCTCACGACTCCGATAGAGTAATCCTCTTCTTCTTCTGCATAGGGAGAGGGTTGCGCTGCTACTCGCGATGGTTGTTGCTGTTCCTCGCCTTTCTCTTGGCCGACGATAATGGCGAGCCTCGCTTTCTCTTTGCCGACGACAATGACGATCCTACCTTTCTCTTGGCCGACGACAACGACGACAATGATGCCGACGACGACGCCAAAGGCCATGACGATGCTGACAATGATGGCATCGTCGACGCCGGCCTTCGCTTCTGCTCACTGCGGGAGCTTTCACGGCCGTCGCCGCTCATCACGTCGCTCTCCTCCCGTCGATGGTGTCTTTTCTCTGCTCGCAAGAAACCACAGGTGCATCTCCTGATCCCACAGCGTTGTATTTCGATATGAAGCACTTCGTGGAAATGGTGGTTGCAGGAAATTGGGATGAACTGGAAAGATACCTCTTAGGGTTCACTTCGTATTGGGATGAACTGGAAAGATACCTCTTAGGGTTCACTTCGGGTACAATCGATGAAGATTTTCTTCCTAATCTGAAGACAAAAGTATCTGGAGGCCCTGAGAAGGTTAGTAGGCTTAATTAATAGTGTAGACAATGATTTCTTCTTAAGATCCTATTGTGTGTGTGTCTATGTCTGTTTTAATGGAAGGAAAGAACAGTTGAATGCCACAGAAATAGTCATGAATGATCTCAAGGTATTTGCAGCGTACAATGAGGATATATTTAAGGGGCTAACCAATCTACTAACCTTGGAAACCATTCGGTACTATATGTGGCTGAATTGATTTCTTAATTTGATTGTAATCCGGCAGTTCATCATTCAATTCCAATTTCAGAGAAAATGAGGAATTCAAAGGCTGTGGGTATACAAAATCAATGAGGGCCCTGTTGCTGCCACATCTCAAGAAGTTGATAGTGATGAATCCATTGTTCCTTGGCAAATCCCTCTTTCTGACACCCTCCTCACGGTCAGAGCCCCCTTCTTCTTTATTTTTCTTTTTAGCAAAACCATTTCTTGGATCGATGGAGCTTCTCCTCACTTCCCGTATTTTTTCCAACAAAAAGATTTCTTCTTCCCTCTACACAGCTCCTGCATCGACAAAAATTCTCCTCCTACCGACACGCTTCTCTTTCCATCAAACTCCTTACGGTATCACCCTGTTCAAATTTGGTTTTCAACTTTTGCTGCATTCGAAGGGTTCACCGGCAAGGGTGCGCTGATCCCACACATCCGACTCTCATCTACTCGCCGATGCTGGTACATTGTCCAATAACTTAGCACTGAAGCAGGTGCATTGTCCGATGCAGGTGCATCTACCTCCGCCTACAACCAAGGTCTGCTACAACCAAGGTTGGAGGTTTGGTGAGCTTATACAATTTTCTTGCCACGTGGTTCTTGAATGTGTTGGTATCAAGCATAACTTTTATATGGTTTTCAAGCTTTTGTATCAATTCAAATGTGTTCAGAAAATTTAACATTTTCAGTACAATTTTTTGTACAAAAGCTTTTGTATCAATTTGTGTACAATTCAAATGTGTTGGTATACAATTTTATGAACACATTTGAATTGATACAAAAGCTTTTGTATTAAAATTTTTGTATATTGTTCTGAACGATCATTCAAATGTGTTGGTATCATTCAAATGTTTTCAAGCATAGCTTTTGTATCAATTGTACCAAGGTCGTGGTATACAATTTTCATGCCACGTGGTCTGCTACAACCAACACATTCTATGGTTTTCAAGCTTTTATATCAGGCTTTTGTATCAAGCATCTCACAGATTTCAAGTAAATAGCTTTTATAAGAATGGAAGCATAACTTTGGACAATCATATTGTTCAAAATAAATGAATAGAGGTAGGTTTGTTCAGATGATCTTGCAAACTGAAATCTGTGTGTACTATGTGTTGGGTATCTAATTAATTGAGTAGATCCACCTTAATTTTTCATTCAATGTCTGTTTATAATTTGTTATTTCAGAAATTTTAAGGTTGTCAGTTTAGAAATCAGTTCATGGATCTGCATCATGGAGTTTAAAGTTTGCTATTTGAGAAATCTGTGTATACTGCATCATGGATCTGTGCATGGATCTGCTCATGGATCTTGCAAGCCGAAATCTGTTAAAGGTTGTTATTTCAGAAATCTTTGTATACTTTAAATTTATATTGCATCATCTGTTCATGGACATGCATCAAGATTGTCAGTTTAGAAATCAGCCCCCGGAAGCAGCTCATGTTATTTACTATCCATTTGTATTTTCTTGCAAGTTGAAATCAACACACTAATCAAGAAAACGCGTTATCAATGACACGAATGAAGTGAGAAAACACATTTTATTTACAATTTAATTTGGCTACCCGTCCACTTAATAACACAGAACTATCATTCAAATGTTAAATTTGAAGGAGGTCCTTAATTGCTACGCTCAATGCAATGCAGTTTCATGGAATTTAAAGTTTTGGATGCACATGCTGGGTGGTGAAATTTGCTTGACCGCTATGAAAACAAGGCACTAGGCACTGGGAATCTTCTAAGCTATTTCTCATAAAGTATTCGTGAGCTCAACACAAGGTACTCAGATCAATGATTTTCACTTCATTTCTAATTATGTTGCTCCATAGAATCCACATAAATTGCTAAATTCAAAGATTTGATAGAATTTTCAATGCACCATATAATTGAAAGATTTTACATGTACCTAATCGTTATTTATTTATTTACATGTGGAGAGTGTTTACTCCTAAAAATGTTCTTGGTTCTTACTTTTGTACATTTTCTGTACAATTCTGTACAAAAGCTTTTGTATCAATTTTCTGTACAATTCAAATGTGTTGGTATACAATTTTCTGAACACATTTTCTGAATTGATACAAAAGCTTTTGTGTAAAATTTTCTGTACAATTTTCTGAACTATCATTCATAAAATATTCATGAATTAAGATATTGTTCATTGATTAAAATATTAATAGAATTAGTACACCTGTTCTTAATTGAATTGATACACCTGTTATTACTTGATTATGAAGATTTGTAGCAGTATTAATAGAATTAGTGCAAGATAACATATTAAACTGTCGAATAAATGCAACTGCTTCAAAAACATCGTTGGCTAAAAAATCTGCATTCATGAATATATTCCTTCACATACGCCCCGGCCGAACGTCGCAGCCCACGCCGAACGTCGCCGCCCACGCCGAACGTCGCCCCCCACGACGAACGCCCCCCCCCCCCCCCCACGCCGAACGTCGCCTCCCACGCCGAACGTCGCCCCCCACCCCCCCCCCCCCCCCACAACTAACGTCGTTCCCCACGACTAACGTCACTCCAACAACGAAGGTCTCCCCCGCGACGAAGGTCTCCCCTGCGATGAATGTGCCCCCCACCCCCATGACGAATGTGCCCCCGACCCCCGTGACGAATGTCGCCCCGACGACGAATGTCACCCCGACAACATTTGTCGCCCTCATGACATTTGTTGTCCCTCTGACAAATGTCGCCCCTACGACAAATGTCGCCCCCACGATCAATGTCGCCCCCACGACGAATGTCTCCCCTGCTGAATGTAACACCCACGATGAATGTATCCCCCATGACGAATGTCGCATCCACGACGAATGTCGCCCCCATGACAAATATCTCCCCCACGACGAATGTCACCCCCACGACGAATGTCTCCCCCACGACGAATATCGCACCCACGAAGAATGTCGCACCCACGACGAATGTTGCCCGCACGGGGTCCCCCCTACATGACTGCTTGTTAGTTCATAGGGAGTCTTATTGTGAATTTTGTTGATCAAGGCCCTCTTCTGAACATAACAAGCAATGTTTACAACCTCAGCCTAGAAATATTCTGGGAGAGATGTGTCACTTAGTATTGTTCTAGCAGCCTCAATGAATGTTCTATTTTTCCTCTCAACAATTCCATTTTGCTGGGGTGTTCTAAGAGAGAATAATTCCTGAAGGATCCCTAGTTCTTTACAGAATTTGTCATTATTTCAGATTAAAATTCTGTGTCATGGTCACTTCTGAACTTGACCACAGAACAACCCTTTTCATTTTGAATTTGTTTGACAAAATTAGCAAGAATGTCTAGGGTTTCAGACTTTCTCCTTAGGAAGAATACCCAAGCAAATCGAGAGTGATCATCTACGATCACAAAAGTGTAAGACTTTCTTCCTAAACTAAGAACTTGCATAGGACCAAATAGGTCTATATGAAGTAAGTACAGACACCTCTCAGTGTCTTTGTACTGAATGCCCTTAAAGGAGACTTTTGTCTGTTTGCATTTTTGACATGCTGGACACAAGCCTTCTTTAGTACATTTTAGTTGGGGACCATTTCTAACTAAGTCCATAGAAAACAGCTTGCTCATAGCTTTATAATTTAAGTGAGCTAGCCTCTTGTGCCATTGCATACATAAAGAGTCTTTCTCACTTGCTACTAGGCAAACAAGTGAATTCTAATCTAAACTTAAGAAATTTAGATAATAGATGTTGCCACTCCTAGTGCCTAACAAGATGATCTCTTAATCACTTGCATTCCTTATCAGACACTTATCATTGTGGAAAATGATTTCAAAACCTATATCACAAAGCTGACTTATGCTTATCAGATTGTGGTTCAATCCTTCCACATAAGCCACTTTTGTGATTATCATTAGACCATTAGAAATGTTACAATATCCCTTGGTGAGTCCTTTTTCTAAACCTCCAAAGATTACTTTTAGTTCATCCTTTACTGAAGCATAGTCCCTCAACAGACTCCTTGTTCCAATCATGTGCCTTGAACAACCACTGTTCAAGTACCAAATTGGCATTTCTATGGTACTTGGAACCACCTGCAATCACAAAATTAATTAACCTTAGACACCCAAATAGTTTTGGGGCCATGGTTCCTGTTAGTCTTAGCTGTGTGAAGCACAACAAGCTTTCTGAACAAATGAGTTTATGACTTAGATGAGAGTGCTGTTGGATTGTACCAATAATCTAGGGCAAATTGCCCAACCTTCCCACAACACAAATATTCAAATCTGTTATACCTTATCCTAGGCTGCACCTTTGAAGTTGTACCTCTAGGAAACTTAGATTTGATATTCAAATTCCATGGCAGTGGTGCAACATTTATGCCCGTACCTTTCAGGTTTAAGTGTTGTGCACTGGGACCAGATCCAAGGATTCCTTAGCTCCTTGGATTGATCATTCCTTGTGGTGGTCTGTGGGCCTTATAGTCATTAGATTTTTGTCCTTTCTAGTAAGGATCTTTATTGACCTTGCTGGTGGTGCACTCAGAACTCATGTATCCAGGAACACATGATCCCTTACATCTGCTAGAAGTCAGATGCTTGGCTGGTTTCTTAGCTGGACCCATTGGGGATTTACCCTTAGACTCAGGTTTCTTGTTGACCTTATTATTCTCAACATATCCTACACCACTTCTAAATGGTGCAGAAAATGTATCAATAATAGGTAGCACAGACTTAGGTCTTGATAACTATTTCAGGAGCTGTCTTTCCTAAAGAAGCTTTGATTCCAAGTCCTTCACAGTCTTGGCTTGTTATGCAATTATCTCAGTCTGACTATCTATTTTATTGGTCAAGTCTATGAGCTTCAGTTTTTGAAGGTACAACTTAATGTTGGCCCTCTCGAACTGTAAAGATAGTGCCCTCAAAGAGTCTAGTTCTTTGGCTTGTTCCATAACTAGCTCTTTGCTTGAAATCAAAGTCTTTAACAACTTCCCATATTTGTTAATGAGTGTGTTGAAATCAGCTTCGAAATTTGAACCATGTTCACTATTATTAGAAGAGTGTGAACATAATTCATTCTCTGATGCTGATCTAGAGCCTGAGGTAAAATTTGTTGTGAGATGTTTTACCTTGGCAGGATTTGAACAATCTTGATCTTCTTCTTCTGCTAGAGTCATCAGCCTTTGATCTGTACAGTCTTCATTATCACTGGCTGATAGTGTGATTCTTCTTCTAATGCTGGCCTCCTCAGTGGCCACTAAACCCATAAGAGTCTCCACCTCTTCTAATTCAGATGAACTTATCTCATTGTCTAAAAGAGTGGTTTGCTTTTGTCCAAGAGGCTTTTGTCAGCCTTCTTGTGCTGTCCAGTCTTCCTATTTACAGACTTTTTCTCCTTTCTTTTCAATGGGCAGTCATCAATAGCATAACCTTGCCTGTTACAGCAATAATAAACTAGATTAGTCTTAAGGTGTTTATTTTATGAAGAACCATACCTGTCCCTAGATTTATTTTTCCTGGGTTTCTCTGAGTGATCTGTCTTCTTATGAGATGAGTCTCCAGCTGTACCCTTCCAGCTACCCTGCTTTCTTCTCCTCAACATTTTTTTGAATTGTCTTGAGAAGTGTGATAGTTCTTCTTCAGTCATATCCCCTCCTGACAAGGAAGACTCTATGTATTCTGAGGCTGTATCGTGCCTTTTAGAGGGAGCAGATTTCTCCTTGACTTTCCTGGATGTCTCAGCCTTTAGGGCCAAAGAATTTTCTCTATTGAGTGCTCTTACTGTGTCTTCTTCAGATTTCCTGAGATTCAGCTATAGCTAACGAGAAATCAGCTTGTCAAATAGAGTCTGGGGGTCTATATTGGCTAAGTTGCCCATTTCTCTAATAGCACAAATCTTGATGTCCCATTCCTTATTCAGGAACCTCAAGAACTTATCATTGAATTCATAATTGGTGAAGCTCCTGTCATAAGTTCTCAGGTTGTTCACTATTCTGAAAATTTTTTCAAAACTCTCAGCCATTGTGTCCTTCTTATCTTGCCTGAAGGCTTCATACTGCTAGTTTAATAAAGATTTTCTGTAATCTCTAACTTCATCAGTGCCATCCATATATACAATCAATGATTCCAACATTTCTTTGGATGTTTTGCAGTGAATCAAGTTTTGGAATGTGGAGTCATCTATAGCACTGACGATTGTATTCGGAGCCCTCTTGTCCAGAGAGGCCAGAATTATCTCATCCTTGTCCCTCTCCATATGGGTCTTAGGTGTCTTTAGGTTGGCATCAAGAACTGACACTTTCATTGGTATGAAAAGTCCTTCTAATACAGTGATATATATTCTTGGATCTGCAACCTCCATGAATAGTCTAACTCTTTCCTTTCAAATCCCAAAATTTTCTTTAGAGCAGACTGGGAGTTTGATGGAATTGTTTTCTCTTTCAGCCATGATTTATTCTCAGATAGTTCTTAGGATTCTCACTAGGCTGTTATACCTTTTCGGTGAACCTCCATCTGGTACCAATTGTAAAGTGTTTATTTTAGGATAGTGAGTTATCTAGAGGGGGGTGAATAGGTCCAATTTAAATCTTGGCTAATTTTAAATCACAGAATTTTACTTAGAGTGTATAAATCCACTCACAACATTCAAGAAAAGCAGAATGAATCTAAATATAACAGTTACAGCACAACACAACAAATTAGCACAAGACAGCACACACAGTTTTATAGTGGTTCCCCAATTTATGGGTACATCCACTTTCCCCCTTCACCTATCTAGTAATGAACTAGATTCAGCCAAACTACTTCTTTCTTTTCCTCAGATCCTCAAATCTTACACCTCAGAGCTCAGCTGGCTCCTACAATACAGACAATGTAATGTCCTAACTCAGATCTTCAAGATCCTACAACTCAGATTCTTCTCCAAGAATCCTACCTCAAAGTGCACCTTCACTCCTACTCCCTAGGCAAACTCTTTCCCTACAAGCTCAGAACCTTCCTGTTCCTACAGCTCAGAGAAATTGCCCCTTCTCCTACCTCAGGCACACAACCCTACCTCAGCCTTTATAATATGGGCTTACAACTCAGGGAAATTAATCCCCTACCATTAGCTCTACAAATAGATCTTACAAAATTATAATAATAACAAGAATTTTGTGTTTTGAAATGTCACCCAGTAAGAGAGAGATTGGTGACTTCTTTTTTGATCAGATCTTGATGTGGAATCTTCTCTCTTAATCCTTGCTGTGAAGAAAATGATTCAACCCTTCTTAGCTTTTTCAAAGCTTCTTGAAGGAGAAGTTTGGGTTGAACTTAGCTGGAGAAGATAGAAGATGATCCTCAATCTATTGGGTTTTCACTGGGTGTGGCGCAACACTTGTGCGCAGCAGTAATAAGGAAAAATAAGGAAAAACCCAAAAGAAACTTGTGGATCTTGGGATGACAATTAAGCAAGAAGTAATATTACAGTAAATAAATTTGTACCTTTGCAGGATTGAGTTGATACTCAACCTAGGTGCTCCGAAGAAATCCAATGAACGACAACAACTAGAGTTCGAGCGTAGAATAGTATCCATGCCTCTACGGGTATCCACACGAGTACGGAGAACCCTAGACTCTTATCGCACAAGATCTAGGTAGGAAAGAATCTTGCCCTCAACGTCTCCACAGATTACTAGATCTGTTCAAGGAGAGGCGACAATGATGAAGACGACTCCTAGGAAACTCTTTCCTGCGGTAGCTATGGACGACAGACAGTCGGTGGCAATAAGCAGCGGTCGGTGGAAGTAGCGGCGACAGTCGCGAATGTAGGACAGTTCCGTCACGGGAGATGCACCGTCAGCTTCGCGATTTAGGTCTGAATGAAAATTCGACATTTTTCGGTTCAACAGTAAAACCCCTTTATACCTTAAACAGAACCGGCCAATACCAGCAAGGATCGACCGAATAGGACTTAGAAGAAATAAACCGTTGAGACAGAATTCAGTGAGTATCAGGATAATACACGACGAATTGGTGAATGCACGATCAATTAAAGAGTAGTCACGACGATACACGACGAATCGACGAATGGTCACGACGAAACACGACGAATCTTAGAGTAGTCATGACGATACATGACGAATCATCGAATATCACTTCAATTTCCGATGAATCGTTGAATGGTCACGACGATACTCGATGAATGCAGCCCATTCATCAAAACCCCTTACCCATACTCGATGAATTATCCTTAGCTTCTGCTGACTACATACCGGTTGACCTATATTCACAATACAGGTCCCAGAATGAAATTCCACCATGTCCAGAAAGTCATAGGCTTGATACTTCACTCATATCACATATGAGCAGGGCTAACAAAAACCTATCCAACTTATCCAAAACTCTTATGTGCGACCCCATAGGCTCATACTGCGTTGGCAGTGAGGCTACATGCTTGATCACTTTCAGATTACCATGATAGAACCAACAGTCTCCCACTTGATCTTGAAAGTATCAAACAAAAGCTTCACAAAAAATGAGCGGTATCTAGCAATGCATCATTGCTCCCCAAGCAATAAGAGTTTAAAACTCAAAAGCCATTGTGACCAATGCACCAGTGTTGTCATGTACCTTCGTCCCTTACATCCAGATAGAACTAAAGGTACAGACCGTGCCATCATTATAATTGTTCAATCATAGTTTTTTTTATCTAGAATGGACTTCCAGAAATTGGTGAGTCCAATATCATATATTGACTCAACCAAGCATGGGCATGCATTTCTCAGTCCCATTCCATCAAGGGGCCCATAGATGCAACTCCTGTCATATAGGAGGATAAATCACATATCTGCTCACACACAAATACCCAAATGATTCGTAACGTACCCAATAACCATCTTTATCATCCAACTTTCTCAAGACTGGACTTTTGATAGCATTAAAGCACGCTCTTCCTCACACAGTTAGTGATGTAACTTCAGGTCAAAGGACTACAAACACCATTGCCACTTGAGCCATACTTATGACACGTCTTTATATCAATCCACAAAGTATTCTCACGGTGGGGTATGTCCAGTACAACTTGTTCATAACAAGTACCCATGTGATGACTTGATATCACAATATCATGACCTGTGAGGACGGGTCATAAGTCAACACACATGCTAGTCTTAAAGGTATCATCATTGCCCTTAGCTTTAAAGATGATACAACGACTATGTACCTTTAAGAATGAAGCCTATAACATCATAGATTCTCACTTCAAGTCATTACTTGACCTATGGAAGCAAACACTCTAAGGGCATTTATACAGTTAACTTCTCTATCACAATAGGAATAATAACACAATAAACGAACTGGCCAAAATATATAAATGAGATGTATATAGTACATTATTCAACAAATGAAAAATTACTACCAACAAACATACAATCCACAAGACTCAAACTAGAGTTGATCATTTAGGTATCATATACCCATAGATCTAACATGATCGTCATGCTTTCTCTGTGCAAGAGGCTTTGTCAGTGGATCTACAATGTTTTCCTCAGTCGGCACGCTGCTAATGCTCACATCTTCTCGATTGACAGTCTCTCGAATTAGATGGAACCGCCAAAGTATGTGCTTGGAACACTGATGAGATCTAGGTTCTAAAGCAAGTGCACCGTTGTTGTCACAGTAGAGAACTACGGGACAAACAATGTGTAACATCCCATGTTACTTCTAGACCCCTCAACTTAGATTGGGTTAGGCATGGGTAAGACTTAAGGAGATCAACTAAGTTTGACCCTAGGAAGTGGGTGGTAGCCATGTGGGGCCCACTATAAGACCATAGTCAAACTAGGTCAAACTAGCCTAAGTGGGGACCCTAGCCACACCATGACCTCCATCACATTGCCCTAACCCTAAAAACAATCTAAGTGGACCCTAGGGTATGTCACTGGGTCAACATTTTGACCCCAATTGACCAAAGTCAACCTTGGGCTCAATTTGGTCAAACCCACACTCATAGGCCTAATTAACCTAAGTGGGGCACCCCCTTGACCCAAACCAAGTTGGGTGGTGCCACTAGACCTATTTCCACCAAGTGGGGTCAGTCCACCCACCATGGTTGACCAGTCAACCCTAAAAGTCAATTTGGTCAACAAATTGACCTAAAGAGTGAAATGAAGGCCAAGCCATTTCCCCTTGGACCAAGGCCACCAAAATTGGCCCATAGTCAGCCCAAGTGAACAAGACCAGTCCTACCCCTCTAAATCAGGAGAGAGATTACATGCAAAGGGGTAAAATTGGGATTTTTTAGGAGAAGAGGAGAGAGAAAGGGGAATGAAGGGAATAATGGCCACATGGCCACCCCATCAGCTGGTTTTGGCTGCCCAAAACCAGGTGGCCGACCTCCCCTATTCATTTCCAACAGAATACCAGGGCTGTGAGCCACATGGCAGCTGGGTGAAACCTCCAAAGCTCAAAATCGAGCTAACATTGGAGTTAACTCCACTTATAGCCCACCTCAGTCCAAACAGAGCTCACCATTAGCTTCAGAAGGCCGAGAGGAGTGGAATTCGACTGCTTAATCATGGAGAACGGTGGAGAATTGAGCTTTCGGGGTGGAGCTCGCCAGCGCACCACCACCACGGCAAACCGCCGCCTGACCCGCAGCCAAGCCTCGATTCAGGTGCGTTTCACCTCACCTCTTCCCGTACTAACTTTCTAGATCGATCTAGGGAGATATCGGGCTCAATCGAGCCCGATGCCATGAGAGGAAATGGTGAAAATCGAGCATTTCTTTTCTTGCTCGGGTTCGCCGGAGGAGCCAACTCCGGCGGCCCCACCGCCGGGAAACGCTAGCCCCCACCTTAACGAAGGTGGTGGCGATATCCGCCGGCGGTGGTGGTGGCTCAGCTGGCCGGAAATGGCCAGCCAACCTCGTCCAGGAATATGAAATCGTGGCCGTTAAATCATCGGGGACGATGACCAGATCCCGTCGGTTTTACTTTAAGATTCGTGCTACAGAAAAAAATGATTTAATTTAATTATTGATAAATAGTGTATGATTCTGTCACACTTTTTCAGTCACTATGCATGTTAAATTTAGGCCTCTTAGATGCATTTACAGAACTTAGCCCCTTCATGAAAAATGTAGCCTAGGGTCTTACCTTTAATATGCCACCCTAAACATACATTTTGGTGTAGTGTACAGTCCTGTAGGACATTTCTCCTAGGACTGGTCCTAGAGTAGGGCAGAAATTAAATTGGATGCCCTGGTCACAATATTAGTCACCATGGCCCCAAATTTTGGGCACATGCATGACTGGGACATACTTAGCTCCTGCTAAAATTTAGGAATTTTTAGAGAATAGTTTCCTATAGTTTTTGGTAAAATATCAAAATATAAATAAATGACATATATGGAGTTCTACTCCTCCCCATGGCCCCAAACTTTGGTGGTAGGTCAGTGGGGTCATCCCTGGTGCATGATAAAATTTTCAGCACCTTGGGTTCACTGCATGTTGGAGAATCCACTTGTATGTGCTAACCTATGTTAAGCCTTGGTGTGCAAATAGCAAAAATGCAAATTGGTGTATTTAGCCCAATGGTGACATGCAAGGGTCATGAAATTATTTATAGTGGTTCATTAGGGTAAATTTAATCCCTCAAATTAATAATGGAATTTTTGGAATCAAATTCTATTTATTGGAATTTATTTTAAATATAGCTATTTTGGAAATAAAATTGGAAAATAGGGTTTCTTCAAGTACAAACTCAAACAATTTTGCCAAGGCATAGATGAGATCACATTGGACTTAGGAAAAATATGATTGCTCTGTTTTGAAGAACGTTTGGAGTAGATACCCTAAATTCCCCATTTTACCCTTATCTTGTAAATTCTGGAAATGATGGATATATACTTCTGAAAAATTTGGAATTTATTCTATTGTTATAAAATGTTATTATTAGTCTTGCATAAATTTCTCAGAATTTAATGGATGCATTATTTGTGTTAAGTTAGTACAATGGCATTTTGGTAAATATCTTATAATGGAATCCTATAGGCCATCTTACAATGAATGTTAATGATTCTCTGCCAATAGTCATAAAGTAGTGTCCTAAAAGCTTTATAATATTTCTGGAATTTTTGAGTACATAATGCCTATACATCATTTGGAAAATGGAATTTGTGTGGAATTGATATTAAATTGAAAATGATAATAAATAATTTAAGGAAAATTATGAAATTCTGTAGGCAGCAATATTTTGTCAATATACATCTCAGGAAAAATTCCCTAGGTCAGTGGATACTTAATCAAACTACTTCATGTGTAAAGTGACCTAACATTTAAATTAAAAGAATTAATTAAAGGACTATTTGACCAAGGAAAATTACGAGAATTCCTAGGGTAGTTCCCTTAGTCCATAACACCTTAGGATAAATATTTAGGGGCAAGATGCCTTAAGGTTTGGAAGATCACATTTCTAGGGTAACCACAGGTCATGGTCTGCATATAACACAAATAGGTCTTGCCTTAGGGGATTACCAGGGTATTGATTATCGGCAGAAATAAGAGAGAGTTCAACATGAGTAACCCTGGTGGGTAGAGTTGTCTTAGTAAGGGATTAAAAGTGCAAGTCTTAGCTAGCAACTAGAGCGGGGATCGGCGGAAGACCGTCGGTTTCCCGATAATACCTTAAGTCACTAGGGTTATACTAAAGCAATAAGGAGAGCTGGGGAGATACATGGGTAGTCATCAACTAAAATAAGTATCCTTGCAAAAGGGAACGCTGGGCGTAATCCCAACACAGTTCCTAGTGCCCCTTGAGAGCCCTTCACAGGGAATACCGGGGGCAGTCCTGGGATTAACCTTAAATCTCTAAGTATAATAAACCGTAGACAAGAGTAGTTTAATAGGTTAGGATATTGTTGTACCTTCTCGCCCGTGTGGGGGTTGGAGAGATTTATGATATATGCTCACCCGTCTAGGGTTGGAGGGAGTTGGTATAAGGCACTGATGTGCGTTCTCACCCGTTTGGGGTTGGAGGGAGTTGGTATAAAGGCACTGATGTGCGTTCTCACCCATTTGGGGTTTGAGGGAGTTGGCATAAAGGCACTAATGTGCGTTCTCACCCGGGTTTGGGTTTGAGGGATTCAGGACGGGTTTTGGTCCTCCGAGCGGAAGGCTCGGTATGAATTACTTGCATGTGCATAAAAATGGTGGCGGGGCATGCGGTACTGGCCGTTCGTCACACCGATGGCAGTACGGTGCACCAGGCGGTTGTGGGAGTTAGAGGGGCCAGTGGGTTGTTTTACACTGCGGTCTGGAGGACGACCCCCGATAACACACATCCGACCCAACAAGACTGACGGGTTTGTCAGCAAAGTACGTACGCGAGACTCTAGAGTGCACCTTGGACGTGTACAGAGGCGTATGAGAGGGGTCTAAGACTTGGTAGTGTGCATACCGGTCTAGAAGCGGAGACGCCCGCTCCGCTGCTGTCGTAGCCACAGCGGTGGTACCCGAGAGTGATGCTAGCTCTCAAAAAGTGGGAACTAAAGATCTGTGATCACAGAGTTGTTGTGTGTGAGTTGCACTTGCCTGCGCATAAAATTGCATCATATCATTCATTCATATTAGGTCATACGCTTCATAGATCTTTATCATATAAATTAGTATGGGCTCTTTTATATGATAAGTTAAATTTCCTGGAAACCCTAACTTATATATTTGTATGGGCATTTATATAAGTTAGGGTACGTTTGTAATGATAGCTTAGTGGTAGCTTAGCTTATTTACTCGTTCACACTGCTGTTTCTTTACTTTCCTTTACTGCACCGCTCTTACTTACTACTTGTACTGTACCTAGCATTGCTAGAGTAGAATTTCATTACTTAGTACCACTCTAGATAGATATTGTCACCTGCTTTCATTTTGCTACCCCTTGTTGTCCTCCGCTTCGTCCTCCCGCTCGGTGCCTAGGAGCTGCGGGGCGAGGTGCGGAGGAAACGACTTAGTCTTTTTGACTAATGGTCGGTGACCAACTATTTTTAGGAGCCCGTGGAGATGGAGCACCAGCACGTCGAGGAGGCAGGACATGAGGAGCAAATACCACTTCAGCAGGCTACTACCACTACTGTGCGTCCTCAGGTGGGACGAGTCTTGATGTTCTAGTGTAGCTTCCGCATTTATGATTTTGTGAGAGAGAGATTTGATGTACTGGGCATAAGCCCTTTTTACTCTTTCATTTGTACTATTTTGTGGACTATTGTACTATTCATTTCTTTTTCATGATTGTACTGTGACTTGTGGACTGATGGTTTTTATATACAGTTTACTTCTTTCTTCTCATTTTGGCCTACAGGTTTATGATCGTACTAGCCGGCAGAATCGGCGTGTTGCGGTGTCGACTAACCCGTGAGTTAGTGCCACCGTAAGACGGCGGTTCTGGGCATAAGATCCGGTTGCCCTCCTTGGTAAGGAGGAGGGGGGTCTTACAAACTGGTATCACTCGAACAACGATCATATGAGAAAGAAGTCCACAACATGGGACCACCCCCGCCCCAGCATTAGTTTGCGGACAAACTATGCAGCGGAAGCAGTGGTGTGCCCATGTATAAAGTCACATAAATGGTCCACAAAGTACAATTTGTTAGGCCAATTTTACTTTAACCTTACCTTTATGCAACCTCCACAGGTCGCAGCGCCGCAAAATGTGGCTCCTCCCCCTCCAGCTGCCACTCCATTCCTACATACGGAGATGGGGCAGACCCTGACGGCGATTTTGGATGCCTTTAGAGCCCAGCAAGTCCCGGCTCCACAGCCAAATCCGGGGTCGAGCTGGCTGAGTGCATTCAAGAGCTTGTCCCCACCGACGTACCGTGGGACAGAGGATGCGGTGAAGACGGAAGAATGGCTGGAGGCCATACACGAGATCTTAGCGGGCATCAGCTGCCCAGTCGGCCAGGCAGTACCCCTAGCCACCTCTGTGCTAGAAGCTCATGCAAAGAGATGGTGGAAATCAGTCCGGGCGTCTACTTATGCAGACTTTGAGCTGTCAGAGATATCTTGGGAGGAGTTTGGCGATGTGTTTCTGGAGCACTTCGTTTCTGCTACGGACAGGGATGCTTTGGAGGAGAGGTTTTTGAACCTCAAGCAGGGGACTAGATCAGTGATAGAGTACCAGAGAGAGTTCTCCCACTTGGCCAGGTTCGCGGGGATTCAGGACACCGACGATAGGAGGTATGCGAAGAGGTTCTACCGGGGCCTCAGGGATGATTTGAGGCAGGCTCTGTTATTCATTTCTCATGGCACATCCAGGCAGATCATCGAGATGGCGAAGAAGTTGGAGGCTGACCAGCTGATGGTGCGAGCCGGAGGGAAGAGACCATTTGATGGATCGACATCAGGTGAGAGCAGTAGGGGCTCTCAGAGAGGCAGGACCATCAGATACAGGAGGGGTGGGGGACGTCGTCGTCCCAACTTCAGGCAGGAGCAGGTACCTCCTCCAGCATTGGCTCCCCCACCTCTACAGATGCATGATCCAAGGAGACAGGATGACCGAGGCCATCGACAAGTGGTTTGTTACGGATGCCGCCAGCCCGGGCACATCAGGTCGGAGTGCCCGCACCGATTCCATCCCCCTCCTCCTCCTCCACCTCCGGTGGCCCCAGTACACCAGGGCCGAGGACGAGGACGAGGACGAGGCCGAGGTCGGGGATATCACGGCAGGAGACGCGAGCAAGAGCAGATATACGCCTTGGACCTCACAGAGCCGAGGAATCCAGAGGAGGTTATCACAGGTACTTGAAGTTAATTATGAATTTTCTTGAATTTTCAATGATATATAGTACCTGGAATTATAGGATAACAATTAACTTTCACATAAACAAACCTCAGGCATAGTTATGATCAGCGGCAAGCCCGCTCATACTCTTTTCGACACGGGTGCTTCACACTCGTTCGTATCCGAGGCCTTCATCGACGGACTCGAAGGCGTGGAGAGGTTCCCTGGACTAGAGATGAGGGTACGTCTACCCGATGGATCGGAGCTGCGGACCACTGCACATTGTGATATGGAGGCCGAGATTGGCGGCAAGGCATTTGAGGCGCCGGCGACCATTCTGAAGCTGCAGGACTTTGATTTGATCTTGGGCATGGCCTGGTTGCATCAGAACCATGCCCAGATAGATTGCCCGTCCAGGAGGATCACGCTAAGACATGGCGACTCTCATGTTATCGTTGAAGGTATCCAGCCTATCTGCCACCTACTATTATCTTCTATACAGGCTGTGAAGGCCCATGAGCAGGGTGAAGAAGTCTATATTGTCTGCTTCGAGATGGTGGGAACAGAGGCGACTATCTCAGATATTCCGGTGGTCCGGGATTTCTCCGACGTGTTCCCGGAGAAATTGCCCGGGCTACCACCTGCTAGAGACTTGGATTTCAGGATTCAGCTAGTACTGGGAGCGAGGCCGGTGTCCAGGGCACCCTACAGGATGGCTCCTAGGGAGTTAGCAGAGTTCAGGACTCAACTACAGGAGCTAGTCGAGTCAGGATTTGTGCGGCCTAGTTCATCGTCATGGGGAGCGCCAGTTCTCTTTGTGAAGAAGAAGGACGGATCACTGCGATTATGTATAGATTACCGGGAGCTGAACCGGTTGACGGTCCGCAACACCTATCCTCTGCCTCGGATAGATGAGTTATTTGACCAGCTACAGGGAGCATTCTGGTTCTCCAAGTTAGATTTGCGATCCGGCTACTATCAGCTCCGTATCAGGGAAGAGGACATACCGAAGACGGCATTCAGTTCGCGCTATGGACTATACGAGTTCACGGTGATGCCTTTTGGGCTCACGAATGCTCCTGCTGCATTCATGAGTCTCATGAACCGTGTATTCGAGCCTTTCTTAGACCGCTTCGTGATTGTGTTCATCGACGACATCCTTATATATTCTCGGACTCAGGAGGAGCATACGGAGCACTTGGCACAGGTCTTGCAGAGGCTGAGGGAGACCCAGATGTATGCAAAATTTTCAAAGTGCCAGTTCTGGTTGCAGGAGGTGGCATTCCTGGGGCACACGATCAGTGGGGCTGGGTTAGCTGTGGACCCAGCCAAGATAGAGACGGTGAGGGATTGGCCACGGCCGAAGACCGCGTCTGACATCCGCAGTTTCTTGGGACTAGCAGGCTATTACCGCAAGTTCGTGGAGGGGTTCTCGAGGATAGCACTCCCCCTCACGTCCTTGACGAAGAAGGATGCAGATTTTGTTTGGTCAGAGCAGTGTGAGACGGCTTTTCAGGAGCTGAAGGACCGACTCATCTCATCCCCCATCCTTGCGCTTCCATTCGGGAGCGAAGGATTCCAGATCAACACGGACGCCTCTTATCAGGGGATGGGTGCAGTCCTGATGCAGCATGGACACGTTATTGCTTATGCTTCGAGACAGTTGAAGAAGCATGAGCATAACTATCCAGTACATGATCTAGAGCTCGGGGCTATGGTTTTCGCCCTAAAGATATGGAGACATTATTTATACGGGATTCATTGTGACATCTTTTCAGATCACAAGAATCTCAAGTATATTGATACGCAGAAGGACCTAAACCTGAGACAGAGGAGGTGGCTGGAGTTCCTCTGTGATTATGACTACAAGATCCACTATCACCCGGGGAAAGCGAACACGGTTGCAGATGCTTTGAGCAGGAGGGCCGGCACTTCTGGACCGGAGCCCCGATTGATGTCTATAGAGCTGCTACAGATGATGGAGGACATGCACATTACCATGGTGTCCGAGACTGAGCCAGTTGTTTATAGAGAGTATTTGAGCTCAGTGATCAGCGGAGATGATATACAGGAGCGCATCCGAGCACATCAGAGGCTGGATGCTGCGTTACAGCCGATTTTCAGTGCCCTAGAAAGGGGCAAGGTCGAGGACTACACGTTACAGGATGATCTTCTTCGTTTCCGGGGGCGCATCTACATACCAGCAGGAGGCAGTATCCGGGAAGACATACTCCGAGAGGCACATTGCTCGAGATATTCAGTGCACCCCGGCATCACCAAGATGTGGGCAGATTTGCGGAGATCTATGTATTGGCCCGGGATGAAGAGGGAGATCACGGACTTTGTGACCCATTGCGAGACCTGCCAGCGTGTGAAGGCAGAATGCAAGAGCCCGGGAGGTTTACTACAGCCACTGCCAGTTCCAGAGTGGAAGTTCGAGGACATTGCTATGGATTTTGTACACGGATTGCCTCGCTCCCACTCTGGGCATGATTCTATATGGGTTATAGTGGATAGATTGACCAAGGTAGTGCGGTTTATTCCAGTTCGGAAGGATGCCCCAGTTGCAGTTCTGATGAGACTATTTGTGGAGCACTACGTCAGATATCATGGTATCCCCAAGACTATTGTTTCGGACCGTGATGGTCGGTTCACTTCGAGCGAGTGGAGGGCCGTGCATGCTTACTTGGGATCTCGGCTTACTTTTAGTACCGCCTTCCACCCGCAGACCGACGGACAGACCGAGCGGACCATCCGGACCATGGAGGACCTGCTCAGGTTATGCATATTGGATACGGGGAGGCCTTGGGAGAGGCTGCTACCATTGATTGAGTTCTCGTATAATAACAGCCACCAGGCTAGCATCAGGATGGCTCCGTACGAGGCGCTTTATGGGAGGAGATGCCGGACACCGCTATCATGGGTTCAGGATGTGGATACCAGGGCTCTGGGATATGATTATATAGAGGACACTGAGGCTCAGATTCGATTGATCAGGGATCGGCTACTGGAGGCCCAGAGCAGGCAGGCAAAGTATTATGATGCTCGGCACCGGAAGATGGAGTTCCAGGTTGGAGACAGGGTATTCTTGAAGATACGTCCAGTACACGGTGTTTCTCGGGTGCGGAGGCACAAGAAGCTCAGTCCACGATACATGGGGCCATACCTGATCCTGGAGCGGATCGGCCCCTTGGCTTACCGACTGCAGCTGCCACCGGAGTTGGGTGCATTACATGACGTCTTCCATGTCTCTTCCTTGCGAAGAGCTCTCCTCCGGCCGGAGCAGCACATCACTACTACAGCCGGACCGGTAGAGCCTGACAGATCAGTGAGATTGGAGCCGATCCGGATTGACGATACAGCCATCCGAGTGTTGCGGAAGAAGAAGGTCCCTCTTGTGAAGGTGCTGTGGTCCAACCATGGACGGGAGGAGCACACTTGGGAGCCGAGGGATCTGATGCTGGAGCAACACCCGGAGCTATTCGCATCAGGTACATTTAAGTTATGTCTTTAAAATTCTTGATGATTCTTGCAATTAGAACCCCGTAGACCCGAACTTAAATTTCGGGGACGAAATTATTTTCTTATTTATTGGAATTTGTAACATCCCATGTTACTTCTAGACCCCTCAACCTAGATTGGGTTAGGCATGGGTGAGACTTAAGGAGATCAACTAAGTTTGACCCTAGGAAGTGGGTGGTAGCCATGTGGGGCCCACTATAAGACCATAGTCAAACTAGGTCAAACTAGCCTAAGTGGGGACCCTAGCCACACCATGACCCCCATCACATTGCCCTAACCCTAAAAACAATCTAAGTGGACCCTAGGGTATGTCACTGGGTCAACATTTTGACCCCAATTGACCAAAGTCAACCTTGGGCTCAATTTGGTCAAACCCACACTCATAGGCCTAATTAACCTAAGTGGGGCACCCCCTTGACCCAAACCAAGTTGGGTGGTGCCACTAGACCTATTTCCACCAAGTGGGGTCAGTCCACCCACCATGGTTGACCAGTCAACCCTAAAAGTCAATTTGGTCAACAAATTGACCTAAAGAGTGAAATGAAGGCCAAGCCATTTCCCCTTGAACCAAGGCCACCAAAATTGGCCCATAGTCAGCCCAAGTGAACAAGACCAGTCCTATCCCTCTAAATCAGGAGAGAGATTACATGCAAAGGGGTAAAATTGGGATTTTTTAGGAGAAGAGGAGAGAGAAAGGGGAATGAAGGGAATAATGGCCACATGGCCACCCCATCAGCTGGTTTTGGCTGCCCAAAACCAGGTGGCCGACCTCCCCTATTCATTTCCAACAGAATACCAGGGCTGTGAGCCACATGGCAGCTGGGTGAAACCTCCAAAGCTCAAAACCGAGCTAACATTGGAGTTAACTCCACTTATAGCCCACCTCAGTCCAAACAGAGCTCACCATTAGCTTCAGAAGGCCGAGAGGAGTGGAATTCGACTGCTTAATCATGGAGAACGGTGGAGAATTGAGCTTTCGGGGTGGAGCTCGCCGGCGCACCACCACCACGGCAAACCGCCGCCTGACCCGCAGCCAAGCCTCGATTCAGGTGCGTTTCACCTCACCTCTTCCCGTACTAACTTTCTAGATCGATCTAGGGAGATATCGGGCTCAATCGAGCCCGATGCCATGAGAGGAAATGGTGAAAATCCAGCATTTCTTTTCTTGCTCGGGTTCGCCGGAGGAGCCAACTCCGGCGGCCCCACCGCCGGGAAACGCTAGCCCCCACCTTAACGAAGGTGGTGGCGATATCCGCCGGCGGTGGTGGTGGCTCAGCTGGCCGGAAAAGGCCAGCCAACCTCGTCCAGGAATATGAAATCGTGGCCGTTAAATCATCGGGAACGATGACCAGATCCCGTCGGTTTTACTTTAAGATTCGTGCTACAGAAAAAAATGATTTAATTTAATTATTGATAAATAGTGTATGATTCTGTCACACTTTTTCAGTCACTATGCATGTTAAATATAGGCCTCTTAGATGCATTTCCAGAACTTAGCCCCTTAATGAAAAATGTAGCCTAGGGTCTTACCTTTAATATGCCACCCTAAACATACATTGTGGTGTAGTGTACAGTCCTGTAGGACATTTCTCCTAGGACTGGTCCTAGAGTAGGGCAGAAATTCAATTGGATGCCCTGGTCAGAATATTAGTCACCATGGCCCCAAATGTTGGGCACATGCATGACTAGGACATACTTAGCTCTTGCCAAAATTTAGGAATTTTTAGAGAATATTTTCCTATAGTTTTTGGTAAAATATAAAAATATAAATAAATGACATATATGGAGTTCTACTCCTCCCCATGGCCCCAAACTTTGGTGGTAGGTCAGTGTGGTCATCCCTGGTGCATGATAAAATTTTCAGCACCTTGGGTTCACTGCATGTTGGAGAATCCACTTGTATGTGCTAGCCTATGTTAAGCCTTGGTGTGCAAATAGCAAAAATGCAAATTGGTGTATTTAGCCCAATGGTGACATGAAAGGGTCATGAAATTATTTATAGTGGTTCATTAGGGTAAATTTCATCCCTCAAATTAATAATGGAATTTTTGGAATCAAATTCTATTTATTGGAATTTATTTTAAATATAGCTATTTTGGAAATAAAATTGGAAAATAGGGTTTCTTTAAGTACAAACTCAAACAATTTTGCCAAGGCATAGATGAGATCACATTGGACTTAGGAAAAATATGATTTCTCTGTTTTGAAGAACTTTTGGAGTAGATACCCTAAATTCCCCATTTTACCCTTATCTTGTAAATTCTGGAAATGATGGATATATACTTCTGAAAAATTTGGAATTTATTCTATTGTTATAAAATGTTATTATTAGTCTTGCATAAATTTCTCAGAATTTAATGGATGCATTATTTGTGTTAAGTTAGTACAATAACATTTTGGTAAATATCTTATAATGGAATCTTATAGGCCATCTTACAATGAATGTTGATGATTCTCTGCCAATAGTCATAAATTAGTGTCCTAAAAGCTTTGTAATTTTGCTGGAATTTTTGAGTACATAATGCCTATACATCATTTGGAAAATGGAATTTGTGTGGAATTGATATTAAATTGAAAATGATAATAAATAATTTAAGGAAAATTATGAAATTCTGTAGGCAGCAATATTTTGTCAATATACATCTCAGGAAAAATTCCCTAGGTCAGTGGATACTTAATCAAACTACTTCATGTGTAAAGTGACCTAACATTTAAATTAAAAGAATTAATTAAAGGACTATTTGACCAAGGAAAATTACGAGAATTCCTAGGGTAGTTCCCTTAGTCCATAACACCTTAGGATAAATATTTAGGGGCAAGATGCCTTAAGGTTTGGAAGATCACATTTCTAGGGTAACCACAGGTCATGGTCTGCATATAACACAAATAGGTCTTGCCTTATGGGATTACCAGGGTATTGATTATCGGCAGAAATAAGAGAGAGTTCAACAAGAGTAACCCTGGTGGGTAGAGTTGTCTTAGTGAGGGATTAAAAGTGCAAGTCTTAGCTAGCAACTGGAGCGGGGATCGGCGGAAGACCGTCGGTTTCCCGATAATACCTTAAGTCACTAGGGTTATACTAAAGCAATAAGGAGAGCTGGGGAGATACATGGGTAGTCATCAACTAAAATAAGTATCCTTGCGAAAGGGAACGCTGGGCGTAATCCCAACACAGTTCCTAGTGCCCCTTGAGAGCCCTTCACAGGGAATACCGGGGGCAGTCCTGGGATTAACCTTAAATCTCTAAGTATAATAAACCGTAGACAAGAGTAGCTTAATAGGTTAGGACATTGTTGTACCTTCTCGCCCGTTTGGGGGTTGGAGAGATTTATGATATATGCTCACCCTTCTAGGGTTGGAGGGAGTTGGTATAAAGGCACTGATGTGCGTTCTCACCCGTTTGGGGTTGGAGGGAGTTGGTATAAAGGCACTGATGTGCGTTCTCACCCGTTTGGGGTTTGAGGGAGTTGGCATAAAGGCACTAATGTGCGTTCTCACCCGGGTTTGGGTTTGAGGGATTCAGGACGGGTTTTGGTCCTGCGAGCGGAAGGCTCGGTATGAATTACTTGCATGTGCATAAATATCGTGGCGGGGCATGCGGTACTGGCCGTTCGTCACACCGATGGCAGTACGGTGCACCAGGCGGTTGTGGGAGTTAGAGGGGCTAGTGGGTTGTTTTACACTGCGGTCTGGAGGACGACCCCCGATAACACACATCCGACCCAACAAGACTGACGAGTTTGTCAGCAAAGTACGTACGCGAGACTCTAGAGTGTACCTTGGACGTGTACAGAGGCGTATGAGAGGGGTCTAAGACTTGGTAGTGTGCATACCGGTCTAGAAGCGGAGACGCCCGCTCCGCTGCTGCCGTAGCCACAGCGGTGGTACCCGAGAGTGATGCTAGCTCTCAAAAAGTGGGAACTAAAGGTCTGTGATCACAGAGTCGTTGTGTGTGAGTTGCACTTGCCTGCGCATAAAATTGCATCATATCATTCATTCATATTAGGTCATACGCTTCATAGATCCTTATCATATAAATTAGTATGGGCTCTTTTATATGATAAGTTAAATTTCATGGAAACCCTAACTTATATATTTGTATGGGCATTTATATAAGTTAGGGTACGTTTGTAATGATAGCTTAGTGGTAGCTTAGCTTATTTACTCGTTCACACTGCTGTTTCTTTACTTTCCTTTACGGCACCGCTCTTACTTACTACTTGTACTGTACCTAGCATTGCTAGAGTAGAATTTCATTACTTAGTACCACTCTAGATAGATATTGTCACCTGCTTCCATTTTGCTACCCCTTGTTGTCCTCCGCTTCATCCTCCCGCTCGGTGCCTAGGAGCTGCGGGGCGAGGTGCGGAGGAAACGACTTAGTCTTTTTGACAAATGGTCGGTGACCAACTATTTTTAGGAGCCCGTGGAGATGGAGCACCAGCACGTCGAGGAGGCAGGACATGAGGAGCAGATACCACTTCAGCAGGCTACTACCACTACTGTGCGTCCTCAGGTGGGACGAGTCTTGATGTTCTAGTGTAGCTTCCGCATTTATGATTTTGTGAGAGAGAGATTTGATGTACTGGGCATAAGCCCTTTTTACTCTTTCATTTGTACTATTTTGTGGACTATTGTACTATTCATTTCTTTTTCATGATTGTACTGTGACTTGTGGACTGATGGTTTTTATATACAGTTTACTTCTTTCTTCTCATTTTGGCCTACAGGTTTATGATCGTACTAGCCGACAGAATCGGCGTGTTGCGGTGTCGACTAACCCATGAGTTAGTGCCATCGTAAGACGGCGGTTCTGGGCATAAGATCCGGTTGCCCTCCTTGGTAAGGAGGAGGGGGGTCTTACACAATGCTAGGAACTACATCTAACTAGCCGATGAATTTCCTAATACAAACAGCCTCCTTCGCTGCATTTGCAGTGGCGATATACTTGGCCTCAATTGTAGAATCGGCAATTGTCTCCTGCTTGGAACTTTTCCAGCTAACAACACCTCCATTTAGGCAAAACACAAACCCTAACTGAGACTTTGAATTGTCCCTATCAGTCTGAAATCTAGCATCCGTGTAACCCTTTGCAACGAGCTCTTCCTCTCCACCAAATACCAAGAACATATCCTTAGTCCTTCGCCAGTACTTCAGGATATTCTTGACGGCAATCCAGTGACTTTCACCAGGATCAGACTGATACCCGCTAGTCATGCTCAAGGCATAAGAGACATCAGGTCTAATATATATCATTGCATACATGATTGACCAAATTGCCGAAGCATATGGAATCAACTTCATGCGGTCCTTATATTCACAAGATTTAGGACACTGGTCCTTAGAGAGACTCATACCATATGACATGCGAAAGAATCCTTTCTTGGACTCAAGCATGTTGAACCATTTCAACACCTTATCAATATATGTACTTTGGGTCAAACCCAACAACTTTTTCGATCTATCTCTATAGATCTTAATACCAAGTATATAAGTCGCATCACACAAATCTTTCATTGAAAAGCAGTTCCCTAGGTTGTTATTAACAACATGTAGGGTCAGTTTGTCATTCTCGATAAGTAGTATATCATCTACATACAATATTAGAAAGATAACTATGCTCACACTAATCTGTTTGTATACACATGGTTCATCCTCATTTTTGACAAAACCAAACTCTTTGATCTTTTTATCAAAACAAAGATTCCAACTTCGAGAAGCTTGTTTCAATCTGTAAATGGATCTCTGCAGATTGTATATTTTAGTGGCTTCACCTGGAGATACAAAACCCTCAGTTGTGTCATATACACTTTCTCAAGGAGGTTTCCATTTAGAAAAGCCGTTTTGACATCCATCTGCCAGATCTCGTAATCATAATATGTAGCAATAATAAGCAGAATTCTGATGGACTTAACCATGACAATAGGGGAAAAGGTTTCATCATAGTCAGTACCATAAATTTACTTGAAAACTTTAGTCACAAGTCTCCCTTTGAATGTCTGTACATTCATATCCATGTTACTCTTCTTCTTGAAGACCCACTTGCACCCTATGGGTCGTATCGCTTCAGGTGGTTCCACCAAGGTCCAAACTTGGTTTTTATACATGGATTCCATTTCAAATTTCATGGCCTCAAGCCACTTCTCGGAGTCTGGTCCACTCATAGCCTCTTGGTAGGTTGCCAGCTCATCATAATGATCCCTAAATAACACATCACCTATTCGAGACATGATAAATCCGTATCTCTCAGACTCAAAGCTTGGACTACTAGATCTACGTGGAACTTTTGTTTCCTGAGTAGGCTCTCCAGCTATAACAACTTGTAGTCCTGATTCAGGTTCCAATTCTGGTTCATTCACATTTTGTGGTTCTTGAACTTCTTCAAGTTCTACCTTAGCAGTCTTTCTACTTAAGAACTCTTTCTCAAGAAAGACACCAGTGCTTGTGACAAACACTTTGCCCTCAGACGGTAGGTAGAAATAGTACCCTTTAGTTTCCTTAGGATATACCACAAGATAACACTTATCTGATTTGGGTTCTAGCTTATTAGGCATTTGACGTCGCACGTATGGCTCGCAGCCCCAAACCTTAATGAACAACGTACCAGGATGATTCCCAGTCTATATCTCATATGATGTCTTTAGAACCGCTTTCGTTGGAGCACGATTTTTTGTTAAAGCAGCAGTTTCTAGAGCAAAACCCCAAAAGGAAACAGGCAGATCTGGATGACTCATCATCGATCACACCATGTCTAACAAAGTATGATTCCTCCGCTCAGACACACCATTATTCTGTGGTGTTCTAGGTGGAGTGAGCTGTGATACAATACCACACTTTTTCAGATGATCACGGAACTCATGACTTAGGTATTCACCACCTTGATCAGATCGGAGTGCTCTAACCTTCTTACCCAGCTGGTTCTCTACATCGTTCTTAAACTGTTTGAACTTTTTAAAGGTTTCAGATTTGCACTTCATAATATACACATATCCGTATCTATTGAAATCATCAGTAAATGTAACAAATTAGAAGTACCCTCCTCTAGCCATAGAACTCATGGGTCCACATACATCACTATGTACTATACCCAAGAGATCATCAACCCTCTCATTGAAGCCAGTGAAAGGGAACTTAGTCTTCTTGCCTAATAAATAATATTTGCATCTCTCAAATGATTCATAATCAAATAAGTCCAGTAGCCCATCTTTATGGAGCTTGGATATACATTTCTCATTTATATGACCCAAACAACAATTCTAAAGGTACGTAGGGTTCGAGTTATTTGTTCTTAGTCTTTTAGTATTTTCTATATTATAGATCTGATGGTCTAAGTTCAAAACATATAGACCATTAAACATTTGGGCTACATCATAGCAAACATTATTCTTAAATATAGAACAACAATTATTCTTAATAAGGAAAGATAATCCAATCATGTCTAAACATGAAATAGAAATAATGTTTCTAGTTATTATAGGAACATAATAACAGTTATCAAGTTCCAAAACAAGCCCACTAGGCAAAGATAGACAGTAAACCCCCACGATGATAGCAACAACTCTTGCTCCATTGCCAACGCGCAGGTCCACCTTTCCTTTACTCAGCATTCTTCTCCTTCCCAGTTCTTGCACATTTATACAAATGTGAGAAACACATCCGGTATCCAATACCCAGGATGAAGGAGCAGAAAGATTTATCTCTATAATATATATACATGAAGTGGAAGTCATACCTTCCCTCATCTTTTGCAGACCCTCAATATATGAATTATAATTACTCATCCAATGACTAGCCTTGCCACAATGGTGGCACTTTCCTTCTTTCCCTGAGCCTTTCCTTTTCAGTGCAGAAGTTTTGGGTTCCAGAGCTGACTTAGGTCCCACCTTCGTCTTCTTGAAGCCCTTGGCCATGCCCTTGTCTTTATGCACCATCAGTAAGGGGCTAGCAGGCTTAGCCTTCGTCATGTTTATCTCCATAGTTCGCAATATACCTAGGAGCTCAGGCAGTGTCTTGTCTATTTCATTCATGTTATAGTTCAGGAAGAACTGCTCATAACTGTTCAGTAATGATTGCAGGATCAGGTCTGTGGAAAACTCTTGGCCCAAAGGTAGCCCTAGTCTTTTAAGGTTCTCAATATACCTAATCATCTTGAGTACATGAGTCCCTACTAGGTACCGAGCTCCCATCTTGCACTAGAACAACACCTTAGTAACATTGAATCTCTCTTGACGAGCTTGTCCTTAAAATATTTTCTTGAGATGCTCGTCAATTTCCATGCAACCCATATTCTTGTATTGCTTCTAAAGCTCAGAGTTCATGGTCGCAAGCATGAGACATTTGACGTCTAAGGAGTCATCGAGATACTTCTTGTAAGCATCTTTATCAGCACGGGGTGCATTCCCGGCAGGCTCATCAGGGGACTCCTCTTCCAAAACATTGAGCTTGTGCTCTTGCCTGAGAATAATTCTCAGGTTCCTGTACCAGTCCAAATAATTTGTTCCACTCAGCTTTTCCTTCTTAAGGATTGCTCTGATGGATAGGGTGGAGTGTGAGCCACTTGACATGGAAATTCTACGAGGATCATTGCAAAGTAAAATTAGCACTACATTTCATAAATATAATTTTCTTTCGATTAGGACTTTAACCAAAATAACTCCCACTATTTTTATCAAACTGATAACCCTCGATATCAGTTCGAAGAGTTCATGCGAATAACTCTTTTAGTGGACAAGATCTATATTTCACTAACATTATGAGTCGACTTTGACTTTTCTCTCACAATATAGCTATTTAGGTAGTCAACGCTTGTCAATTACATCACAATGCAATTCTTGTGTGGATGGTGAATAACTATTTATTCGCATCCATTATATGGTGCATGCCAACCCTATGCCTCTGGGCACTCAACCTTTGAGTTCACCCAGTTAAGCTTGACCCGATGTCGACATTAGGATATCACAATTATTCGCTCGCACCCTTACCAAGATAGATTGATGCACCTTACTTTGGCAAGCCCACACTTCATCGATTGAGGCAGGAAGAGTGTCATCCATCAGAAGGCATCCGAATACTTAATATTACTTAAGGGATTTTTAGATACTTGATTAACTCTTTAACCATGGTTAACCCTTAAGTAGTGTGCACATCAAGCAAGATAAAATTCAGAAACATAATCCAAATGCATCTGAGACGTGCACAGGAACATTATCAATACTTGATGAACTGGGCTAAATCTAAACATTTAGAACACTTTTAAATCTTCAGATTTACATGCATAGGACATGGGCAACACAAAATCCACTTACACAGTAGACAAGCTCGTCACTTTATATATGAGATACAAAATCTACCATATACTTGTCTTTGCAGACCAATAAAAGTGACGATTACTGTTAAGGAGTAGCAACAAAGAAATCACATGCGTTCTTGGTGGGTTTGCAAGAATAGATTTGGCTTTTGAACAGTTCTAAAACTCCAAATCTATATGCCATGGATTTAGCAACTTTTGAAATAATGATCATCGAGCAACCTGCCACTGATACCATTGTTGGGTTTTCACTAGGGGTGGCACAACACTTGTACGCGCAGTAGAAATAAGGAAAAATAAGGAAAACCCAAAAGCAAGTTGTGGATCTTGCGATGACCATTAATCTAGAAGTAATATTACAGTAAATAAATTTGTACCTTTGCGGGATTGAGTCGATACTCAACCTAGGTGCTCCGAAGAAATCCAACGAACGACAACGACCGGAGTTTGAGCATAGAATAATATCCATGCCTCTACGTGTATCCACACGAGCACAGAGAACCATAGACTCTTGTCACACAATATTTGGGTCGGAAAGAGGCTTGCCCTCAACATCTCCACGGATTACTAGATCCGTTCAAGGAGAGGCGGCAACGATGAAGACGATGACAAGGAAACTCTTTCCTGCGGCGGCTAGGGACGGCGAATAGTCAGCCGCGAAAAGCGGCGGTTGGCAGAAGAGACTGCGATAGTCGCGGATGCGGAACAGTTCCGTCATGGAGATGCACCGTCGGCTTTGCGATTTAGGTCTGAATGAACAGTAGGCATTTTTCGGTTCAACAGTAAAACCCATTTATACCTTGAACTGAACCGGCCAATACCGGCAAGGACTGGCCGAACAGGACTTAGAAGAAATAAACCATCGAGACAAAATTCGGTGAGTATCAGGACAATACATGACGAATCAGCGAATGCATGATGATTCGAAGAGTAGTCATGACGATACACGCCAAATCGGCAAATGGTCACAATGAAACACGGCGAATCGAAGAGTAGTCATGACGATACACGACGAATCGTCGAATATCCCTTCAATACTCGACGAATCATTGAATGGTCACGACGATACTCAACGAATATAGCCCATTTGTCAAAACCCCTTACCCATACTCGACGAATTTTCCTTAGTTGCTGCTTACTACATACCAGTCGACACATATTCCCAATACAGGTCCCGGAATGAAATTCCACCATGTTCAGAACGTCGTAGGCCTGGTCCTTCACTCATATCACATATGAGTAGGGCTAACACAAAGCTATCCAACTTCTCCAAAACTCTTATGTGCGACCCTATAGGCTCATACTGCATTGGCAGTGGGGCTACATTTTTGATCACTTCCAGATCACCATGGTAGAACCAACACGATCAGTCTTCTTTCCTTCTTCAGAATTCTATGAATTTTCTCTAACAAATTTGGAGAAGAAGAAGGTGATTTGATTGCTTCTGTTTCTGTCGAGTTGATCTTCTTTTATAGGCTTTGGAAAAGGGTGACCGGTTGTCCTGGTAAATTTACTGACATCTGACAGTTGTTAGAACTTCAGGCTTGAATTCTGTACTTAGAAAAAATTTTATCCAGAGAGATTCTGCATGAAGATGTTGACACTGCTGTACTTTGATTGTGTCGACACCAGTCTTGGGTATCGACACAGCTTTCATCAAACCTCGACATAGTTTGTATAAAGTATGTCGACACTAGTCCTGAGTGTCGACACAGTTACTTTTAATCTCGAAACAACTTGTGTAAAGTGTGTCGACACTTGCCCTGATTGTCGACATAGTTTCTTTCATATCCCACGGTGTCGACCCAAGTCCTGGGTGTCGACACAACTTGTATCCAGTCTCGACACTACTTGAATAATGATGTCGACACTAGTCCTGAGTGTCGACACAAACCGTTTCCTTGTCTCAGCACAACTTTTACAAAGGTGTCGACACTTGTCTAGTGTCTCAACAATTTTGGACTTAGTTTATTTATCCTGCATAGATAAACTCAACATACATCAAATACAAATTTATGTATATCATTGAGTTGAAAGGGCTTCTCCAAATCAGGCATACAATTTCCAATGTACCCAACAGTTTCGATTTTCTAACCGCGCGATAAGGAGAAATGACCAGTTTGTTTGCTATATTTGCAGATTATGCGGCTAGCACTTGGCAACCAGGAAACTGGTTCTGACTGAAGTCAAAAGTAGTGCGGATAGCTGGTAGCAGTCGGTGACTGTTAACGGCAGGTCGCGGGTTCAGTGACTAGGCGGTCTTCTTTCTTCGCAGTTTTCCCAGCTTGGATACATCAATTCTCCTTTGACGGTCTAAATAGCAATTCAAATAAGTTGTTCACTCTACTCCGTGGTTAGGTGAATTTGGTGGTTAGGCGACCGGGAGTTGTCGACAGTGGGTAGCTCAATTCCAGTTCAATCTATTCGCGACCACTTATGCGGTTAGGCGACTTCGTGATCTGGAGACCAAAAAGTGCAAATGTTTTTTCTAGTAGTCAATGAACAACTATTCATATAGTCTTGACGGTTTGCAGGGCAAATAGTTGGCTAAGTGGTTACAGTGTTCTGTTTGCCAATGCCCGGATCTTTATATCATATTGGCTTAAGATGACAGATTCAATACAATCTTATTTCACCCGCTTTGATCCCTTTTTAATGTATATTTGGGTACATAAAAGGTTTGAAGGATTAATGAGTCTGGTTCTGATACCGGGATATCCAATACCTGTATTTAACCTAGGGGTTGCCTATAAAACCCAAGCTAGGGGCAACGGGAAGGTAGTTTCACCTTGACTACCACCCGGGATGTTTCGAGCGACATAACATTCTAGAAGAGTGAAACCTTAGCCACTCAGTCATCCTACTTGTTTTCATTTTTTTCAGACGGTGCTCTCGTATGCAGTCCTATACTTGATCGGGAATAAGAGAAGGAATCTTGTGCCCTCCTTTTCATTTTTCGCTGCTGGAGTCAAAATTAGAAGAAAAGGTTTTGCCTATAAGAAAGTTGAAAGTGGTGGTAAGGAGGATACCACCTGATGGGTTAGAATGTTTTCCGCTAGCGCGGGGGGGGGGGGGGGGGGGGGTCAATAGAGTATTTTAAAATCCTTTAGATTTTTATTTCAGAGTTGAAAAAAGTGATACTAATAAGTGTATTCAGAGAGTGTAGAAATAAAACAAAGTTATCCTGCAATCAACACACAGAAAGAATTAAAATAACATCACCGACGACACAAGAATTTTATAGTGGTTCCCCTAAAACTTGGGTACATCCACTCTTCTACCACCCTAGTAGGAATCCACTCAGGTTTTTGATCAGGTGCCCTGTCACCAATCAGATTTTTGTTCAAGTTCCTGTCACCACAAGATCTGCTTCAGGTAGATCAGGAAACCCTTCATGCTTTTGATCAGGTGCCTAAAAACCAAGTCAAGTCTTTTGATCAGGAGACTTGCAACCAAGTGATTAACTTTTGAAGGGAGCTAGAACCCTGTGTACAGTGGGTGAAATAAATGAAACTTGATGTTATCTTCTCTTTCTCAAAGCAACAGATAAGATTAGTGGATCCGTGATGGTGTCAAAGCTCCCCTGAGATGAAGATTTGTTCAGGAAGAATGGAAGCTTTGCAGGGTGAGTAGGTCTTCTTGAAAAGATCTCAAGGAGGCTGTAGACTGATTGAAGTTGGTTGTCTCTTGGCAGTTTGCTGGAGGAAGAACACTTTGATGAAGACAAAGAGATTTATTCTTGAATGTTTTCTGATGTTTGTCTTGTTCTCTGTGTGTGTTCTTCTTTCTTGCTTTTTCTTCCTTTTTTGTTCTTGTTGTTATTCTCGACTGCCAGAGAAGAATTCTTTTTTGATATTTCTCTGTATATTTCTCCTTTGAATTTTTAAAAAATGTCTGTATTGAATGCTATGAAAGTGGGGGTTAGACATGAAATACTCTAGGGGGGGGGGGTGAATAGAGTATCTGAAATCTTTAACAACGTTTTGTTGTTTAATAAAAACTACAGAGTAAGTAAGCTATTTGATACCAAAATATGCTGTAAGTAAAAGAGCTATCCTAAGATAGATTAATCTACCACAGACACAACAGAAAATAAATTAAATAACACATGCACAACAAACCAAACTAGCACAGGCACAACAAACCAAACTAGCACAGACACAGCAAGAACAAAAGAAAGAGGGAAACCAGACAACACAAGAATTTTATTGTAATGCCCCGAAACTCAAAATAGCGACGGGAGGCGTTTTGAGCCAAATTTTGAGTTTGGCAGGGGGCACACGGCCTGGGACACGGGAGTGTCCCAGGGAGTGTCATGTTTGGGTCGACGATTTGGCCGCGAGGTCGACGAATTTTGGAGTCGACGATCGTCGAGCAGCGAATACGGCCTGGGACACGGTCATGTCCCTGGCCGTGTCGGGCGTGTCGACGAACTGTGCTCGACAAAATATCGAGACAGTGAACACGACCTGGAGCCCAGGCGTATTCGGGTTTGACACGGGCGTGTCATATTGGACACGGGCGTGTCCAAGACCCGTGTGAGTCTCGGGTTGGTGTTGGTCCTGTGTTGATGGAGGAACACGCCCGGGAACACGAGCGTGTACTGGATGACACGAGCATGTCAGGTCGAACACGGGCATGTCTGGTACCCGTGTGTTTTTCGAGACGCGTCGATTTTGACAGCGAATGGGGGACACGACCCTGGACACGGGCGTGTCACAGGCCGTGTTCGGCCCAGATTTGGCATTTCAACTCCGGATCGTGGCCGTTCGTTTCTTTTGTTTGGGATCCGATGGCTGGGGGTTGGTTCTGAAGGTTTAAACCCTGGAATAGGGTTTAGAACACACCATTTCTTCCTTTGAATCTCTTTCTAAAATCTAGAGAGAGGGGAGAGCAAGGAGTAAGAAGGAAGGCTAGGTCCGGTCACCGACGGAGCTTCGGAGCTCCAAATCGCGAACCGACTTCGGATCAACGGAGGCAAGGAGAGTGCGGTGCTTTTCATCCGCTTACATTTCCATGGCGCCAAGGAAAAATGCTACGGTAATGATTCTCTACTTGAGCATGTGAAGCTCTTCTTTTCCCCTGCATAGGAAGCCCGGTCTCGCGAGTTTACGGTGAGTTGAGGCATTCCTTCGGGTAGACATGAATAGTCCCCATTGGGTACATGTAGAGTCCGTAATCGTGAACGGACATAGGCATGATGTGTGAAGCCTACCCGGACAAGTTGGTCTGGATCTGTGATGTTGCATTGCATGAATGGCCGGAGAATACTCCGCACGAATGTTTGTTTTTTAGGTTTTCTACGTGGTAGATTGCAACGGGGAGCCTTGGGGATTAACTCCACGGTGCACCCAAAAAACTGGGTAGATGCGTGATTCTGCCAACTTGGTGGCCTGGGAGCCAACCTGAACATAACTGGGTTATGTGATATGTGTAGGAGATACGGGACTCGGGGAAGCTTGAGCCGCGCAGTCGACATAAATTGATGTTGTGGCATGAGCAACGGGTCAGGCGGAACCGCACCCGATCTATGTGGTTCAGTTAGAGAAACCTAAGGTACGTGGTACTCGCCGTTGGCATAGATGAAGGGTCTTAGGCAGTGGCTAGAAAGACCAGATGCTCACGAGATATTGTCGTCCTGGGGGCGGTGGTGAGTCAGCGGACTTGGACCATGTTCACCGAGAATGTGCCCTGAGTGCACGGGGTGTGTGGCCATGCGTGCCTATGCCTGTGATGTTGTGTTGTTACACTATACTGCAGATTATGCTAACAAAGTGCAGGGAAGGAGCATCGCCGCCCCAAGTTGGGGGTGGGATCGTTATAATTTGGTCAGCATAGCTGACCTTTGCCTTTGTTTGCCACCGTGCGGGGGATTGTTGCTTGCAGGTGCTGCAGAGCCGAGTGATAAATAGCGGGCTAATGCCCAAGTTGCTGAGCCAACCCTCGAAGGCCTAAATTGAGTGTTTTCTTGTTTTACTCATGTATGACCGGCCTGCGTGCCGAGGTTTGGAAAACATTTTTATTGGAGCAAACTATTGTAAGGCTATAAGGCCAGTACTTGTGTATTTGTACGATCATTCCGTGGCTTGTTAGTGGACATTCATGCTAGTGTTGGGTTCTTTATTATTACAACTATTAAAATTGCTTCCGCTAGAATGCTCTGTGTTGGACGTTGATATTAATCGAATGGTTTCCATTGAGTAACCACCCAGTCTGTCTGTGGTATATGACGTCGGGCCCCGGCCGGACATACTGCTATATGCTATGTGACGGATAAGGGGTGTTACAATTTGGTATCAGACTATTGGTTTCGGCCAGGCCTAAAATGAATTCGTAGGTGAATTCTTTTTAAGGGGTGGTGAGCACATGTGTGTGCGTCATCATTATAACAGCAAAAGAACCCATGAATGTCCACTTAGGAATGAAAATACACATGTTTGAGGAACCTGCGTGTTCCTATGATTGCTTTTTGCAATTTTGTATGGTCGCTTAACGGTGTTTTGTACAACTATAGGTGACCAGAAGCGGTGCTGGGCCGTCGGAACGCCGAGTTTCTGAGGCTAGCAATGCACCAAATGATACTCCTGCAACATCTCCTTCGGCTGAGACCATACGATTGGTGGTTGAAGCAATGTTTGCGATGATCAATGGGCAGCCTACAAGGCAAATGCAGCAGCCTGCCCCTGCAGTGGAGCAGGTGCCGCTTCAGGTAGCGGAGCCTAGAAGAGTGGAGCAGGTAGTGGTGGAGCCATTGGTGCCGAGAAGAGCAACTGAGAGACAACTTAAACATGTCATGAGCTTTAATCCTCCGGTATTCTCGGGGTTGGGAACCTCATCTCAAGCTGAAGACTGGCTCTCCCGTGTGAAGAGAGTCTTGACAACGACAGAGACAGAGGAGTGGCAGATGACCACTATAGCTACGTTCCTGTTGGATGGAGGCGCTAGGCTGTGGTGGGAGGGTTTGGAGCTACATCTCTTGAGAGGTAGGCAACCTGTGGACGTCTCGATGGAGGAGTTCTCGAGATTGTTCTTGGCTAGGTACCTCCCTTTGGCGCAAAGGATAGCATTGGAGAATGAGTTCCAGATGTTGGTACAAGGAGAGATTAGGGTGGATGAGTATCTCCACGAGTTTACTCGGTTGGGTCGGTATGCTAGCTCTACGTTTGCGGATGAGGACCGTAAGTCCAACCGTTTCTACGAATGCCTAAGAGATGACTTGAGGCTACTACTCTCGGGGCCGATGACGCAGGGTTTCTTGACCCTGGTCTACACGGCTCGGTCTTTGGATAAGGACTTGAAGAATGTACAAGCGAAGAAAAGCTCGGGTGATAAGAGGGCAGAGTTCAGGGTGCCGGCTAACTCAAGGTCTGGGTACCGTAATTTCAACAAGAAGGTTAGGACCTCGGGTCCAGCCCCCTCTTTTGGTGCGTCTGGGGCGACTACGGGTCGAACCCCGGGTGCATGTTTTACTTGTGGAAAGTAGGGGCACTTTGCCCGTGACTGCTGGAGAGGACGTCCGAAGTCCGAAAGGAAGCCGGGAGCAACTTATGAAGAGAAGGGCAAGGCAGTGGAGTCAACCGCATCCCATTATGCTCCGGCTCAACCGAGGGTTTATAATCTTGGCCAACAGGAGGCCATTAAACATGCGGATGTGGTGACAGGTATGGTTTAAAGTTATAGCAAGTTAAATTATTTTATACTTGTTATGTGTGTGTTACCTTACCACTGCTTGTTTAGGATTTGTTTTAATTTGCGAGTATCCGGCGAGAGCACTCTTTGATACGAGAGCTTCACACTCCTTTTTGTCTGAAGGGTTCATATCGCGCATCGGAGTACCTTCTTCGATGGCGAAGGACAGACTGGATGTGTTGTTACCGAATAGGTGTTCGATGCACGCGAAGAGAATCTGCGGCGTTCAGATTCGTATTGGGAGTCAGGAGTTCCATTTGCTAGCGTCGTTACTGCCGTTGGTGGAGTTCGACATGATTGTTGGCATGGATTGGCTCTCGGAGCAGCAAGCCTATATTGATTGCGGTCGCAAGGAAGTCAAGTTGGGAACAGGTCATGAGATGACTTTTACGGGCTTGAAAGGGTCAAGCAAGACATTGATGTCTGCTCTTCAGGTGGTGAAGGCGGTTCGTGCCGGTACAGAGCTGTTCTTTACACTAATGGAGGACGCAAAGACTAAGCTTACGTTGGATAGTATTTCAGTGGTATCAGAGTACCCTGATGTGTTCCCTGGTGATCTTCCTGGAGCCCCGCCTCAACGGGAGATAGATTTCACGATTGAGCTAGTGCCAGGTGCGAAACCTATGTCACGCTCTCCGTATCGGCTAGCGCCTAAGGAAATGGCGGAGCTGAAGGTGCAACTGCAAGAGTTGTTGGAGCAAGGTTTTGTGCGTCCAAGTTCGTCGTGTTGGAGCGCACCGGTCCTCTTTGTAAAAAGAAGGACGGGAGCTTGAGACTCTGTATTGATTAGCGAGAGCTGAACAAGCTGATGGAAAAGAACAAGTACCCGATCCCAAGGATTGATGATCTATTTGATCAGTTAGTCGGGTCGACGGTGTACTCAAAATTGGATCTCAAGTCCGGTTACTACCATCTGAGGATAAGGGAGAGTGATATCCCTAAGACAGCGTTCAGTACGAGATACGGACATTACCAGTTTATGGTCATGCCGTTTGGGTTGACGAATGCGCCGTCAGTGTTCATGGATTTAATGAACATGACTTTCTGGGAGTACTTGGACCATTTTGTGATCATCTTCATCGACGACATTTTGGTGTACTCGCAGAGTAAGGAAGATCACTTCAGGCATATTCATTTGGTTTTGGAGACGCTGAGGAGGAATCAGTTGTACGCCAAGTTCTCCAAATGCGATTTTTGGTTGTCCTCAATGGCGTTCCTCGGTCATATAGTCAGTGGAGAGGGTATTCCAGTGGATCCGACGAAGATTGTTGCGATACGAGAGTGGCCTGTGCTTTCTACGGTAGCGGAAGTTCGGAGCTTTCTGGGGCTTGCCGGCTACTATAGGCACTTCGTGGAGAACTTCTCGCGGATAGCTTTACCTCTCACTACTTTGACGAGGAAGGAATAGAAGTTCGTTTGGACGCCGGAGTGCGCACGAGCTTTTGAGGAGTTGAAGTGTCGGTTGACCACGGCGCCTGTGCTGAGTTCGCCGAGTGGGACCGAAGGTTTTGAGATATACAGCGATGCTTCGGGCAGTGGTTTCGGTTGTATGCTACTGCATCACAGAAGCGTTATAGCGTATGGCTTGAGATAGCCGAAAGTGCACGAGAGGAATTATCCGGTCCATGACTTGGAGTTAGTGGCCGTGATTTTTGCCTTGAAGCTGTGGAGGCACTACTTGTATGGGGTGAAGGTCTATATCTATACCGACCATAAGAGCCTGAAATATTTGTTGGATAAAAAAGATCTGAACATGCGGCAGCATAGATGGATGGAGTTCCTGTGGGACTATACTTTCAAGATCCACTACGTGCCTGGTAAAGGCAATGTGGTTGCAGACGCATTGAGTCGCCGGGCCCCAGCTCAAGCCAATTGGCTGTCGATCCATGACGAGCAGTTAGTTCAAGAGTTGGAGGCATTGGAGATCTCTTGCATGGATAAGCAGTCAAGTTCAGAAGCTCTATTGAACTGGTCCGAAGTTCAGTATGACCTGGCTGATTGGATTCGGCAGGCCTTGGATGTGGATGACCATATGAAGCAACTCATGATAGAGGCTTTGGATGGGTCAAATTCCCAATATGAGGTTGTGGATGGATTGCTTTGGAAAGACGGTCGTTTGTGAATCCCAAATGTGGGCAATTTGCGAGTGGAATTATTGTACGAGGCGCACCATGTAACGCCCCAAAAATTATATTTGAGTTGGTCGCGTAAAAAAGGGATTTTGGTGCCTGTATAAGGGTACACGGCCTAGGACACGGGCGTGTCCAAGGCCGTGTCTCGCTGGTGTTTTGGCCATTTTCATCCCGAGAAGGATACGGCAAGTAACACGGCTGCATGACACGGGCATGTCATTTAACACGGGCGTGTGCCTACTCGTGTCAGTATTCGTGTTCAGCAGGGTCGTGTCGGTTGGCGTGGCTGTTATGCGTGACATGCCTCCGGTCATGGGCGTGTCGATGACTCGACACGGGCGTGTTGAGTGAGACACGGGCGTGTCTGAGCCCGTATGAGTCTCTGTGTTCAACGATCGTGCCTGGATCGAGGCATACGGCCTGGGACACGGCCGTGTGTCAAGCCGTGTTCAGCCCAGGTCTGTTGATTTTTGAGCGGATCAGAGCCGTTCGATTTATTTATTTTAAATCCAACGGCCCAGGTGGTTTCCTACTCTGTTAAGGCCGTGAATGGGAGTTGAGTCCTTCATTTCTCTCCAAAGCTTTCTCTTTCCAAGGAGTTAGAGCAAGGAGGAAGAACGAGGAGGATTCCGGCCGCCGGCGGAGCGTCGGAGCACCGTTTTGAGATTTGAGAGCCGATCCGTGGAGGAAAGATCGTTGCGAAGACTTCTATCCGTGTAGTTTTTCCATGGCGCCAAAGCATACTACAAGGGTAACGATTCTCAACTTGAGCATGTGAAGCTCTTCCTTTTTGCATAGGGAAAACCCGCTCCCGCGAGTGTGCTGTGAGTGCGTGGTGTTCCTTGGGGTTGATGTGAATAGTCCCCCTTGTGTTGCATATAGAGTCCGGAATCGAAGTACGGGCATAGGCATTATGTGTGAAGCCTACCCGGACGTGTATTGTCTGGATCGGTGATGTTGCATTTGTTATGATTTGCCGGAGAAGACTCCGTGCTTTGGGTTTTCGAGTTTCTACGCGGTATATTGCAGCAGGGATCCTTGGGGATTAGCTCCAAGCAGCACCCGGAAAACTGAGCAGAAACGTGTTCTGCCAACTTGGCGGTCTGGGAACCGGCCTTGAACATAACTAGGTTATGTGATTGTTTGGAAATGGCAGGATCCGAGAGAAGCTTGGCTCGTGCGTATGTCTTAAGGTGGACTACACATTGTGAGCAACATGCAAGTGGAATCGGACCTGGGCTATATGGTTCGGTGCGAGAGACCCAAAAAGGGGACTGGCCGTTGGCATAGTCGGGAGCCTTAGACAGTGGTCAGAAAGGCTAAATTCTCACGTGGTTGCCATCTTGGTGGTGGTGGTGAAGACGCTGAAGTGTCAGGATTCACCGTTAATGTGCCCTGAGTGCACGGGGTGTTTGTCCATGCGAGCCTACACTTGTGGAGAAATGTAATTGCACTTTATTGTTTAGCTGGGTTATTGTTATGCAGGGATAAAGCACCGCCGTCCCGAGTAAGGGGCGGGGTCGTTATAATTTGGTCGGCTTTTGCTGACCGTTGCATTGTTTGCCACCGTACGGTGGAATGTGGCTTGCAGGTGCTGTGGAGCCGAGTGCAAGTTAGCAGGCTGGAGCCCATGTTGCTGTGCTGGCCCTTGAAGGCCGTAAAGAATAATTGTTTTAATTTTGTCATGTGTGGCCGGCCTGCGAGCCGATGTATGTAAGACACTATCTTGTTAAGTGAATATTTGTAAGGCCATAAGGCCGTGTACCCCTTTCAGTGTATTTGGTTTTCATTCCTGTTGTGTGGATGTGGACATTCATGATTATGGATTTAAGTTTTGGGTTCTTTCAACTATTTAAAAACTTCCGCTAGAATGCTCTGTGTAGGACAAGTAGTCTTAATTGGAATGTTTGGTTATTAATACGTAACCCTTCCGTCTGTCCGTGGTATATGGCGCCGCGTTTCAGCTGGACCTTCTGTTATATGCCATACGGCAGATGGGGGTGTTACAATTTGGTATCAAACTTCTGGTTACGGTCAGGCTTAAATGAATTCGTGGGCGAATTCTTTTAAGGGGTGGTGAGCACATGTGTGCGTCATCGTTATAACATCAAAAAGAACCCATCAATGTCCACTTAGGAATGAAAAATACACTTGTTTTGTGGAATCTGAGTGTTCCAATGATTGCTTTTAGCAATTTGGTTGTCGTCTGATCGTGTGTCTTTGCTTCTATAGGCATCTAGGAGCAGTGCTGGTCAATCAGAGCATCCGCAATCGGCGGAAAGTAGTGCACTGAGAGACATGCCTACTACACCTCCTTCAGCGAAAACCATCAGGATGGTGGCTAAAGCCGTATTTGCGATGATTAATGCCCAACCTGCAGGGCAAATGCATCACGCACCTCCTGCGAATGAGCAAGAACCGGTTAGGGCAGCAGAGCCGAGAGTGGTGGAGCGCTTGGTGGTGTATCAGGTAGAGCCGAGGAGGGCTACGGAGAGACAGCTAAAGCATGTAATGGGCTTTAATCCTCCGAGGTTCGATGGGGTTGGAACGCCAGCTCAAGCTGAGGATCGGCTCTCTACGATAAAGAGGGTCTTGATGTCCACATTAACAGAAGAATGGCAGAAGACCACCATAGCGACCTTCCTTTTGGATGGTGAGGCGAGGTTGTGGTGGGATGAGTTGGACTTTCATCTCTTTGTGGGAAGGCAGCTTGTTGATGTGCCTATGGAGGAATTCTCAAGATTGTTTTTTGCCAGATATATACCCTCTTCTCAGAAGCTTGAGATGGAAAATCAGTATCTTGGGTTGACTCAGGGAGCCAGAAGCGTGGACGAGTATCTCCACTAGTTTACACGGTTGGGTCGGTATGCTAGTTCTATGTTTACGGAAGAAGAGAGGAAGACCAACCGATTTTATGAGGGTCTACGCGGTGACCTACAGTTACTCCTTGCTGGACCTAAGGCGCAGGGCTTCCTAGCCTTGGTCAATTCGGCCCGGTCATTGGAAAAGGTTGTGAAGAAAGTGCAAGAGAAGAAGGACCCAGGAGAAAAGAAGGCAGAGTTCAAAGTGCGAAATGCAAAGTCAGGATTCCGCAGGTGGAGCAAGAAGCAGAACACTTCGAACTCAACCCCTTCGTCTTGTGCATCGGGGGTAACCACAAGTCGAGTTCCAGGAGCTTGCTACAACTGTGGGAAGACGGGGCACTTTGCTCGTGAATGTTAGAGCGGACGTGCAAAGTCCGAGAGGAAGTCTGTAGCGACTTATGAGGAGAAAGGGAAGGCGGTGGAGTCAACCTCACCCCATCATGCTCCAGCCCAGCCTAGAGTTTATAATCTTGGTCTACAAGAGGCCATAAAGCAAGCTGACGTGGTGACATGTATAAGTTAATTCATAGCAGATTAACTTTGTAGTTGTTACCTCTTTTATGTGTTATCTTACTTCTGTTGTTGCTAGGATTTGTATTGATTCTCGATTGTCTGGCGAGAGCCTTGTTTGATACGGGAGCTTCGCATTCCTTCTTGTCCGAATGATTTGTGACACGTATCGGGGTCCCCCTCGATGGCAAAAGACAAGTTGGATGTGTTGTTTCCCAATGGGTGCTCAATGCACGCGGATAAGGTCTGTGTAGTCAAGGTTCAGATTGGGGGTCAGGAGTTTGATTTGCGAGCGTTGATTCTACCGTTAGTAGAGTTTGATGTAATCTTTGGTATGGACTGGCTCTCGGAGCAGCGAGCTTACATCGATTGCAACCGAACGGAGGTTAAGTTGGGACTGCATACTGAACGGGAGACTATGTTTGCGAGCATGAAGGGGTCGGGTAAAGTTTTGATGTTAGCCCTTCAAGTGATTAAGGCAGTTCGGTCAGGTGCAGAGCTGTTTGTCACTTTAGTGCAAGCTTCAACGCCTAGGCCAAGTCTGGACAGTATCCCAGTTGTGTCCGAGTATCCTGATGTGTTCCCAGATGATCTCCCAGGAGCCCCTGCTCAGCGGGAGATTGATTTTACCATTGAGCTGGTACCGGGTGGCAAACCAGTGTCACGCTCTCCGTATCGGATAGCGCCGCGAGAGATGGTGGAGTTGAAGGTGCAACTACAAAAGTTGTTAGAGCAAGGTTATGTGCGTCCAAGTTCGTCGCCTTGGAGCCCACCGGTTCTCTTCATTAAGAAGAAAGATGGGAGCTTGCGGCTTTGTATCGACTACCAGGAATTGAACAAGCTTACGGAAAAGAATAAGTATCCGATCCCGAGAATTGACGATCTATTTGATCAGTTGGTTGGGTCAATGGTATATTCGAAGTTAGATCTAAAGTCTGGTTACTACCAATTGAGGATAAGGGAGAGCGACTTCCCAAAGACAGCATTCAGTACGCGGTTTGGGCATTACGAGTTCACAGTCATGCCGTTTGGTTTGACCAATGCGCCATCCGTGTTTATGGATCTGATGAACAGGACGTTCAGAGAGTACCTGGACCGCTTTGTGAGAGTATTTATCGACGATATCCTGGTGTACTCGCAGTGTGAAGAGGATCACTACAATCACCTGCACATGGTGTTGGAGATGTTGAGGAGAAACCAGTTGTATTCTAAGTTCTCCAAGTGTGAGTTCTGGTTATCCTCGATAGCGTTCCTTGGTCATGTTGTTAGTGGAGAAGGGATAGTTGCGGATCCGATGAAGATAGTGGCGATACGGGAGTGGCCTGCTTTGACTACAGTGGCGGAGGTCCGGAGCTTTCTGGGGCTTGCTGGCTACTACAGGCGCTTCGTAGAGAACTTCTCGCGGATAGCGCTACCACTCATGACTCTGACTAGGAAGAATCAGAAGTTTGTGTGGTCTTTAGAGTGCGAACAGGCTTTTGAAGAGTTGAAGAGGCGGTTGACCACAACGCCTATTTTATGTTCCCCAAGTGGAACCGAAGGGTTCCAAATCTATAGTGATGCTTCGGGCAGTGGTTTGGGCTGTGTTCTGCTACAGCATGGGAGTGTGATAGACTACGGTTCACGACAATTGAAGGCTCACGAGAGAAATTATCCGGTCCATGACCTGGAGTTAGCAGCCGTGATATTTGCTCTAAAGCTATGGAGGCACTATCTGTACGATATGAAAGTCGATATATACAACGATCATAAGAGCTTGAAGTACCTGTTAGATCAAAAGGATCTGAACATGAGGCAGCAGAGGTGGATGGAGTTCCTAGGGGACTACACCTTCAAGATACATTATGTGCCAGGGAAAGGTAATGTAGTGGCGGATGTGTTGAGTCGTAAAGTTCCTACATAGGCCAACTGGTTATCGGTACATGATGAGAGATTGGTCCGCAAGTTGGAGGCTTTGGAGATATCTTGCGTCGACAAGCAGTCTAGTACTGAGGCGAAACTGTTTTGGACCGAGGTGCAATGTGACCTAGCTGATAGAGTTCGGCGGGCTTTGATTCAGGATAACAACATGAAGCAGATCTTGGATGAATCATTGGATGGGTCAAATTCCCAGTTTGCCGTTGAGGATGGGTTGCTAAGGAAGGACGGTCGCCTATGCGTTCCTAGTGCGGATAATCTTTGGGAGGAGTTGATGTACGAGGCTCATCATACCAAGTACTCAATCCACCCGGGAAGCACGAAGATGTATAGAGACATGAAGAAATTATTTTGGTGGCTAGGATTGAAGAAGGATGTGGCACTCTATGTGGCCAAGTGCCAAACTTGTGCCTTGGTTAAGGCGGAGTGTAAGAAGCCCGGAGGTTTCCTAAAGTCCTTGTCTATCCCGGAATGGAAATTCGACGACATTTCTATGGATTTTGTGCATGGTTTGCCAAAGTCGTAGAGGGGAAACGACGCCATCTGGGTGGTCGTAGATAGGTTGACAAAGGTGTCGCACTTCATCCCGATCAGGAAGGAAGATCTGGTGGAAAGGTTGGCCAAACTCTATGTGGAGAATATTGTACGGTTGCATGGTGTGCCCCGCAGTATTGTTAGTGATCGAGATGGACCCTTCACTTCGAATGACTGGAGGTTGGTGCATAGTCTGTTGGGTACTAAGCTAAAGTTCAGCACAGCCTTTCATCCGCAGATGGATGGCCAAACCGAGAGGGTCAACCGGACGTTGGAGGACATGCTTCGCATGTGCGTCCAAGATTTTGCAAAGCAGTGGGAAGATCACCTGTACATGGTGGAGTTTGCGTATAACAACAGCTTTCAGGCGAGTATTGGAATGACACCTTTCGAGGCCTTGTACATGAGAAAGTGTCGCACGCCATTGTCTTGGTTGGAGACGGGCGAGTCGAAGCTTTACAAACTTCAAGCGGTGGAAGATGTCACTTCAGTGATACGGACAATTCAGGAATGGTTGAAGATCGCTCAGGACAAACAGTCAAAGTACTATAACGCCAAACATAGGAATGTGGAGTTCAATGTTGGTGACTGGGTGTATTTAAAGATCAAGCCGTTCAAGGGTGTCTCGCGGGTTCGAGGCTTTAAGAAGCTGAGTCTGAGATATCTTGGACCATTTGAGATCCTGGAGCATGTTGGCGAAGCAGCGTATAGATTGAAGCTGTCGGTGGAGTTGAGTGGGCTACACGATGTGTTCCACGCATCGGTGTTGTGTAAGGCGGTGCAAAAGCCTTCGCAGATAGTTGCGGTTGATCAAGTGCCAGTTGATTACGAGTGGACGACAAAGGTCAAGCCTATACGTATAGAAGACGTTGAAGTCAAGCGACTCCGCAACAAGGATATCTGAATGGTTAAAGTCTGTTGGGATAATTGCGAACGTGAGTAGCTTTCTTGGGAGCGAGAGCAAACTATGTTGGAAGAATACCCCGAGTTATTCCGTCAGGTAACTTGTAATTTTATGTACCTTTACATAATTTCGGGACGAAACCTTAAGTGGGGGAGATTTGTAACGCCCCGAAAATTGTATTTGAGTTGGTCGCGTAAAAAAGGGATTTTGGTGCCTGTATAGGGGTACACGGCCTAGGACACGGGCGTGTCCAAGGCCGTGTATGGCTGGTATTTTGGCCGTTTTCATCCCGAGAAGGACACGACAAGTAACACGGCTGCATGACACGGGCGTGTCATTTGACAAGGGCGTGTCATTTGACACGGGCGTGTGCCTACCCGTGTCAGTACCCGTGTTCAGCAGGGTTGTGTCGGTTGGCGTGGCGGTTATGCGTGACATGCCTCCGGTCACGGGCGTGTCGAGGACCCGACACGGGCGTGTTGAGGGAGACACGAGCGTGTCTGAGCCCATGTGAGTCTCTTTGTCCGACGATCGTGCCTGGATTGAGGCACACAGCCTGGGACAAGGCCGTGTGCCAAGCTATGTTCAGCCCAGGTCTGTTGATTTTTGAGCGGATCAGAGCCGTTCGATTTCTTTATTTTAAATCCAACGACCCAGGTGGTTTCCTACTCTGTTAAGGCCGTGAATGGGAGTTGAATCCTTCATTTCTCTCCAAAGCTTTCTCTTTCCAAGGAGTTAGAGCAAGGAGGAAGAAGGAGGAGGATTCCGGCCGACGACGAAGCATCTGAGAACTGTTTTGAGATCTGAGAGCAGATCCGTGGAGGAAAGATCGTTGCCAAGACTTCTATCCGTGTAGTTTTTCCATGGCGCCAAGCGTACTACAAGGGTAACGATTCTCAACTTGAGCATGTGAAGCTCTTCCTTTTTGTATAGGGAAAACCCGCTCCCGTGAGTGTGCGGTGAGTGCGTGGTGTTCCTTGGGGTTGATGTGAATAGTCCCCCTTGTGTTGCATATAGAGTTGTTGGGAACTATACCCATATTAACCCAGATTTGATTAAGTCACCCTGGAACTAAGATGAATTAAGTTGTATTTGATGCTTTGTTTGAGTTATGTGTTTGCAGGACTCCAATGAGAAGTGTAGACCAATATCAGTCTACAATGGGTCACCAAACACAGGACCATACAATGTAATTCCTCATTGTGTGTTCCAAAGTGTTGACTCGTGTGTAGCCTCTCTACTGGGATACACTTCATACTCAAGCTATAGGACTGTGAAAAGACTTGATGCTTATTCCCCTTTAGTAGACGAAAAATTGCTGACAGATATTTCTAAGTATTTCTCTCGAGTAGGTCCTTAACTACTCGAGTAGATTGCTTGAGAAATACTCGAGTAAAAAGTTCTGCATACTCGAGTAAGAAAATTCTTCCTCTCGTGAAGTTAAGTAAAACGCTCGAGTAGTTCACTGACATACTCGAGTAGCTTACTTAACTACTCGAGTAGATCTCTCTTCCTACTCGAGTTGCCCAGAATTCAGTTTCCAGGTTTCTCTAAGTAAATCACTCGAGTAGTCCAAGTCACATACTCGAGTAGCTTATTCTGTCTCGAGTAGTTCATACTCGAGTAGTTCTAGATTTCTATTTCTCAGAATTCTTCTAAGTCATTTACTCGAGTAGGTACTTCATATACTCGAGTAGTTCTCAACACTGTGTCAAGTATCTTTCTTCTCTGTGTCGAGTAGTTAAGAAATACTCGAGTAGGCCATTCATATACTCGAGAAGATTTCTTTCCTCTCGAGTAGTTAAATCTAAATACTCGAGTAGCTGTTTTTCCCGTGTGCAGAATATTTCTAAGTGTTTGTCTCGAGTAGTTCTTCTAACCACTCGAGTAGTTCAATTTTGCCTACTCGAGTAGTACAACTTGTACTCGAGTAGTTCCACTCCTTCCCGAAAAACTTTTCTGTATACTCGAGTAGATCTTCTAAGTACTCGAGTAGTTGATTATATGTACTCGAGTAGTTGCCCTCAACCTACTCGAGTAGTCTTGAGTTATATACCCGAGTAATATTTCTTTGCTTACTCGAGTAGTCCTTGACCTACTCGAGTAGTTTCTACCCACTCGTGTATATGACCTCATTTTCTCTGAAATTTCTTCTAAGTCCAGATTTGACAGATTTTCAATTTTCGTGATATGATTGGGCCACGTGTACGTCATTAAAACCGATTATGACCGTTATTAGTACTCCTATAAAAGGTCTTGTCTAATCGACAAACCCTAATCAGAAAACAATTCTTTCAAGAAGAAAATTATTCTAAGTTTTGCAGTCGCCGCTTTCCAAAAGGGAATCGTTGTTTCCTCTCTCTCTCTCTTCACGGAACGAAAGCCGCCGCCGCCTCTGTTCTTCTCCGACAAGGGTTTCAATCTTTAGAGGAAACAGACTGAAAAAGCTCTCCAGATCGAGATCGATTTTCACATACTCATCATCTGTCCGATCGTGGAAGCAAGGAGTTCAGATCTACTGTTGCCGAGAACCTTGCTTCAACTTTTCTGATAAAGTTGCATGCCAAGAAGAAGATTTCAGTTCCTGTTTCATTTTCAGATCTGAACCAGAAAATATTACTATTTGTACTTTTTCAATACTTGAATTTCTTTTCTGTAGGAGAATTTTTCTCCGAGTGTAGGAGTTCTCCACTCTGAGTTTGTAGGAAGGTGTTTCTTCCGAGTTGTAGATCCAGTGGATTGGATTGAGATTGTAGGAACTTTGTTCCGAGGGTAGGATTGATTTTCAATCCGAGATAGTGGAGTAGATGAGTCTAGTTTATTGCTAGATCGGTGAGGGAAAGTGGATGTACCCAAGATCGGGGAACCACTATAAACCTTGTCTCGTCTGTGGTTTTTTAGCAGATAGATCTATGCTGTGTTCTGAGATTTTTTATTCCGCAAAAGACGCACAACTCACCTATTCACCCCCCTCTAGGTGATTTAGGTTAACAACTATTATCTTTCAATTCGTATCAGAGCCAGGTTGATCGTTAAAAGGTTAACACCTTGATCAATTCCTGCAATAGTTGTTATTTGAGATCTATCTATCATGGACAAGGCAAAGGATTTCGCCAAGCTTCCCCTGTGCAACAAGAACAACTTTCCCATGTGGAAAGAAAGGATCATTTTTTTTATGGAAGCTGTGGATCCAAGGATCTTCATGATAGTTGAAGAAGGTCCTTATGTCCCTATGACTGTCTCCACTATAGATCCTACCAAGAAGGTTCCAAAGAAGCTGATGGATTTAGACAAGGATGAGATTGCACTTGTCTCACTGGACAAGAAAGCTGAAAACATTATAGCAAGTGCAGTTGATGACTCAATACTGCAGAACTTAATCCACTGCCAATCTGCAAAGGAGATGTGGCAGTCCGTGGTTACCTTAATGGAGGGAACATAAGAAGTGAGGGATGATCGGAGATCCCTCCTCAATCAGAAGTATGAAGCCTTCCGACAGGGAAACAAAGAGACCATTGCTGATACATTTGAGAAATTTTTCAAGATAGTGAATGGCCTAAGAGTCTGTGGCAGAGTATTTAATAATGGAGAACTGAATGACAAATTCTTGAGATCCCTGACCAAAGAATGGGACAACAAGTTCTGTGCTATCAGGGAGTTTGGGAAGCTAGCTGAGACAGATCCACAAAATCTCTTCGGGAAGCTTATGTCATATGAGCTTCAACTAAACACCAGGAAAGCTGAAAAAGAGAAGAGCATGTCTGCTCTCAAAGAAAATTCTGTTGCTCTAAAAGCAGACACCTCCAGAAAGACAAAGGCTGCCTCCCCTGCTCCAGCTCCAGAGATTAGTGAAGAAGAAGAAACTTCTGAGCCTAGTACCTCAGGATCTGAGCTATCAGAAGGAGAGTTCTCACTGCTCTCACGTTAGTTCAAGAAATTCTTGAATAAGAAAAAGCAATGGAAAGGCAAGGATGCCTCCTATAGAAGATCACGACACGATGGTGTTCGGCAAAGAAAATGCTAAAGTAGCCATGACAAGTATTCCTCTAAACAGAACAAATATGTTTCGACTGACATCATTTGCTATTGTTGTAATAAGCCAGGTCACGTCATCGCCGACTGCCCTCATAAGAAGAAGGAGGGTGGCAGAAGAGAAGAAAAGAAATCCTCACACAACAAGAAGAGGAAAGAGAAGAGCCTCATCGCCAAAAAGAGCAAGACTCTTAGCGACTCCGACTCATCTGAGTCAAGTGAAGAAGAAGAAGCTTATTTTGGGCTAATGGCTCAAACAGATGATGATCAAGAGCCCCAGTTCACTAGGAAGGTAAACTCTCATACCCCTCTTTCAAATTCTGAAGTCTCTGAGCATGATTGTGAGGATAGCTCCTCTGACAATGAGTCAGAGCTAATGGCCCAGTACAAGGAGTTAATCATGGCTTACGACAAATGTCGTCGAGTCGTGAAGACTCAGGCTAAAGAGATCAAATCTCTAAAAGCTGAAGAGAGCATCTTGAGAGAGAAAGTCGCAAAGACCGACTCCCTCGAAGAAAACTTCAATAATGCTATTGAAGAATATAACAAGGCTCTTGGGCACCTTGACCTTAAGGAGAAGATCATCAAAGAGTTGGAAGCCCAACTTGAGGCTGAAAAGAAACTTGTTGAAAGTTTCTCGAAGCCCAAAACAGTTCTTCCATTCGTTGCTGAATTCTCAGCAAAGGCCAAGGGAGCTGGACTAGGCCATGAAGAAGCTCCTAGTAAATCCTCTAGGAGAAACAAGAATCAACGGAAGAATAAGGCCGCCAAAGAGGCCTTAGCCAAAGAGAAGGGGAAAGCCCCTCAAGATCAAACTACATTCAAGAAAGTCATCTTTCCATAAAATGAGTTTGATTTTGACTCATCCGATGGGCACTTTGCTAGGCCTACCTATGTAGAGCCAAAGCCCCGCTATCAAGGATGGGCTCGACCCCAAAACTTTGGCGAAAGTGTCTTTAAGGCACCTTATGAAGAAGTTATTCTTCAGAGCTATGGCCCTTTCAATCATGGGCATAACTTCAAGAAGGCACCAAAGACGAAGCCTGTTGTAGAAAAGCCTATAAAGGAGAAGAAGCCATGTGATTGCCATCATCATGAGGCATCTCCCTCCAATAATGTTGCCCCTGCTAGACCACAATTCCAAAAGGTCAAGCAGGAGATCATGAGGCAAAGGTACAACAGATTTGACTGTTGGTGCTGTGGCAAGGCTGGTCACTTCTCTATAGATTGCTGGTTCAATCCCAGAAATGCTGCAACCCCTCATGTCAGCAATATGAGAAGGTCCGCTCATAATGCTAACACTCGTAGGGGGAGCACTCTAACCCGAGACCAAGGACCCAAACGTGTTTGGGTTCCTAAGGTAAATTGATTATGATTGCAGGTATGTCCAAAGGCCAACAAAACGCCTATCTGGTACTTGGACAGTGGATGCTCTCGGCATATGACCGGGACTAGAAGCCTCATTCAAAACTTTACTCCAGTCGTGAACGGACCAAAGGTCATCTTTGGAGGTTCAGACCGTGGAATCACTAGAGGCTATGATATGATTACTAATGGCAATGTATCCTTCTCAGATGTGGCTTATGTCGAAGGATTGGAACACAATCTCATAAGCATAAGCCAACTCTGCGATAAAGGATACATAGTTGAATTCCATGCTGATAAGTGCCTGATAAAATCCGTTGATAATATGGAAACGATTCTATCCGGCACTCGAAGCAGGAATATTTTCTGTTTAAATTTCATCTGTATAGATTCCTCTACATCAGTGTGTCTTTTAGCAAAAGATAGTGCGTCTCTTGGTGACCAATGACACAAGAGACTAGCACATATTAATTTCAAAACTATTAATAAATTATTTTCAATGAACTTAGTACGTGATGCCCCAAATGTCAAGTGCGTCAAGGATAGACCTTGTCATGCATGCTTAAAAGGCAAGCAAACAAGGGCTACCTTTAAAAGCATTATTGGAAAAGATTCTAACAGATGTCTCCATCAATTGCATATGGACTTGTTTGGTCCACTGCAAATTAGAAGTTTGGGAGGTAAGGATTATACGTTGGTAATTGTTGATGATTACTCGCGCTTTGCGTGGGTGTTTTTTCTGAAATACAAGTCAGATACCTTCGATATCTTTTCTAATTTTGTCAGGCAAGTCCATATTGAATATAACTGCTCCATAGTCAAAATCAGAAGTGACAACGGAACAGAGTTCAAATTTGGGGCCATGACAGAATTCTGTGAAAGCTTAGGTATCTTTCATGAGTTTTTCTCTCCTCGTACTCAACAACAGAATGGAGTGGCTGAGAGAAGGAACAGAACACTCATAGAGCCCTGCAGGACCATATTGAGTGATGCTTCACTACATGAGTACTTCTGGACTGAAGCCGTCAACACTGCATGCCACGTGCAAAATAGAGCACTCATAAACAAAGACCACGATAACACACCTTACGAACTTCTGAAAGGCAGGAAACCAATAGTCTCATACTTTAGAATCTTTGGCTGTAAATGCTTCGTACTTAGCAATGGTAAGTATCATACCACCAAGTTTAGCGAAAAGAGTTTTGAAGGTATTTTCGTAGGTTATAGTAGCCATAGTAAGGCATATAGAATATTTAATAGAAAAACCATGGTGGTAGAAGAATCGATACATGTTGTATTTAATGAGATGAGCTTGCTGCAAAGCAATCCGTCTAGTGTGCTCATTGAAGATCCCGGTGAAAAGCTGAAAGAAACTAGCTTGGATGAACCGTCCAAAGACAAAGGCGAAAAGTTCATCAAGATCACCACTCCAACCCCTATTGGATAGGCTGATGATCAAGATGAAGAAGTCATCCTAGATGAAGAAATCACTCTGGTGATTGAAGACAATCCAGATGCAAGAACTTTAGAGCTCAGACATTTGAAGGATCACCCCATGGACCAGATCATAGGAGATCCCCGGGACGGTGTCAGAACTCGAAGAGGTACAACTAATGAGAATCTTTATTTAAGTTTTCTCTCGCAGGTTGAACCAAAGAAGTTTGAGGAAGCAAACTCAGATGCATCGTGGATATTGGCAATGGAAGAAGAGCTAAATCAGTTCAAGCGCTGCAATGTATGGAAGCTTGTTCCAAGACCCAAAGGAAAGAACATCATTGGAACAAAATGGGTCTACAGGAACAAGATGGACGAAGACGGGACGATCATAAAGAACAAGTCCAGACTCGTCGCTAAAGGCTATCATCAAGAAGAAGGAATTGACTTCGACCAGACATATGCTCTAGTGGCAAGGCTGGAGGCAATAAGGTTGTTCCTAGCATATGCTGCACTCAAAGGCTTTACCGTCTATCAGATGGACGTGAAGTCTGCCTTCCTAAATGGTAACATAAAGGAGGAAGTGTATGTGGAACAACCTACAGGTTTCGTTGATCCTAACTTTCCAGATTATGTCTATTTCCTGCACAAGGCCCTTTATGGTCTGAAACAAGCTCCTAGAGCTTGGTATGAGACGCTCTCTAGCTTTCTACTTGAGAACAAGTTCACAAGGGGAAAGATAGACAAGACATTATTTCTTAGGGAAATTAAAGGCAAGATTTTGCTAGTGCAAATCTATGTCGACGACATTAGTTTTGGCTCTACAGATGACAACCTCTGCAAAAAGTTCTCAAAACTTATGCAAGGTAAGTTCAAAATGAGCAGTATGGGCGAGCTGAAGTATTTCTTAGGGCTTCAGGTGAAACAATCTGAAGATGGAATTTTCATCTCGCAGACCAAGTTCACCAAAGAGCTAATTAAGAAATTCGGAATGGAGAACGCAACCTCTATGAGGACTCCAATGGGCTCAACTATGTCTCTGGACAAGGATGAAAAAGGGAAACCTTTTGATGAAACCAAGTACAGAAGCATAATTGGATCCCTGCTCTACCTCACTGCCAGTAGACCTGACATAATATTTTCAACATGTGTCTGTGCTAGATTTCAGGTGAACTCTAAGGAATCTCACTACGCTGCTGCAAAGCAGATTTTGAGATACCTTAAAGGCACACCAAATCTTGGCTTATGGTACCCAAGAAGTAATGACAGCGAACTAATTGAGTTTTCAGATGCAGATTTTGCAGGTAGCAAAGACGACCAAAAAAGCACTTCAGGGACTTGCCAATTCTTTGGAAGAAGGCTAATCTCCTGGTGTAGTAAGAAGCAGAACTGTGTTGCAATCTCAACGGCCGAGTCAGAGTACATCTTTGCAGGAAGTTGCTGCGCACAGTTACTTTGGATAAGGAATCAATTTGAGGATTACAACATGAAGTTCAAGAATATCCCTCTGTTTTGCGACTCTTCCAGCGCAATTGCAATAGACAACAATCCAGTCTCGCACAGCCGGACAAAGCATATCGAGCTAAGATATCATTTTATCCGGGAGCATGTAGAGCATGGGGACATAGATCTCCAATATGTCTCCACAGACAGGCAAGTTGCAGATATTTTCACGAAGCTGCTGGACGAGACCAAGTTCTCATTCTTCAAAACGGAACTTAGGATGCTCAACAAGGAAGATTGGAGCAGTTTGGATATCAAGGAAGCAAAGGAAATTCAAAGGTTAGTCAAAATCTGGTTTTTCAAAGTTTTCTTCCTTCTATGACTCAAGTAAAACCTGACCTACTCGAGTACTCAAAGTATCTACTCGAGTACTCCACAGACCTACTTGAGTAGTCCTTTAACTTACTCGAGTAAGGCAATTGATGTACTCGTGTAGTACACTTCATCTACTCGAGTGAGTCAATCCTTCTACTTGAGTCATTGTAGATTCTATAGACCTACTCGAGTAACTTCTAGACCTACTCGAGTAACTCCCTATATACTCGAGTACTTCCTTTACCTACTCGAGTAGTTTTACTTCTCGCGTGCATGCCACTTGGCTTTCAAATTTTCCCGTGCCGCCTTTCCTTTAAATTATTTTCTTCTAAATGATTAGACTTAAACCTAGGGTTTTATAAATTCGAAATTCCAAATTACTTCTACACAAAATCATTCCCAAGCACTCGAGTACCCGTCCGCCGCTTCATCTTCATTCGAGAAATTGCAGTGCCGCGACTGTTCCTCTTCCCCCGACAGAGTTTTTTTTCCATTTTCTGGATCATGGACGCCATCTCCAAGATCGATATAGGATCGGAACTTGTTACTGCTGGGATTGCCGAGCTTTCAGACGACTTCCACAATCTGCTGATCCTCCTAGACACCGCAGGGTTATCCTTCATCCTGCAAGAACCCTGCCGGATTCTCTTCCCGGAAGTAGCCGAATTCTTCTCAAATCTGAAGATCAAGCGTCATGGACATGTCCTGAAATCAAAAGTGAAAGGTTTGAAAATTAAACTCACCAAGACCTCTGTCTCTCAGCTTCACCGATTGCCGCTAGTCGACGAAGAAGATCACTTAGATGCTGAAGACTCTGACAGAACATCCCTATTTTGTGGCATTTCGGCTGAAGCTCAGTACATCAAAAGGTCAGACATGAATGCAGAAGGAAAATTTCTGGTTGATGTTATTGGGAAGATTTTACTGTGCAAGACCAACTCCATAAGAGACATTCCATCGTATTTCTTCGACATAATGCAAGCCATTGTATGCCGCAAGAAATTCCAATTTGGCATGCTGATTCTGGATAAAATCAAGGATAGTTTAAAATCCCCCAACTACGCCAGAATAATCTCTCTGCTCCTCCGTGAAACAAATCCTCAAGTTTTCAACCTCTCCAAAGGGACCCCTCTTCACCACATGAAGAAGGTATCCATCTCTTCCATTCAGAGATGGGAGATCAAGCTGAAGAATCCTGCCAAAGCTGCAAAGATTTCAGAAGTTCCAGAGGTTCCAGCTCTAGAGGACAGGACTCCATCTCCCTCTCCTCATCATGTGGCCAGCTCCTCTGGTGCACTCAGTGAGGGGTAGCCTGCTCCTTCTACCTCAGTCAGGAAGCCCTCTCCTCAGCCAGCAATTTCTTCCCTACCTCATACTCCACAAAGTCCAGCAACTCCCTCAGATGAGATACCTTAAGAATCTCTTCTCTCAATAGCTGCTGCCATAGATGCTATGATTGCAGAGCTCTCTGAATAAGTGATGCCTATTCCTCCTCTATCTCCTCCAGCTCCATCCTCTGAATGTCAGAAGGACTCAACTCCAGTACAGTCTCCTGAACATTCTCCTGCCAGGACTCCAGCCAAATCACCAGATGCTCTCAAAGACCAGCAAGACACAATTCTTATTTCTGATGAGCCCTCTCCAGAGCTAGCAGAAGCTCCTCTCAGAAACCTAGATTTCTCTCTCCCTCAGGTTACAGAAGTAAGGGGTGCTCTCATTCCTACCACCAGAGCTCACAGCTCTGTGATTATTGAAGAAATAGCTCCATGGGTAACTCCTCCCCTTCCTTCTGCTGCTCCTTCTGCTGCTGCTGCCTCTCCCTCTCCAGATTTGCTGTCCCAAATCCCTTTCCTGCTGCAAGAACAAAGAAATTATTTTGATACTTCTCTAAAGACTGTAACTGACAAGGTAACTGCTCTTGAAACTGAGATGAGCAGAGGCTTTGCTGAAATTCAGCATAATACTGACATGCTCAAGTACTTATTTAAACTTGGTGGCAAAGCCCTTGACCACACTATCACTAGTGTTGGAGAAGTTATGGAACAAGGTGTCACCCTTGCCAATAATCAAATTGAACTGGACAAGAGAACTGAAGCCAACAAAATGAAAATCTGTGAAGAAGTTGGTCTTTTCAAAGAAGGTACTATAGAGAAGTTTTCTGTTGAAATCAGAAAGGGGGAGGGATTGATCAAAGAACTCAAAGACCAAGTAGAAAAATCAGCTGCTCAGAAGTCAGATGTATGGGAAGCTCATATGAAGGCAATTCATGATGATGTGCTAGCCCAGATACAGAGTGTCAAATTTCATACCTATGACACTGCTGTCTGGATGCACAATCAGATTCTGCCAGACCTTGCTGTTGACCCCAACATCATTCCCCATCATTTAAACCCTCTAGCTACAGATCCATTTGCTTCATCTGCTCCAGCTGCTCCTCTGCAACCTACCTTCTCTCTCAGGCCTGGAGACACAGTTGCTCCTCTAGACTCCTATGCTCCATGCTGGGAAGAAGATCCTGCTGACATTTTTCTTCAGGCTCCTCCAGAGATCAAAACTTACAAGAAGAAAAGGAAGTATGGTGAAGGCCCCTCTGCTAGCAAGACTGCTCCTACTAAAGCTACTGAACATGCTGAAGTTTGGTCTCCAACCTCCAAATCCCTGATTCTGGAAACTCTCAGACTAGTTATGGAATTCCATGAGAGCAAGAATATTCATTACAGCTCATATGAATGGGAACTTTATGAAAAATCCATGACCAAGAGAAGAATCTATGACAGAGAATATGAGAGGAACAACCCTACTGCCCCTCCTAGAGCTCCCAAGTATTATCCCAAACCATACTGCTACTAGAGAAGACAACAAGAGAAATTGGACAGACAATAGAATCAAGGCTGACTTTCAAGGATTTTTGAGAGTGTGGAATGATTGACTGTAGAATTGATAATGTTGAATATTCTTATTTATATAATTCTAAGTTTTTGCTCTTATTATCCTTTCTTATAGTCTATTGCTTGCTTGCACATTTTCTACTTACCTTCTTTTTATGTTTATAATTCACCTTAGTGTAAAGGGTTCTGACTTCAACAAATAGGGAGAGATTGTTGGGAACTATACCTGTATTAACCCAGATTTGATGAAGTCACCCTGGAGCTAAGATGAATTAGGTTATATTTGATGATTTGTTTGAGTTATGTGTTTGCAGGACTCCAATAGGAAGTGTAGACCAATGTCAGTCTACAATGGGTCACCAAACACATGACCATACAGTGTAATTCCTCATTGTGTGTTCCAAAGTGTTGACTCATGTGTAGCCTCTCTATTGGGATACACTTCATACTCAAGCTATAGGACTGTGAAAAGACTTAATGCTGATTCCCCTCTAGTAGAAGAAAAATTGCTGACAGATATTTCTAAGTATTTCTCTCGAGTAGGTCCTTAACTACTCGAGTAGATTGCTTGAGAAATACTCGAGTAAAAAGTTCTGCATACTCGAGTAAGAAAATTCTTCCTCTCGTGAAGTTAAGTAAAACACTCGAGTAGTTCACTGACATACTCGAGTAGCTTACTTAACTACTAGAGTAGATCTCTCTTCCTACTAGAGTTGCCCAGAATTCAGTTTCCAAGTTTCTCTAAGTAAATGACTCGAGTAGTCCAAGTCACATACTCGAGTAGCTTATTCTGTCTCGAGTAGTTCATACTCGAGTAGTTCCAGATTTCTATTTCTCAAAATTCTTGTAAGTCATTTACTCGAGTAGGTACTTCATATACTCGAGTAGTTCTCGACACTGTGTCGAGTATCTTTCTTCTCTGTGTCGAGTAGTTAAGAAATACTCGAGTAGGCCATTCATATACTCGAGAAGATTTCTTTCCTCTCGATTAGTTAAATCTAACTACTTGAGTAGCTGTTTTTCCCGTGTGCAGAATATTTCTAAGTGTTTGTCTCGAGTAGTTCTTCTAACCACTCGAGTAGTTCAATTTTACCTACTCGAGTAGTACAACTTGTACTCGAGTAGTTCCACTCCTTCCCGAAAAACTTTTCTGTATACTCGAGTAGATCTTCTAAGTACTCGAGTAGTTGATTATATTTACTCGAGTATTTTCCCTCAACCTACTCGAGTAGTCTTGAGGTATATACCCGAGTAATATTTCTTTGCTTACTCGAGTAGTCCTTGACCTACTCGAGTAGTTTTCTACCCACTCGTGTATATGACCTCATTTTCTCTGAAATTTCTTCTAAGTTCAGATTTGACAGATTTTCAATTTTCGTGATATGATTGGTCCACGTGTACGTCATTAAAACCGATTATGACCGTTATTAGTACTCCTATAAAAGGTCTTGTCTAATCGACAAACCCTAATCAGAAAACAAATCTTTCGAGAAGAAAATTATTCTAAGCTTTGCAGCCGCCGCTTTCCAAAAGGGAATCGCTGTTTCCTCTCTCTCTCTTCATGGAACGAAAGCCACCGCCACCTCTGTTCTTCTCCGGCAAGGGTTTCAATCTTCAGAGGAAACAGACTGAAAAAGCTCTCCAGATCGAGATCGATTTTCACATACTCATCATCTGTCCGATCGTGGAAGCAAGGAGTTCAGATCTACTGTTGCCAAAAAACTTTCTTCAACTTTTCTGATAAAGCTGCACGCCAAGAAGAAGATTCCAGTTCCTGTTTCATTTTCAGATCTAAACCAGATATATTACTGTTTGTACTTTTTCAATACTTGAATTTCTTTTCTGTAGGAGAATTTTTCTCCGAGTGTAGGAGTTTTCCACTCCGAGTTTGTAGGAAGGTGTTTCTTCTGAGTTGTAGATCCAGTGGATTGGATTGAGATTGTAGGAACTTTGTTCCGAGGGTAGGATTGATTTTCAATCCGAGATAGTGGAGTAGCCGAGTCTAGTTTATTGCTAGATCGGTAAGAGAAAGTGGATGTACCCAAGATCGGGGAACCACTATAAACCTTGTCTCGTATGTGGTATTTTAGTAGATAGATCTGTGCTGTGTTCTGAGATTTTTTTATTCCGCAAAAGACGCACAACTCACCTATTCACCCCCCTCTAGGTGATTTAGGTTAACAACTATTATCTTTCAAGAGTCCAGAATCGAAGTACGGGCATAGGCATTGTGTGTGAAGCCTACCCGGACGTGTATTGTCTGGATCGGTGATGTTGCATTTATTATGATTTGCCGAAGAAGACTCCGTTCTTTGGGTTTTCGGGTTTCAACGCGGTAGATTACAGCAGGGATCCTTGGGGATTAGCTCCAAGGCACACCCAGAAAACTGAGTGGAAACGTGTTCTGCTAACTTGGCATTCTGGGAACCGGCCTTGAACATAACTGGGTTATGTGATTGTTTGGAAATGGCAAGATCCGAGAGAAGCTTGGCTCGTGCGTACGTCTTAAGGTGTACTACGCGTTGTGAGCAACAGGCAAGTGGAATCGGACCTGGGCTACGTGGTTCGGTGCGAGAGACCCGAAAAGGGGACTGGCCGTTGGCATAGTCGGGAGCCTTAGACAGTGGTCAGAAAGGCTAAATGCTCACGTGGTTGCCATCTTGGTGGTGGTGGTGAAGACGCTGAAGTGTCAGGATTCACCGTTAATGTGCCCTGAGTGCACGGGGTGTTTGGCCATGCGAGCCTGCACTTGTGGAGAAATGTAATTGCACTTTTTTTTAGCTGGGCTAATATTATGCAGGGAAAGAGCGCCGCCGTCCCGAGTAAGGGGCGGGGTCATTATAATTTGGTCGGCTTTTGCTGACCGTTGCATTGTTTGCCACCGTGCGGTGGAATGTCGCTTGCAGGTACATCGAAGCCGAGTGCAAGTTAGCGGGCTGGAGCCCATGTTGCTGTGCTGGCCCTTGAAGGCCATAAAGAATAATAGTTTTTATTTTGTCATGTGTGGCCGGCCTGAGAGCCGATGTATGTAAGACACTATCTTGTTAAGTGAATATTTGTAAGGCCATAAGGCCGTGTACCCCTTTTAGTGTATTTGGTTTTCATTCCTGTTGTGTGGATGTGGACATTCATGATTATGGATTTAAGTTTTGGGTTCTTTCAACTATTTAAAAAATTCCGCTAGAATGCTCTGTGTAGGACGAGTAGTCTTAATTGGAATGTTTGGTTATTAATACGTAACCCTTCCGTCTGTGTGTGGTATATGGCGTCGGGTTCCAGCTGGACCTTCTGTTATATGCCATACGACGGATGGGGGGTGTTACACACCATACCAAGTACTCAATTCACCCGGGGAGCACGAAGATGTACCGCGATGTTAAGAAATTGTTCTGGTGTCCAGGACTGAAAAAGGATGTGGTGCTCTACGTGGCGAAGTGTCAAACTTGCGCCTTGGTGAAAGCGGAGTACCAAAAGCTGGGAGGATTCTTGAAATCCTTGCCTATTCTCTAGTGGAAATTCAACGACATTACTATGGACTTTGTGCACGGCTTGCCAAGGTCGCAAAAGGGGAACGACACCATTTGGGTGGTCGTAGATCGTCTAACGAAGGTGTCGCATTTCATTACGCATAGGAAGGATGATCCAGTTGAGAAATTGGCAAAGTTGTATGTGGACAATATTATGCGGCTTCATGGTGTGCCCCGCAGCATCATGAGTGACCATGATGGGAGGTTCACGTCCAATGATTTGCGGCTGGTGCAGCAGATGTTGGGAACAAAGCTGAGTTTCAGCACAGCCTTTCATCCGCAAACGGATGGGCAGACCGAGAGGGTCAATAGTACAATGGAAGACATGCTTCGCATGTGCGTCCTGGACTTTGGAAATCAGTGGGAATACCACCTATACTTGGTCGAGTTCGCGTACAACAATAGCTACCAGACAAGTATACAAATGACGCCCTTTGAGGGCCTTTATGGTAGAAGATGTCGCATGCCGTTGTATTGGTTAGAAGCAGGTGAGTCAAAGTTGTACAAGCGCCAAGAGATGGAGGACGCTATTTCATTGGTGCGAACCATTCGGGAAAGGTTGCTAATCGCTCAGGACCGCCAAGCAAAGTACTATAATGTCAAGCACAGGAACGTGGAGTTCACTGTCGGCGATTGGGTGTACTTGAAAATCAAGTTGTTCAAGGATGTCTCGCGGGTGTGGCACTTGAAGAAGCTAAGCCCGAGGTACCTTGGACCGTTTGAGGTTCTGCTGCGAATTGGTGAAGCAGCGTACCGGTTGAAGATGTCAGTGGAGCTTAGTGGTCTACATGATGTATTCCATATATCAATGCTACAGAAGGTGGTGCAAGAGCCTACGCAAGTGATCGCGGTCGATCAAGTGCCGGTCAATAGTGGGTTGACGATGAAGGTCAAGCCCGTACGTATTGAGGACTCAGAAGTCAAGCGGCTACGCAATAAAGAGATCAGGATGGTCAAGGTCCGTTGGGACAATTGCGGTCGGGAGGAGCTCTCTTGGGAGCGAGAGTAGACTATGCTTGAGGAGTACCCGAAGTTGTTTCGCTCAGGTACCATTCAAGTTTTATGCTTATCTTTCCTTTATGTAATTTCGAGGACGAAATTCTTTTAAGAGGGAGAGAGTTGTAATGCCCCGAAACTCAAAAGAGCGATGGGAGGCGTTTCGAGCCAAATTTGGAGTTTGACAGGGTGCACACAGCCTGGGACACAGGGGTGTCCCAGGGCGTGTCATGTTTGGGTCGACGATTTGGCCGCGAGGTCGACGAATTTTGGAGTCGACGATCGTCGAGCAGCGAACACAGTATGGGACACGGGCATGTCCCTGGCCGTGTCGAGTGTGTCGACGAACTTTGCTCGACGAAATGTCGAGACAGTGAACACGGCCTGGAGCCCAAGCGTGTTCGGGTTTGACACGGGCGTGTCATATTGGACACGGGCGTGTCCAAGACCCGTGTGAGTCTCGGGTTGGTGTTGGTCCTGTGTTGATGGAGGAACACGCCCGGGAACACGGGCGTGTACTGGATGACACGGGCGTGTCAGGTCGAACACGGACGTGTCTGGTGCCAGTGTGTTTTTCGAGGCGCGTCGATTTCGACGGCGAATGGGGGACACGGTCCTGGACACAGGCGTGTCACAGGCCGTGTTCGGCACAGATTTGGCATTTCAGCTCCGGATCGTGGCCGTTCGTTTCTTTTGTTTGGGATCTGACGGCTGGGTGTTGGTTCTGAAGGTTTAAACCCGGGAATAGGGTTTAGAACCCACCATTTCTTCCTTTGAATCTCTTTCTAAGATCTAGAGAGTGGGGAGAGCAAGGAGGAAGAAGGAAGGCTAGATCTTGTCACCGACGGAGCTTCGAAGCTCCAAATCGCGAACCGACTTCGGATCTACGGAGGCAAGGAGAGTGCGGTGCTTTTCATTCGCTTACATTTCCATGGCTTTAAGGAAAAATACTAGGGTAACGATTCTCTACTTGAGCATGTGAAGCTCTTCATTTTCCCTTGCATAGGAAGCCCACTCTCTCGAGTTTGCGGTGAGTTGAGGCGTTCCTTCGGGTATAAATGAATAGTCCCGGTTGTGTACATGTAGAGTCCGTAATCGAGAATGGATATAGGCATGATGTGTGAAGCCTACCCGGACAAGTTGGTCTGGATAGGTGATGTTTCATTGCATGAATGGCCGGAGAAGACTCCGCGCGAATGTTTGTTTTTCGGGTTTTCTACGTGGTAGATTGCAACAGGGAGCCTTGGGGATTAACTCCACGGTGCACCCGGAAAATTTGGCAGATGCGTGATTCTGCCAACTTGGTGGCCAGGGAGCCAACCTGAACATAACTGGGTTATGTGATATGTGTAGGAGATACGGGACTCGGGGAAGCTTGACCCGCGCAGACGACTTAAATTGATGTTGCAGTGTGAGCAATGGGTTAGGAAGAACTGTACCTGATCTATATGGTTCGGTTAGAGAGACCTAAGGTACGTGGTACTCGCCATTGGCATAGATGGAGGGTCTTAGACAGTGGCCAGAAAGACCAGATGCTTATGAGATATTGCCATCCTAGGGGCAGTGGTGAGTCAGCGTACTTGGACCGTGTTCACCGAGAATGTGCCCTGAGTGCACGGGGTGTGTGGTCATGCGTGCCTACGCCTGTGATGTTGTGTTGTTACACTATACTGCAGATTATGCTAACAAAGCACATGGAAGGAACATCGCCGCCCCGGGTTGGGGGAGGGATCGTTATAATTTGGTCAGCGTAGCTGACCGTTGCCTTTGTTTGCCACCGTGCGGTGAATTCTTGCTTGCAGGTGCTGCGGAGCCGAGTGCTAAATAGCGGGCTAGAGCCCAAGTTGCTGAGCCGGCCCTTGAAGGCCTAAATTGAGTGTTTTCTTGTTTTATTTATGTATGACCGGTCTGCGTGCCGAGGTTTGGAAAACATTTATATTGGAGCAAACTATTGTAAGGCCATAAGGCTAGTACTTGTGTATTTGTATGATCATTCCGTGTCTTGTTAGTGGATATTCATGCTAGTGTTGGGTTCTTTATTATTACAACTATTAAAATTGCTTCCGCTAGAATGCTCTGTATAGGACGTTGATATTATTCGAATGGTTTCCATTGAGTAACCACCCGGTATATCTGTGGTATATGGTGTTGGGCCCCGACCAGACCTACTGCTATATGTTATGTGACGGATAGGCGGTGTTACATTTGTAGTGGTTCCCCAACTTGGGTATATCCACTCTTCTACCACCTTGGTAAGAATCCACTAACAGGTTTTGAATAGGTTTCTGCCACCAATGAGCTTTTGATCAGGTGCTCAAAAACTAACCCAAGTCTTTTGATCAGGTGACTTGCAACCAAGGAATAACTTTTAAAGGGAGTTAAATAACCCTTTGTACAGTGAGGGGATGAGAGAGTGATGGTGTCTTCTCTTTCTCAAATGCAACTGAGAAGACCTAGTGGATCTTTGATGTTAACAAAGCTCCCCATGAGTTGTAGAGTTATTCAGGAAGATTGAGCTTTGCTTCAAGGTGAGTAGGTCTTCAATCTTTTGCTTTGACCAGAGGAGCTCAGGAACTTCTTGACTAATAAAGTTTTGTTGTCCTTGAAGAATCTTGAAGTGAAGAATGAAGATGACTATTGATTTGAATGTGTGTTCTTCTTCTTCTTCTTCAGCAGTGTCAAGGTGAAGACCAGATTCCTTTTCTACACACAGAAGAATTTTAATGAATACTATGCTGTATCTTCTCTGTATACTGTATCTGTTCTTGTGTATGTCTCTCTCTATCTATGTCTGTGTCTTGTGTTCTATGTTTTGTATTCTATCGAGAAGGAGGAGATTCACTTTTATATTTCCAATGGAATTTATCCTTTGAATTTTTGAATTCCTTCATTGATTGCTGACGGCCTTGAGAATGTCTGCATTGAATTATTTCCCCAACTTCCCCATTGAGAAATGGCAAGTAATAATCCCGATGAAGGCCATAATCAATGCTGTGTCTAACGGTAATATTCAGAGAATATTAAGCATTGATTACTCAGGAATTACTGCAATAAAATAAGGGCAGAGGGAGGGAAATATCTTAGTCTGGATCTGCAAAGAAATCGTCAAGCAGAGAACAGAATTCGTCGACATGGGTCCAGAGTTTGTCGAGCTGAGAAGTTATGTTCGTCGACCAAATAATTATTCTTCATCGACCTGAGATCCAAGATCGTCGATCCAAGAACAGCTGACTGCTTTCTGAAGAAACTTGCTAATTCTATGCATTAAGATCGTTGAGCTGACAGTCTATCTTCATCGACTGGTGTTCAAAGAAATGATTCTTGGACTTTAGAATGTTGAAGTAGAGTATCCAGAAATCGTCGACCTGAGAACTAAGTTCGTTGACCTGAGAACTGCTAACTGCTACTTGATAAAACTTGTCAAGGCTGTGGTCTAAGTTTGTCGAGCTGAGAACATGAATTCGTCGACTGGAGTTCAGAGGAATGATTCTGGAATTAGAATATTGAAGTAGAGCATCCAGAAATCATCGACCTGAGAACTAAGTTCGTCGAGCTCAACTCAGAGAATTATATCTGACTTCGTCGAGCAAAGCACGACTTTCGTTGAGCTGAGTTCGACAAACGTCGAACTCATTTCCTGAATCTTTGAAATTTCTCTAAGACTTGAGTCTTCTGCAGTCTGTTGATGGCTGGTCCAAGCAATGTTGACTCTAAGGACATGGACTAGACTCTAGGACATAGACATGACTCTGGCTATACAGGTTGGGTCAAACATCCTAGTTTAGTGTACCTAAACCCAAATTCAACTAGTGATCCAACAATCTCCCCCTATTTGGGTGAGGTCACTAAGTACAGACACATAATATTTACAAAGCAAGAAAAATATATATACTGCAGAAAATTTAAAATATGCAGCAGATATATATGTACAGAGAGCTTTGTATTAGGAATTAAACAAGAAGTTTTAAGATAACAGGAAGGCTAAAACAGTTCAAAATTCATTTCTTCTACTTGGGATCCTTTGACTTAACCTCTTTAGCTTTATCTCCAGGCTGTGTAAACTTGATTTCCCTGTTTGGGTTTGCTTCTTGAGTCTTTGTCATTGTCATTTCAGCTGCTCCAAAAATATTAAGGGAAGTAGCCCTTGGCACCCCAGCTTCTGGATATAATTTCATATAATCATCAACATTAAACAATTTGTTAGCTTTGGCAAACCTGTTGAGTTCTTCCTTCCTGTATTTGGACATTGTAGTGTATTCAGATGGATCCTTCCCTTCAGCTTTTGCTTTGTTAATCATGGATAGGGCAATAAATTCCTGGAACCTGGCCATTCTTACAGTTGTAGCTGTTTCTGGGTCCTCAAAAGGTACAGGAGGGGATGTAGGTATCTTTGGGATTTCAGCCTTTTGATGTTTAGTAGTTTGTTGCTGTTGATGTTGATGTTGATGTTGTTGTTGCTACTTGCCTGATGAATTCTAGTGCTGGCTGCTTCCAGAAGTGGAGGAGGCCCTACCCTGATGTCTCTGATATGTTTGAAATTGGGTAGTTCTCTGAGATGAGGAACCTGAAGCACCAGCAGCAGGTGGAGGAGGAGGAGGAGGAGGATCCTTTCTATATCTCTGAGGAGGAGGTGAATACTTCCTGCTCTTCTTTCTATCTTTATGCTGGTTCTTGGACAACCACATCCATGCTGGTATGCCCTTATATGGAGTAATGTTCTGAAGAATGTAATATGGAGTATCATGTGTTGCGTTGGGTTTTGGAGCAAGAGGTGGAGGAGATTTTCTCTTCTTAGAGATTTTCTTTTTGGCCTTGGGTTCATCATCAGAATCTTCTTCTTCATCTTCATCATCAGAAGAGTCTTGAGTAGTATCATATAAAGCATCAATGACTTTTAGTACATTTTTATCTATAGGCTTTTCAGCCTGAGGAGGAGCTGGAGGAAGAGCTTGAGCTTGAGCTGGAGCTGGAGTTGGAGAACTGAGTATATCAGTGCTTTCAGCAACTGACTTATTTTCTTCTTCTATATCAGCCATGATCAATTCATCAAGATCAAGCATTGGAGAGTCATCCATAACAAAAGTTGGAGCAGAAATGTTTCTGGGAGGGGATGCAACAATGAGGGAATCAGCTCTGGGAGGAGATGGCAGGACAGGAGCCTCTGGAACAGAAAAACTAGCCTTGAGTTATGTGGCAGCCTTGGGGCTTATTGGGGAGGTATATGGGACTATAGCCAAAGAATGATGATGAGAATAGCTGGGTAGAAAATTACTGTACACAACATTGAATAAATCTAATAAGGAGGTCAAATTTACCGTGGGATTTAGAATATAATCCATAGTAGTTTCTATCTCAGCCAAAATAGGCTCAGGTTAACTCATATCAGCATCTGAGTCTATTAAGTCTATTATTGCAGAAGGATATGATATATCTTCTGAAGAGTCAGTCATAAAAGAATCAAATTCTGCTGTTGCTGCTGCTTCTACTGCTGCTTCTACTGCTTCTGCTGCTGCTGCTGCTTTCCCTAGAGCTTCTTCATCATGAAGCATCTCCCCCTGACTGGCTGCAGAGGGTCCTGGAGCCAGTCCCCCAGAAGAAGGGACAGGGGATGGAGCAGCAACTATGACAGATAGAGTTTGGATGGAAGCAGTGAGAGGAGCTAGAGCATTGTCTAAAAGAATTTGAAGAGTGGGAGAGATGAATGCAAGCAAATCCTTAGCAATATCAGAAAAATTTAAATAGAGGGATTCTGGAGCAGTGGAGGAGTAAGGATTGTGATGACCATAGTTTGAACAGACAAAAAATGCACTGGGCATATCTGTGTGTGTGTAGTTAGGTGCAAAAGATGGAAGGTCATTTTGGATTAGTAGAGGGAAGGGGTCAGAGGGAAGAGCAGTTGTAGAGGGTGGAATTGTTGGTGTGGGGATGGGTTCTTGATGGGGAGAGGATGGAGGAATCACTAAATTGAATGTGTGGGAGGAGAGAAAGTTGTCAGGATTTGTGGTAGTTAAATGAGGTGGAAGGGGGGATTGAGGTGGGGATGATTGTGGTGATTGGGAAAGAGAGTGTTGTAGGGATTCCTAAATGGGGGAAGATGAGATTTCAGTGATATCTATTTGAGAAGAGGATGGATGTGGATAATTTGCAGGAGATGGAACTGGAGTAGAGATGTGAACTGGTTGTTGTTGTTGAGGAGGAGAGGAAGGAATGTTGGAAGAGGAGGGAGCTTCTTCTGAGGGTGGGGGAGCGACTATGACTGCCCTTGTGCTTTCAGAAGGCCTGGAGGAAGAGGATGAAGCCTTGGAGGGCTTGGTGATGGTCCTCTCCCACATGCCAAAGAGGGCACAAGTGAGCCTCTTGGAGGTATTTATGAATATGGTCGGGGTGACCAGGGATTCATCAGCCTTTTCTTGAAGGAAGATTCCCAGAATTCTTCCAAAACACACCTCCTTTTTGGTATTCTTTTTCTTAATCAGTTTAAACATAATCTGAGCCCAATTCAATGGCTTCTTATTCACCAGTGCACACATCATCAGGAATTGATGTCTGGTGATGTAATCATGGGCTGTGTGCTTGCCCAGCAGTACTTTCCCCACAATATCTTCTAGAAACATGTACTCAGCAGATAGGTGTTTCTTCAGTAGTTTGTTGGGGGTTTCTCCAGAATAACCCATTTTATTTAGCATATTATCAAATTCTTCATTATCAATCTCCAACTCTGCTTCACCATTTACTAATCCAAAAATCTCAGTCAGGACGGCGGGGGTAAGAGAGACAGCATTACCCGATATTGTGCCTGTCATGGTGTCTTCATCTATTGTGGAGGACGTGTAGACCCATTCCCTGATCTCTGCGCTGGCTAACTTGATTCTGGTGGACATTAGATGCTTCAACTACTAATCTTCAAGAAGTCTCAGAATGTCCAGAAAGACTTGATCAGAGTGTTGAAAAGATTCAAAGTCTACATCAAATCAAGTATCAAATTTCATTGCTGCAAGACTGGCCGCTGGAATCGCTATAGTCCACCTGCAAGAGAGAAACAGAGATCAAGTGCTATGGAACTGAAAGCGCAGGACAGAGGTCGAAGAAAAACCTAGATATATGATTTTTCAGAATATGAATCGACAAACTCCGTTCCAGGAATAATAAAAGAATTCTTCGATCTGAGGTCGACGAAATATTTTGTAGTTAAATAATTCATCGAGCTTGGTCTGAAGATTTGAAAACATTTCATCGAGCTCTGTTCGACGAAATTTTTCTGAAGCAAATTCATCGATCTCCGTTCGACAAATATGTCAAGAACTTTTCTCAGTTCATTGATCTCCGTTCGACGAACTTTGAAAAATTCGTCGAGCATAGACAAAAATTAAACTAAAGCTTCTTCATTGATCATTCCAGGCTGATTTATAAAGAATAAGTGATTTCTTTCATCCAGGAGTTTGGTGAAAATATCTGCTCTTTGTAAATCAGTGTAGATATAGACAAGTTTAATTTTGTTTTTGTCAACACACTCTCTATTGAAATGATGCTTAATGTCTATATGCTTAGTCCTACTATGATGAACTGGATTTTTTGTTATGGATATAGCACTTGTGTTATCACATAAGAGAGTTGAATTATTTAAGTTGAACCCACAGTCCAGGAGTTGGTTTGGAATCCACAGCATTTGGGAACAACAACTGTCTGTTGCAATGTATTCTGCTTCAACAGTTGATGTAGACACAGATGATTGTTTCTTGCAGAACCAAGATACTAGTCTCATACCAAGGAAGTGGCAAGTCCATGAGGTACTTTTCCTATCTACCCTGCATCCAGCAAAGTCATCATCTGAGAATCCAGTTAACTCAAATTCTGACACAGTAGGATACCATTGTCCTAGACTAGGATAACTCTTTATATATCTCAAGAATATTTTTAGGAAAACTAGGTGAGATTCTTTAGGGTTCACTTGGAACCTAGCACAAAGACATGTGACAAACATTATGTCAGGTCTACTAGCTGTAAGGTATAGTAGGGACCCAACAATGCCCTTATATAATTTCTGATCAACAGGTTTCCCATATTCATCAGAATCTATTACAGCATTAGTGGCCATGAGTGTTTTCATTGCTGAGGCATCAGCCATCCCAAACTTTTTAATAAGCTCCTTAGCATACTTAGCCTGGGATACGAAAATGCCAACAGGTAGTTGCTTCACTTGGAGACCAAGGAAGTAGTTTGAAACTTTGAATGCATGAGGTCAGAGAACCTTTTGCATAGTTTGGAATCTATAGACCCAAATATAACGTCATCTACATAAATTTGTACTAACAAAGTTTGATCCTTATGGTGCCTAGTGAACAATGTTTTATCTACAATGCCTCTAGTGAATTTATGCTCTATCAGGAAGCTAGCTAGGGTCTCATACCAAGCTCTTGAAGCTTGCTTTAGACCATAAAGAGCTTTATGCAATCTAAAAACACATGAAGGATGGGTTGGAGATATAAAACCTAGAGGTTGTTCGACATAAACCTCTTCTTTAAGTACTCCATTCAGAAAGGCACTCTTTACATCCAGTTTATAGACTTTGAACTTCTTGTAGGCAGCATAACCAAGGAAAATTCTGATTGCTTCTAACCTTGCAACTGGTGTAAAAGTTTGGTCATAGTCTATTCCTTCTTCTTGCCTATAACCTTAAGCAACAAGCCTAGCTTTGTTTCTCACAATTACACCTTGGGCATCTAGCTTGTTTCTATATACCCATTTAGTTCCAATGACATGGTAGTCTTTGGGTCTTGGAACTAAATCCCAAACTCTACATCTCTCAAATTAGTCGAGTTCCTCTTGCATTGCAATGATCCAGTGGAGATCTTGATCAACATCTTTTATGGATTGAGGCTCAGCTTGAGAGATAAAACATGCATGCATCACATCTTGGTTGAGTTGATGCCTTGTCTGTACACCTACTGACATGTCTCCAATCACTTGAGATCTGGGGTGATCCCTTAGTGTGACAAGATCAGTGGGTGGAGTTGGTTCAGCAACAGTATTTGGAGTTAATTCCTCTTGTGGAATAATGTCTGCTGTTGAATGAAGTTCAACCTCTTCCGTAAGTTCTTCTTCTTCACTGTCTTCATTAGCTTGTGGAGAAGGAGGTGGTATAACCTCTTGTGGAAGGTTCAACTCACCCAATTTCTCACACAAGTAAGGTACCTGCAAGGTATTATTGGTAGAAATTTCTTTCTCCTTATAAAACATGTTAGCCTCATCAAAAGTTACATGAATTGATTACTCAATTTTTAAAGAAGATTTATTGAATACCCTATAAGCTTTGCTAACTTGGGAATATCCTAGAAAACTTCCCTCTTCAGCCTTAGCTTCAAACTTTCTAATATACTTCTTGTTGTTATTATTATGAATATAGCATAGGCAACCAAATACTTTAAAATATTTGATTTTAGGTTTCTTCCCTTTAAGAAATTCATAGGGAGTCATATTCTTAAGTTTATATATTAAATTCCTGTTCAGTACATAGTTTGCTGTGCTTATAGCCTCTGCCCAAAAGGATAGTGACATGTAAGCATCTGCAAGTAATGTGTCTGCAGCTTCAATTAAGGTTCTATTCTTCCTTTCAGCTACCCCATTTTGTTGAGGATTTCTAGGAGCTAAGAAGCAATGCCTAATACCTTCCTTCTCACAGAACTCATGCATAATAAGAGACTCAAACTCTGTACCATGATCACTTCTGATCAATGCAACATGAGTAGAGTACTCAATCTGTATGGTCCTGAAAAAATCTGTAAGAACTTTGAATGTATCTGACTTAGATCTCAGAAAGAAGACCCAAGTGAATCTTGAGAAGTCATCTACAATAACTAGGGTATAAGATTTCCCTCCTAGGCTTTGTAAATCAATGGGTCCAAAAAGATCCATATGTAGCATGTACAAAATCCAAGGTGAATCACTCTTATTAATTGGCTTAAAGCTAGATTTAGTTTGCTTGCCTATTTGACAAGCCCTGCAGAGGCCTTCCTTCTTGTAGGGACCAGAAGGCAAACATCTCACAAGGTTGTCTTTAGATAGCCTAGCAATATTTTTCATGTTAACATGTCCTAGTCTTTTATGCCAAAGGTCATTTTGATTGCAAACAACATTTAGTAAACAGATATCTGAATTTGCAGAATGAATATCTACTATATATATGTTACCTTGTCTATTTCCAATTAAAACAGTTTATTTTTCTTTATTAGAAATAATACAAGATGTTGAGTTAAAGTGTATCTGATAACCTTCATCACATAGTTGACTTATCGAGATGAGGTTATGCTTGAGTCCACTTACATATGTCACCTTTTTGAAAGTGACTACTCCAATCCTTACTTCTCCGAAGCCCTCTGACTGGCCCCAATTTGAATCACTAAAGATCACCTTTGGTCCCAGCTTGGACTTGTAGTTAATTAAGTTGTCCTTGCTGCCAGTCATATACTTAGAGCATCCACTGTCCAGATACCATTTTTGATTAACAACTGGACAACTCTTTACCTGCAAAGAAAACAATTAGTTATTCTTGACCCAGGTTACCTTGGGTCCTTTATATTGTTGATAAGAAAAGCTTGATATTACTGAAAATTCAGGTTGAGATTTATACCCTAAGGGGTGATATCTTCTGGGAGGAATTACCCAATCAGCAAGTGGATTAAAGGGTTTCCTAGTTTGATTAGAGTTTCTATCAAAATTATGACTTTTATTAAGTCTGTCTAGGTTCGACGAAAAGTTGTAAGTTCATCGACCCGAGTTCGACGAAATGGGATGAGATCGTTGATCTCTGCTCAGAGAATGAACATATTCATTTTCTGTGCCCCAAGTTCGTCGATCTCTGCTCGACGAACCATACATAGTTCATCGATCGCAGTAAGACGAATTATTATTATATAGATTTGCGTTCATAGTTCGTCGACTTGAGTTCGACGAACTGGCCATATTTTGTCGATCTGAGTTCGACGAAATCTGCTGAACATTATTTTTATCTAAGGTTTTTTGGTTTCTGTTTTTGTGATTTTTAAAGTGAGGTAATTCTTCTGTGATTTGTTTGTTGTTCATTACCTCTTTATCCTTAGCTGACACAAATCTAATGGAGGTTGATAATATGTTCGTCTTGAGAATGGGGGGTAAACTTAATGATGCATCCAAGCCCAGTTTGCCATTCAGTCTCGCATTGATTGTGCTTGTGATGTCCATCAGCTTAAGGCTTCTCCCATTGAGAGATTCCTCAAGTTGTTTGGCCTCACATAGCTCTATTTTTAGAGAATTGATTTGTTCATTAGCTAGAGTTAGTTCTTCTTTTAGCTTAGTGTTTTCAGAAATCAGGTTTTTTTGATTAAATAATTTTTCCTTAAGTGTTTTGAGTTCCTTTTCAAAGTTAATTAAATCAAACACAAGGTTTTAAACTCAGTTTTGAAAGTATCAGAACTATAATCAAAAGTTGAAAGTACCTGATCAACTTCTGATTCTGAAGTTCCTTCATTGTCAGATTCTTCTTCATCTGATTGACTTCTGGAGGCATCAATGGCCATGAGGCAGACTTCCTTGGCCCTTGACTCTTCTTCCTCTTCACTGAAACTGGAAGATGTGGAATCATCTTCAGTGTCACTCCAGTTTTCAGCTACAAAACCCTTCTCCTTATTTTTGTATTTGCTGGAGGAAGGCCTTGAGTTTTGCTGTCTTCTGGAGTCCTTCTCTCTTCTTCTTTCTTTCTTTTGATTCTCTGGACACTCTGAGATAAAGTGTCTAAGTTTCTTGCAGCCAAATCACACTACTTCTTTAGTAGGAAATTTGTCATACCTTGGCTTATCATCCTGCCTGGATGATTTTCTTCTGAAATCCTTTCTTATCATTTTGTAAAATCTTTTGGTAAGGAGACTCATCAATTTTTCATTTACTGTTGAGGCTTCAATCTCTTCAGCAGCCTTGAATGCCAAGTTGTGCTCCTTTCTTGCTGGTGGAGGAGTCCTTTGTTCAGTTGCTTCTCTGGACTTTATCAGCTGCTCATAGGATTTGAGTTTTCCAAGTAGAGATTCTGTGGAAATCTCATTTAAGCTCCTGGCCTCCTTGATTGGCCAGATCCTTGAATCCCATGAGTTTGGGAAGCACATGAGGATTTTATCATTCACCTCAGTGAGGGTGATGTCCTTATCCAAGGTTTTCAGCTCATTGATTATTGAGCTTAGTCTATTGTACATGTCTACAACAGATTCTGCTTCCTCCTTTTTGAAGTTCTCATACCGTGATATGAGATTTGATCTTCTGTCTTTTCTTTCATCAGCAGAGCTAACCACCATTTGGTTGAGAGAGTCCCAAATGGCCTTGGTTGAAGTGCATTCAGCCACCTCCTGGTATATGTCATCAGATATTGTTTGGGCCAGAATGTTCATGGCTTTAGCATCAGTAACTTTTGCTTTCTTCTGAGCATTAGTCCACTCAGGTGGTGGAACTGCATGTGTGCTTGAGGTTGCTATAGATGTTAAGACAGTTGCTTGAAGAGGACCTGTCAAAATAGAGTTGTAGATGTCCTCATCAATGGAATTCATATAAAGTTTTATTCTTGCCTTCCAGATGGCAAACTTATTTAAGTTGCAAACTGGAGGTCTGGTGCTTGCATAATCATTGTTATATGCCATGCTATGACTATAATCCTTAATATAAATAAAATATTAGATCTAACAAAGGATCTTTTGGTTCAAGGATTAGCTTGTAAAACCAAAGGAACCAGCTCTGATACCAATTGAAAGTGTGGGTTAGACCTGAAATACTCTAGGGGGGGGTGTGAATAGAGTATCTGAAATCTTTTACAACTTTTTGTTGTTTAATAAAAACTACAGAGTAAGTAAGCTATTTGATACCAAAATATGCTGTAAGTAAAAGAGCTATCCTAAGATAGAATAATCTACCACAGACACAACAAAAATTAAATTAAATAACACATGCACATCAAACCAAACTAACACAGGCACAGAAAGAACAAAAGAAAGATGGCAACCAGACAACACAAGAATTTTATAGTGGTTCCGCAACCTGGGTACATTCACTCTTCTACCACCCTGGTAGGAATCCACTAACAGGTTTTGATCAGGTGACTGCCACCAATGAGCTTTTGATCAGGTAACTTGCAACCAAGGAATAACTTTTGAAGGGAGTTAAAGATCCTATTGTACAGTGAGGGGATGAGAGAGTGATGGTGTATTCTCTTTCTTAAATACAACTGAGAAGACTTAGTAGATCTTTGATGGTAACAATGCTCCCCTTGAGTTGTAGAGTTGTTCAGGAAGATTGAGCTTTGCTTCACGGTGAGTAGGTCTTCGATCTTTTGCTTTGACCAGAGGAGCTCCCGGAACTTCTTGACTGATAGAGTTTTGTTGTCCTTAAAAAATCCTGGAGTGAAGAATGAAGAAGACTCTTGATTTGAATGTGTGTTCTTCTTCTTCTTCAGCAGTGTCAAGGTGAAGACCAGATTCCTTTTCTGCACACAGAAGAATTTTAATGAATACTGTACTATATCTTATCTGTATATTATATCTGTTCTTGTGTATGGCTCTCTCTATCTGTGTGTATGAATTGTGTTCTATGTTCTGTATTCTATCGAGAAGAAGGAGGAGATTCACTTTTATATTTCCAATGGAATTTGTCCTTTGAATTTTTGAATTCCTTCATTGATTGCTGACGGCCTTGAGAATGTCTGCATTGATTGATTTCCCCAAATGTCCCATTGAAAAACGGCAAGTAATAATCCTGATGAAGGCCATAATCAATGCTGCGTCTAACGGTAATATTCATAGAATATTAAACATTGATTACTCAGGAATTATTGCAATAACATAAGGATAGAGGGAGGGAAATATCCAAGTCTGGATCTGCACAGAAATTGTTGAGCAGAGAACAGAATTCGTAGACCTGGGTCCAGAGTTTATCGAGATAAGAAGTTATGTTCGTCGACCAGATAATTGTTGTTCGTCGACCCGAGATCCAAGATCGTCGATCCAAGAACAGCTGACCGCTTTCTCAAGAAACTTGCCATTCTGTGCATTAAGATCGTCGAGCTGAGAGTCTATCTTCGTCGACTGGAGTTCAGAGAAATGATTCTTGGACTTTAGAATGTTGAAGTAGAGTATCCAGAAATCGTCGACTTGAGAACTAAGTTCATCGACCTGAGAACTGCTAACTACTACTTTATAAAATTTGTCAAGGCTGTGGTCTAAGTTCGTTGAGCTGAGAACATGAATTCGTCGACTGGAGTTCAGAGGAATGATTCTGGACTTAGAATGTTGAAGTAGAGCATCCAAAAATCGTCGGCCTGAGAACTATGTTTGTCGAGCTCAACTCAGAGAATTGTCTCTGAGTTCGTCGAGCTGAGCACAACTTTCGTCGAGCTGAGTTCGACGAACGTCGAACTCATTTCCTAAATCTTTGAAATTTGTCTAAGTCTTGAGTCTTCTGCAGTTTGTTGATGGCTGGTCCAAGCAATGTTGACTCTAAGGACATGGCCTAGACTCTAGGACACAGACATGACCCTGTCTATACAGGTTGGGTCAAACATCCTAGTTTAGTGAACCTATCCCAAATCCAATTAGAGATCCAACATGCTAACTGCCTGGAGAAGGAAAATTCTGCTGAAGAGAATAATGAATTAATGGATTTCCCCAACTGTCCTATTAAAAATGGCAAGCAATAATCCTGATGAATACCATAATCAATGCTGCCACTAATGACTATAATCAGAGAATAAAGGCATTGATTATTCAGGAATTACTGCAATAAAATAAGGACAAAAAGAGGGAAAAATCCAAGTCTGGATCTGCACAAAATTCGTTGAGCAGAAAACAGATTTCGTTGACCTGAGTCCAAAGTTCGTCGTGCTGAGAAATCATGTTCGTCGACCTGATAATTATTTTTCATCGACCTGAGATCCAAGATCATCGACCTGAGAACTGCTAACTACTTTCTGAGAAAACTTGCCAATTCTGTGATCTAAGTTCGTCGAGCTGATAATGTAACTTCGTCGACCTGAGTTCAGAGAAAGGATTCTAGACTTAAGGTGTTGAAGTTGATCTTCCAGAGTTCGTCGACCTCAGCTCGAATATCATCGAGCTCAACCCATAGAATTCATTCTGAGTTCGTCGAGCGGAGCACGAGTTTCGTCGAGCTGAGTTTCACGAACGTCGAACTCACTTCTTGAACTTGAATTTCTTCTAAGTCTTTGAGTCTTCTGCTGTCTTCTGTTGGCTGGTCCATGTGATTTTGATTCTAAGGATATAACCTAGACTCTACGACACAGACATGACCCTGGCTATACAAGGTCGGTCAATTATCCTAGTTAGTGAACATATCCCAAATCCAACTAGGGATCCAACATTCTCCCCCTATTTGGGTGAGGTCACTAATACAAACAAAAAAATTCACAAACCAAAAGAGAAGTATATCTGGCAGAAAAATTTAAAACATGTAGCAGATATATATACAATGTAGCTTTGTGTCTATGAATAAATAATTTAAGACATACAGAAAACAGAACAACATATACTCATTTCTTCTTCTTCATTACCTCCTTTTATTTGACACCAGGATGGGTAAACTTGATCTCTCTGTTAGGATAAGCTACTTAACTCTTTGTCATAGTCATATCAGCAGCACCAATGATGTTGAGAGATGTGGCCCTTAGTACAACAGCCTCTGGATGTAATTGCATATAATCATCTGCATTAAAGAACTTATTTGCTTTTGCATACCTGTTTAATTCCTCTTTCCTGTACTTGGACATTGTTGAATACTGTGAGTGATCCTTTCATTCAGCTTTAGCCTTGTTTATCATAGATAATCCAACAAGTTGTTGGAACTTGGCCAATCTAGCAGTAGTAGTTGTTTCAGGATCCTCAAATGGAACAAGAGGAGATTCAGGCCTCTTTGGACTATCAGCTTTCTGAGATTCAGGAGCTTGTTGTAGATATTGCTGAGGTTATTGATGTTGATGTAGTTGTTATTGCCTGCTTGAGGAGTACTTGTGCTGGCTGCTTCCAGAATGTAAGGATCTACCTTGCTGTATTTGGTATGTTTGAGAATATATGGTAGACCTTTGAGAGAAACTTCCTAAAGCACCAGTAATAGGTGGTGGAGGAGGAGGATCTTTCCTGTATCTTTGAGGAGGAGGAGAATATTTTCTGCTTTTCTTTCTGTCCTTCTGTTGATTTTTGGACAGCCACATCCAGGCAGACATACCCTTGTAAGGAGTGATATTCTAAAGAATGTAGTAAGGAATGTCATGAGTTGGGTTTGGTTTAGGGGCAACAGCTGGAGGGGCTTTCCTTCTCTTAGAGATTTTATTTTTCTTTGCAGAAAGACTGTCATCTGAATCATCTGAATCAGAAGATTTTGGAGGATTGTCACACAAAGCATTAATTTCTTTCAGAGAATCTTTATCAATAGGCTTTTCAGCCTGAGGTTCTAGAGCTGGAGCTAGATCTAGAGCTGGAGCTGGAGCTGGAGGACTATGTACAATAGCTGATTGGTTCTCTGCCTCTATATCTGCCATTATTAACTCATCTAGATCTGGAAGAGGACTGTCATCCATAATATAAGTTGGAGCAGAGACAGCCTCTGGAGAATGAATATCTTTGGGAGCAGATGTAGTTTGAGTTTCTAAAACAACAAAACTGTCCTTGAGTTGCTTAGCAACTGAGGGACTGATGGGTGCTGTGTAAGGAATAATAGACAAAGATGGATTTAAGCCAACAACTGGAAGATAGCTGAAATAAACTGAATCAAAAGAATTCAATAAATAGAATAAATCCACTATGGGATTGACACAACAATCACCAACATTTATTAGTTATGTATCTTCTATAATTGTTTCTGTATCAAGAGCCATATAAATAATTGTATTTGAATCTGTATCTATTTTAACTGTTGTAACTACTGCTGCTGCTGCAATTGGAGAAGCTTCTTCATTGAGCATCTCCCCATGCCTGATTTCAGTGAGAACTAGAAGCAGGCCCCTTATGGAAGAAACAAGGATAGAGGAGTCAGCAAGGAGAGCAGCAAGAGAAGAAATAGAATTAGCAAGCGATGTAATGACCTCTACTATAAGAGTCCTAATCACTGGAGTGCTGTGCTCCAGGATGGTAGACAGAGAAGGAGAAACTGAATCCATAAACTTAATTGGAGTTTGAGTGGAAACAGAGAGGGAAGCAAAAGGAGTGATAGCAGGGAGGATGTCATCCTGAGGAGATGATGGTATATGAGGTAGTGAGTGACTGAGAATGTCATGAACTGGAGATGTGGGTGTAGAGGGTAGTGAGGTGAGTAGAGTAAATGTGGGGGATGAGAAGAATGTTTCATTGTTGATGTCTTGGAGGTGGGATGGAAGAGGAGATTGAGGAGGAGTTGTATGAAGTGGAGAGTGAGGAGGTGTCACATGGAGTGGAGAGTGAGGAGGTGTTGTCGCATGAGTTGGTGAAGGTGTGAAGATGGATGGTTGTTGTAGAGGAGAAACTGTAGATGGCTGGGGAGATGGAGAAGTTATTGTTGGTAGGGATGTGGTTGAAGAAGGATGTGGAATATGAGCTTCTTCAGAACTAGGGTGGGGAGTGGCTGTATCAGCCCTTGTGTCCTCAGAAGGCCTGGAAGAGGAGGAAGCCCTGGATGACTTGGTGATCCTCCTCTCCCATCTGCCAATAAGGGCAGAGGTTAGCCTCTTAGAGGCATTGATGAAAACTGTTGTTGACACCAGGTGTTCAGAAGCCTTTTCCTGCAAAAATATCCCCAGTACCTGGCCAAAATAAACTTCTTTCTTATTATTCTTCTTCTTAATCAAATCAAATAGTAACTGTCCCCAATTAATTCCTTTCTTATCCACCAAAGCAGCCATCACCAAGAATTGATGCATGGTTATATAATCATGTGCTGTATGCTTTCCTAACAACACTTTTTCGACCACGTCAGCCAAGAACTTGTATTCAGCCGACAAGTTCTTCTTAAGCAGTTTGTTAGGGTTATCTCCACAATGACCCATTCTATTCAACATATTATTATACTCCTCAGAGTCCATTTCTATTTCTTCATTACCATTTAATTGACCGAAAATGTCGGTTAGTACGGAAGGGGAGAGGGTAAATAGATTACCAGAAACTGATCCAGTCATATTATCTTCTTCTGGAGTTGTAGATGTATACACCCATTCTTTGACCTCTGTCATGGCAATCTTGATTCTAGATGTCATAAACTGTTTCAGATTCTGATCTTCAAATAGCTTCAGGATCTCCATAAAGATTACGTTGGAATGCTGGAATGAATCAAAATCAATGTCAAAGCCCATGTCAAACTTCATGGAGGAGAGAGAAGTTGCCGGAATCGCCATGATTGCACCTGCAAAGGAGAAACAAAGATCAAGTGCAAAGGGAACTGAAAGCACGGGATGGAGGTCGAAGAAAACCTAGATATAAGGTTTTTAGAATATGAATCGACAAACTCCGTTCGGCGAGAAATTAAATAATTCTCCGAGCCGAGGCCGACAAAATATTTTAATAGAAAATGAGTTCATCGATCTCAGTCTGAAGAAGACGAATAATTCGTTGATCTCAGTTCGAAGAAAAATTCACTGAAGCAGGGATCGTCGAACTCCGTTCGACTAAAATTGTTTCACTAAGAAGTGATCATCGAACTCCGTTCGACGAACTCTTCATGAGGAGTTCGCATATCGTCGATCTCCGTTCGACGAACTGTCAACAAATCGTCGACCACAGACAAGATTTAGATTAACTCATCTCCATTGATCATTCCTAACTGATTTAAGAAAAATAGGTGCTTCTTCTCATCCAATGGCTTGGTGAAGATGTCCGCCCTTTGTAAATCAGTGGTAATGAAGACAAGATTAATTTTCTTTTTGTCTACATAGTCTCTAATGAAATGATGTCTTATTTCTATATGCTTTGTCCTACTATGATGCACTGGATTTTGTGCTATAGATATAACACTGGTACTATCACAATATATTATTGAATTATTTAAGTTGTATCCATAATCCAGTAGTTGGTTTTGTATCCACAAGACTTGTGAGCAACAGCTACCAACAGTTATATATTCTGCTTCTACAGTTGATGTGGACACAGAGGTTTGTTTTTTACAAAACCAGGACACTAGCCTGTCACCAAGAAACTGGAAAGTTCCAGTGGTGATTTTTCTGTCCACTCTACATCCAACATAGTCAACATCAAAAAATCCAATTAAATCAAATTCTGACTCTGATTGATATAGAAGTCCTAGATTTGGACAACCCTTTATATATCTCAAAATTCTTTTTTGTAAAATATAGTGAGATTCTTTAGGATTTACTTGGAACCTAGCACAAATGCATGTAGCAAACATGATATCTGACCTACTTGCTATGAGGTATAGTAAAGACCCAACAATAGCCCTATACAACTTCTGATCAACAGACTTTTCATGCTCATCAGAATCTATCACAGCATTTGCAGCCATGGGTGTCTTCATAGCTGAGGCATCACACATCCTAAATCTTTTAATAAGCTCCTTAGCATATTTAGATTGGGACATGAACATAACATCAGATGATTGTTTCACTTGGAGACCAAGGAAATATGAAAGCTCACCCATGCTACTCATCTCAAACTTTGAATGCATAAGGTTAGAGAATCTTTTGCATAGTTTGAGATCAGTTGAGCCAAATATGATATCTTCTACATAAATTTGTACTAATAAAATTTTATCTTTATGATGCTTAACAAAAAGAGTCCTATCTACAATGCCTCTAAAAATTTATGCTCTAATAAGAAGCTAGCTAAGGTCTCATACCAAGCTCTTGGAGCTTGCTTTAAACCATAGAGATCCTTATGCAATCTAAAGACATGAGAAGGATGGGTTGAAGAGATAAAACCTGGAGGTTGTTCAACATAAACCTCATCTTTGAGATCTCCATTAAGAAATACACTTTTCTCATCTATCTGATAGACTTTGAATTTCTTGAATGCAGCATATGTAAGGAAAATCCTTATAGCCTCAAGTCTTGCAATAGGAGCAAATGTTTGATCATAATCAATGCCTTCCTTTTTCCTATAGCCTTGAGCTACCAGCCTTGCCTTGTTCCTCATAATGTTGCCTTCTGCATCCAATTTTTTTTTCTGAATACCCATTTGGTTCCAATTACTGGGTAGTCTTTGGATCTAGGAACCAATTCCCAAACTCTACATCTCTCAAATTGAATGAGCTCCTCTTGCATTAAAATGATCCAGTATGGATCTTGTTCTGCATCTTTAATGGATTGGGGCTCAAGTTGATAAAGGAAACTGTAACGCCCTGAAACTCAAAAGAGCGATGGGAGGCATTTTGCGCCAAGTTTGGAATTTGGCGGTGGTCACACGATCTGGGACACGGGCGTGTCATAGGCCGTGTCCTTGGGGGGTTGTGGTGTATTTGACACAGTCTGTTGTGTCGACACAGAGTCTACTGTGTCGACACAGGGCCTACTGTGTCGACACAAGGCCTGCTGTGTCGACACAGGGGCTGCTGTATCGACACAGGGCCTGCTGTGCGACACAGGGCCTGCTGTGTCGACACAAGGCCTGCTGTGTCGACATAGGGCCTGCTGTGTCGACACATGGCCTGCTGTGTCGACACATGGCCTGCTGTGTCGACACATGGCCTGCTGTGTCGACACAGAGTGTCGATATAGAGTATCGACACAGAGTGTCGACACAGAGTGTCGGCACAAGGTTCTTGGCAGGGTCTCGGCTAAATGTCCCAGCACAGTTTAAGTTTGTCGTGGACGTGTCCTGCTCCGGTTTGTGAACCGTGCGGTGTTCGGCCCAGTTTTTCCATGTCAGACGCGGATCGTAGCCGTACATTTCTTTATGTTGGGATCCAATGGCTGGAGGTTATTCCTATTGGGATATACCCGAGTGTAGGGTTTCAAAACACTCATCTTCTATTCACTGGTTCTCTGTCTAAGTTCTAGAGAGAGGGGAGGGCAATGAGGAAGAAGAAGTCTAGATCCGGTCACCGGCAGAGCTTCAGAGCTCCAAATCGCGGACCGACTTCAGATCTACGGAGGCAAGGAGAGGGCAGTGCTTTTCATCCGCATACTTCTCCATGGTGCCAAGGAAGAACGCTAGGGTAATGATTATCTACTTGAGCATGTGGAGCTCTACTTCTTTTGCATAGGAAAGCCCGCTCTCGCAAGTTTGCGGTGAGTTGAGGCATTCCTTCGGGTTGACATGAATACTCCCCGTTGTGTATATGTAGAGTCCGTAATCGAGAACGGATATAGGCATGATGTGTGAAGCCTACCCGAACAAGTTGGTCTGGATCGGTGATGTTGCATTGCATAAATGGACGGAGAAGACTCCGTGCTAATGTTTGTTTTCGGGTTTTCTATGTGGTAGATTGCAATAGGGAACCTTGGGGATTAACCCCAAGGTGCACCCGGAAAACTGGGCAGATGCGTGATTCTGCCAACTTGGTGTCTTGGGAGCCAACTTGAACATAACCGAGTTATGTGAAGTGTGTAACGGAAACGGGACTCGGGAGAAGTTTGACCCGCGTATATGGCTTAAATTGTCGTTGCGATGTGAGCATGAGTTAGACGGAACCGTACCCGTTCTATGTCGTTCGTTGTGAGATGTTGGCACAGATGAGGGTCTTCGGTGGTCTATGGCTTAAATTGACGTGACCAATGCCGGGAAGACAAAATGCTCATAGTTTGGCCGTCAAAGTGGCGGTGGTGAGACCGGGGTGTCTATGGCTTAAACTGACGTGACATTGACCGGTTCACCGAGAATGTGCCCTGAGTGCACGGAGAGTGTGGCTGTGTGTGCCAACGCCTGTGATGCAATGTATATATATACTGCTTGGTTATGCTAATAAAGTGCTGGGAAGGGGCATCGCCGCCCCGATTTGGGGGCGGGATCGTTATAATTTCGTCAGCATTAATGACCGTTGCTTTGGTTGCCACCGCTGCGGTGGATTGTGCTTGCATGTGCTGCGGAGCTGAGCGGTAAATAGCTGGCTAAAGCCCAAGTTGCTGAGCCGGCCCTCGAAGGCCTAATTTTGAGTGTTTTCTTTTATTCATGTATGACCGGCCTGCGTGCTGAGGTTTAAAAAACATGTAATTTGAGGAAAACAATTGTAGGCCATAAGGTCAGTACTTGTGTATTTGTACGTCATTCCTGTTGGCTTTGTAGTTGACATTCATGCTACTGTTGGGTTCTTTATTAATACAATAATTTTGATTGCTTCCTCTAGAATGCTCTGTGTAGGACGTTGATATTAGTTGGATGGTTTCCATTGAGTAACCACACGGTCTGTCTGTGGTATATGGCGTCGGGCCCCGGCCGGACCTACTGCTATATGCTATTTGACGGATAGGGGGCATTACAATTTGGTCTCATACTACTGGTTTCGGTCAGGCTTAAAATGAATTCATGGGCGAATTCGTTTAAGGGGTGGTGAGCACATGTGTGTGCGCCATTGTTATAACAACAAAAGAACCCATGAATGTCCACATAGGAATGAAAATACACGTGTTTGAGGAACCTGCGTGTTCCTATAATTGATGTTTGCAATTTTATTTGGTCGCTTAACAGTGTTTTGTACAATTATAGGTGACCAGAAGCGGTGCTGGGCCGTCGGAACGCCGAGTTTCTGAGGCTAGTAGTGCACCAAATAATGCTACTGCAACACCTCCATCAGCTGAAACTATATGATTTGTTGCTGAAGCAGTATTTGACATGATCAATGCGCAGCCTGCAAGCAAATGCAGCAGCCCGCTCCTGCGATGGAGCAGGTACATCTTCTAGAGGTTGAGCCAAGAAGAGTGGAGCAGGTACTAGTGGAACCGTTGGTGCCGAGGTGGGCAACCGAGAGACAGCTCAAACATGTCATGAGCTTTAATCCTCCGGTATTCTCGGGGTTGGGAACCCCATCTCAAGCTGAGGACTGGCTCTCCCGTGTGAAGAGAGTCTTGACAGTGACGGAGACGGAGGAGTGGCAGATGACCACTATAGCTACGTTCCTGTTGGATGGAGACGCTACGCTGTGGTGGGAGGGTTTGGAGCTGCATCTATTGAGAGGAAGGCAACTTACATACGTCTCGATGGAGGAGTTCTCGAGACTATTTTTGGCTAGGTACCTCCCTTCAACTCAGAGGATAGCTTTGGAGAATGAGTTCCAGAGGTTGGTACAAGGAGAGAGTAGCGTGGATGAGTATCTCAACGAGTTTACTTGTTTGGGTCGGTACGCTAGCTCCACCGTCGCGAATGAGGAGCGTAATACCAACTGTTTCTATGAAGGTCTAAGAGATGACTTGAGGCTACTACTCTCGGGGCCGATGACGCAGGGATTCTTGACCCTGGTCAACACGGCTCGGTCTTTTGAAAAGGACATGAAGAATGTTCAAGCAAAGAAAAGCTTGGGTGATAAAAAGTCGGAGTTCAAGGTGCCGACTACCTCAAAGTCTGGGTACCGTAAGTTCTTTAAGAAGGCTAGGACTTCGGGTCCAGCTCCTTCTTCCGGTGCTTTTGGGGCGACTACGGGTCGGACCCCGGGTGCATATTTTACTTGTGGGAAGTTGGGGCACTTTGCCCGTGACTGCTGGAGTGGACGTCCCAAGTCCGAAAGGAAGCCGGGAGCAACTTATGAAGAGAAGGGCAAGGCGGTGGAGTCAACCACATCCCATTATGCTCCGGCTCAACCAAGGGTTTATAATCTTGGCCAACAGGAGGCCATCAAACAAGCAGATGTGGTGACAGGTATGGTTTAATTTGTAGCAAGTTAAATTTCTTTAAATACTTGTTATGCGTATGTTACCTTACCACTGCTTGTTTAGGATTTGTTTTGATTTGTGAGAATCCGGCAAGAGCACTCTTTGATACGGGAGCTTCACACTCCTTCTTGTCCGAAGGATTCATATTGCGCATCGGAGTACCTTCTTCGATGGCAAAGGACAAGTTGGATGTTTTGTTACCGAATGGGTGTTCGATGTGCGCGGATAAAATCTGCAGTATTAAGATTTACATTGGGAATCAAGAGTTCAATTTGCAAGCGTCGTTACTACCGCTGGTGGAGTTCGACGTTATATTTGACATGGACTGGCTCTCGGAGCAGCAACCCTATATTGATTATGGTCGCAAGGAAGTCAAGTTGGGAGCAGATCGTGAGACGACTTTTACGGGCTTGAAATGGTCGAGCAAGACATTGATGTCTTCTCTTCAGGTGGTGAAGGCGGTTCGTGCTGGTGCAGAGCTATTCTTTACACTAGTGGAGGTTGCAAAGACAAAGCCTACGTTGGATAGTATTTCAGTGGTAGCTGAGTACCCTGATGTGTTCCCCGCCGATCTTCTTGGAGCCCCGCCTCAACGGGAGATAGATTTCACGATTGAGCTAGTGCCAGGTGCGAAGCCTGTGTCACGATCTCCGTATCGGCTAGCGCCTAAGGAAATGGTGGAGCTGAAGGTGCAACTTCAAGAGTTATTGGAGCAAAAATATGTGAGTCCAAGTTCTTCTCCTTGGAGCGCACCGGTCCTCTTTGTTAAGAAGAAGGACGAAAGCTTGAGGCTTTGTATTGATTACCGAGAACTGAACAAGTTGACGGAGAAGAACAAGTACCCAATCCCAAGAATCGATGATCTTTTTGATCAGTTGGTTGGGTCGACGGTGTACTCTAAGTTGGATCTTAAGTCCGGCTACTATCAGCTGAGGATAAAGGGTGAGTGATATCCCTAAGACAGCATTCAGTATGAGATACGGGCATTACGAGTTTACGGTCATGCCATTTGGACGGACGAATGCGTTGTCGACGTTCATGGATTTGATGAATAGGACCTTCAAGGAGTACTTGGACCATTTTGTGATCATCTTCATCGACGAAATTTTGGTGTACTCGCAGAGTGTGGATGATCACTTCAGGCATCTTCATTTGGTTTTGGAGATGCTAAGGAGGAATCAATTGTACACCAAGTTCTCGAAATGCGAGTTTTGGATGTCCTCAGTGGCGTTCCTCGGTCATATAGTGAGTGGAGAGGGTATTACAGTGGATCCGGCGAAGATTGTTGGGATACGAGAGTGGCCTGAGCTTTCTACGGTAGCGGAAGTCCGGAGCTTTCTGGGGCTTGCCGGCTATTATAGGCGCTTCGTGGAGAACTTCTCACGGATAGCGTTACCTCTCACTACTTTGACGAGGAAAGAGCAGAAGTTCGTTTGGACGCCGGAGTGCGCGCGAAATTTTGAGGATTTGAAGTGTCGGTTGACCACGACGCCAGTTCTTAGTTCGCTGTGTGGGACTGAAGGTTTTGAGATTTATAGCAATGCTTTGGGCAGTGGTTTGGGTTGTGTGCTGTTACAGCATGGAAGCATTATAGCATATGGCTCAAGACAGCTGAAGGTGCATGAGAGGAACTATCCAGTCCACGACTTGGAGTTAGCGGCCGTGATTTTTGCCTTGAAGCTGTAGGGACATTATTTGTACGGTGTGAAGATTGATATCTACACCGATCACAAGAGCCTGAAATATTTGCTGGATCAGAAAGATCTGAACATGCGTCAGCTTAGGTGGATGGAGTTCCTGGGGGACTATACATTCAACATCCACTACGTTCCTGGTAAAGGCAATGCGGTTTCGGACGCGTTGAGTCGTCGGGCCCCAGCTCAAGCCAATTAGTTGTCGCTCCATGACGAGCGGTTGGTTTGGGAGCTAGATGCGTTGGAGATCTCTTGCGTAGACAAGCAATCAAGTGCTGAAGCAGTATTGAATTTGACTGATGTCCAATATGACCTGGCTGATCGGATTCGGTAGGCTTTGGATATGGATGTCCACATGAAGCAACTTATGATAGAGGCTCTGGATGGGTCAAATTCCCAATTCGTTGTGGAGGACGGATTACTTTGGAAAGATGGTCGTCTGTGCATCCCAAGCGTGGGCAATTTGCGGGTGGAATTGTTATACGAGGCGCATCATACCAAGTACTCAATTCACCAGGGGAGCACGAAGATGTACCGCGATGTTAACAAATTGTTCTGTTGGCCAGGACTGAAAAAGGATGTGGCACTCTACATGGCGAAGTGTCAAACTTGCGCCTTGGTGAAAGCAGAGTGCCAAAAGCCGGGAGGATTCTTGAAATCCTTGCCTATTCTGGAGTGGAAGTTCGACGACATTACTATGGACTTTGTGCACGGGTTGCCAAGGTTGCAAAAGGGGAACGACACCGTTTGGGTGGTCATAGATCGTTAACGAAGGTGTTGCACTTCATTCCGAATAGGAAGGATGATTCAGTTGAGAAATTGGCAAAGCTATATGTGGATAATATTGTGCGGCTTCATGGGGTGCCCCGCAGCATCGTGAGTGACTGAGATGGGTGGTTTACGTCCAATGATTGGAGGCTGGTGCAGCAAATGTTGGGAATAAAGCTGTGTTTTAGCACAGCCTTTCATCTGCAAATGGATGGGCAGACCGAGAGGGTCAATAGTACAATGGAAGACATGCTTCGCATGTGTGTCATGGACTTTGGAAAGCAATGGGAAGACCACCTATACTTGGTGGAGTTCGCGTACAATAATAGCTACCAAGCAAGCATACATATGGTGCCCTTCGAGGCCCTCTATGGTAGAAGATGTCGCACACCATTGTCTTGGCTAGAAACGGGCGAGGCGAAGTTATACAAGCGACAAGAGGTGGAACATGCTACTTCTTTGGTGAGAAGCATTCAGGAGAGGTTGTTAATCGCTAAGGACCGCCATGCTAAGTACTATAATGCCAAGCACATGAACGTGGAGTTCGCTGTTGGCGATTGGGTGTACTTGAAGATCAAATAGTTCAAGGGTGTCTCGCGAGTGTGGTGCTTGAAGATGCTAAGCCCGAGGTACCTTGGACCGTTTGAGGTTCTGGAGCGGATTGGTGAAGCAGCGTACCAGTTGAAGCTGTCAGTGGAGCTTAGTGGTCTACATGATGTATTCCATATATCGATGTTACGGAAGGCGGTGCAAGAGCCTACGCAAGTGATCGCGGTCGATCAAGTGCCGGTCGATAGTGGGTTGACGACGAAGGTAAAGCTCGTATGTATTGAGGACTCGGAAGTCAAGCGGCTACACAATAAAGAGATCAGGATGGTCAAGGTCTGTCGGGACAATTGCGGTCGGGAGGAGCTCTCTTGGGAGCGAGAGCAGACTATGCTTGAGGAGTACCCAAAGTTATTTTGCTCAAGTACCGTTTAAGTTCTATGCTTATCTTTCCTTTATGTAATTTCATGGACGAAATTCTTTTAAGAGGGGGAGAGTTGTAACGCCCCGAAACTCAAAAGAGCGACAGGAGGCGTTTTGCGCCAAGTTTGGAATTTGGCAGAGGTCACACGGCCTGGGACACGGGCATATTATAGGCCGTGTCCTTGGCGGGTTGTGGTGTGTTTGATACAGTCTGCTGTGTCAACACAGAGTCTACTGTGTCGACACAGGGCCTGCTGTGTCGACACAGGGCCTGCTGTGTCGACACAGGGCCTGCTGTGTCGACACAGGGCCTGCTGTGTCGACACAGGGCCTGCTGTGTCGACACAGGGCCTGCTGTGTCGACACAGGGCCTGCTGTGTCGACACAGGGCCTGCTGTGTCGACTCAGGGACTGCTGTGTCGACACAGGGCCTGATGTGTCGACACAGGGTGCGCTGTCTCGACACAGAGTGTCGACACAGAGTGTCGACACAGAGTGTCGACACAGAGTGTCGACACAGAGTGTCGACACAGAGTGTCGACACACGGGTCTTGGCAGGGTCTCGACTAAATGTCCCGACACAGTTTAATTTTATCGCGGACATGTCCTGCTCCGATTTGTGAACCGTGTGGTGTTCGACCCAGGTTTTCCATGTCAGGCCCGGATCGTAGCTGTATATTTCTTTATGTTGGGATCCAACGGCTGGAGGTTATTCCTATTGGGATATACCCGAGTGTAGGGTTTCAAAACCCTCATCTTCTATTCGCTGGTTCTCTGTCTAAGTTCTAGAGAGAGGGGAGAGCAACGAGGAAGAAGTCTAGATCCGGTCACCAGCGGAGCTTCGGAGCTCCAAATCGCGGACCGACTTTGGATCTACGGAGGCAAGGAGAGGGCGATGCTTTCCATCCGCATACTTCTCCATGTCACCAACGAAGAACGCTAGGGTAACGATTCTCTACTTGATCAAGTGGAGCTCTACTTCTTTTGCATAGGGAAGCCCGCTCTCGCGAGTTTGCGGTGAGTTGAGGCGTTCCTTCGGGTTGACATGAATAGTCCCCATTGTGTACATGTAGAGTACGTAATCGAGAACGGATATAGGCATAATGTGTGAAGCCTACCCGGATAAGTTGGTCTGGATCGGTGATGTTGCATTGCATAAATGGCCGGCGAACACTCCGTGCGAATGTTTGTTTTTCGGGTTTTCTACGTGGTAGATTGCAACAGGGAGCCTTGGGGATTAACCCCAAGGTGCACCCGGAAAACTAGGCAGATGCGTGATTCTGCCAACTTGGTGGCCTGGGAGCCAACTTGAACATAACCGGGTCATGTGAAGTGTGTAACGGAAACAGGACTCGGGAGAAGTTTGACTTGCGCATATGGCTTAAATTGTCGTTGCGATGTGAGCACGGGTTAGACAGAACCGTACCCGTTCTATGTCGTTCGGTGTGAGCCGTTGGCATAGATGAGGGTCTTCGGTAGTCTATTGCTTAAATTGACGTGACCCATGCCGGGATGACAAAATGCTCATAGTTTGGCCGTCAAAGTGGCGGTGGTGAGACCGGGGTGTCTTTGGATTAAACTTACTTGACATTGACCGGTTCACCGAGAATGTGCCCTGAGTGCACGCGGCGTGTGGCCGTGCGTGCCAACGCCTGTGATGCAATGTATATATATACTGCTTGGTTATGCTAATAAAGTGCAGGGAAGGGGCATCGCCGCCCCGATTTGGGGGCGAGATCGTTATAATTTGATCAGCATTGCTGACCATTGCTTTGGTTGCCACCGATGTAGTGGATTGTGCTTGCAGGTGCTACGGAGCCAAGCGGTAAATAGCGGGCTAAAGCCCAAGTTGCTGAGTCGGCCCTCGAAGGCCTAATTTTGAGTGTTTTCTTTTATTCATGTATGGCCGGCCTGCGTGCCGAGGTTTGAAAAACATGTAATTTGAGGAAAACAATTGTAGGCCATAAGGCCAGTACTTGTGTATTTGTACTTCATTCCTGTTGGCTTTGTAGTGGACATTCATGCTAGTGTTGGGTTCTTTATTAATGCAACAATTTTAATTGCTTCCGCTAGAATGCTCTATGTAGGACGTTGATATTAGTTGGATGGTTTCCATTGAGTAACCACCCGATCTGTCTGTGGTATATGGCGTCGGGCCCCGACCGGACCTACTGCTATATGCTATGTGACGGATAGGGGGTGTTACAGAAACAAGCAAACATCAAGTCAGGATTGAGTTGATGTCTTGTTTGCACACCAGCTGAAATGTCTCCAATCACTTGAGATCTTGGGTGGTCTCTCAGTGTGACAAAATTAGTGGGAGGAACTAGTTGGACAGTAGCTTGGGGAAGAAATTCCTCTTGTGGAATTTCATTAGCTATTGGAAAGGGTTCAGTCACTTTTGTGCTTTCTTCTTCACTTTCTTCTTCAACTTGTGGAGAAGGATACATTGGAGCCTCTTGGGTGAGGCATTGTTCATCCATTCTCTCACATAAGTGAGGTACCTGCAAAGTGCTATTGGTAGAAATTTCTTTCACCTTATAAGACATGTTAGCCTCATCAAAAGTCACATGTATTGATTCCTCAATTTTTAAAGAAGATTTATTAAATACCCTATAAGCTTTGCTAACTTGGGAATATCAAAGAAAAATTCCCTCTTCAGCCTTAGCTTCAAACTTTCTAATATATTTCTTGTTATTATTATGAATATAACATATACAACCAAATATTTTAAAATAGGTGATTTTATGTTTCTTCCCTTTAAGAAATTCATAGGGAGTCTTATTCTTAAGTTTATGTATTAAACTTCTGTTCAGTACATAATTTGTTGTGCTTACAGCCTCTGCCCAAAAGGATAGGGACATGAAAGCATCTGTAAGTAATGTGCCTGTAGCTTCAATTAAGGTTTTATTCTTCGTTTCAGCTTCCCAATTTTGTTTAGGAGTTCTAGGAGCTGAGAAGCAATGCATGAGACCTTCCTTCTCACAGAACTCATGCATAAGAAGAGATTCAAACTCAGTACCATGATCACTTCTGATCAATGCAACTGGAGTAGAGTACTCAATCTGTATGGTCCTGAGAAAATCTGTAAGAACATTGAATGTATCTGACTTAAATCTCAAAAAGAACACCCAAGTGAATCTTGAGAAGTCATCTACAATAACTAGAGTATAAGATTTTCCTCCTAGGCTTTGTACAACAATAGGGCCAAAAAGTTCCATGCGTAGCAAGTACAAGATCCTAGGTGAATCACTCTTATTAACTAATTTAAAACTAGATTTAGTTTGCTTGCCTAGTTGACAAGCCCTACAAAGACTTCCTTTTTGTAGGGACCAGAAGTCAATCCTCTCACAAGGTTGTCTTTAGATAGCCTAACAATGTTTTTCATATTAACATGTCCTAGTCTTTTATGTCATAAATTGTTTTGATTGCAAACAATATTAAGTAAACAAATATCTGAAGTTGCATAATGAAAATCAACTACATATATGTTACCTTATCTATTTCCAATTAAAACAGTTTGATTTTCTTTATTAGAAATAATACAAGAACTTGAGTTAAAATGTACCTGATAACCTTCATCACATAATTGACTTATGGAGATGAGGTTATGCTCGAGTCCACTTACATATGTCACCTTCTTGAAAGTGACTGCTCCAATCTTTACGTCTCCAAAGCCTTCAGAATGACCACAATTTGAATCACCAAAGATCACCTTTGGACCCAGCTTGGACTTGTAGTTGTTTAAGTTGTCCTGCTACCAGTCATATACTTGGAGCATCCACTGTCCAGATACCATTGTTGATAAACAGCTGGACAACTCTTTACCTATAAAGAATAAAATTAGTTGTTCTAGGAGGATTAAAGTTTCTGTCAAAATTATGATTTTTGTTATGTTTGACTGGGTTCAACGAAAAGTTGTAAGTTTGTCGACTGGAGTTCGATGAAGTGGGATGAGATCGTCGATCTCTGCTCAGAGAATGAACATATTCATTTTATGTGCTCCAAGTTCGTCGATCTCTGCTTGACGAACCATACACAGTTCATTGATCGCAGTAAGACGAATTATTATAGCTAATATTTGCATTCATAGTTCGTGATCGGAGTTTGACGAACTCGCCACATTTCGTCGACCTAAGTTAGACGAAATCTGTTGAACTTTATTTTTACTTAGAGTTTTCTGGTTTCTATTCTTTTGATTTTTAGAGTTAGATAATTCTTCTGTGGGTTGTTTATTATTTATTACCTCTTTACCCTAAACAAATTTTATAGGGGTTGTTAATATGTTCTTCTTAAGTATGGGGGGTAAGCTTGATGATGCACCCAAGTCTAGTTTATCATTCAGTCTGACATTGACTGTACTTGTGATGTCCATCAGCTTAAGGCTTCTCCCATTAAGAGATTTCTCAAGTTTCTTAGCCTTACATAACTCTATTTTTAAAGAAATAATTTGTTCATTAGCTAAAGCTAAATCATCCTTAAGCTTACTGTTTTCAGCAAACAAGTTATCAAATTCAGATTGCCTATCTCTTAACATTTTAATTTCTTTTTCAGATTTTATTAAATCATTACATAAAGATTTGAATTCAATTTTAAAATCAACAGAATTAAAATCAAAAGATAAGATTACCTGATCCTCATCTGCCTCAGATTCTTCTTCTGATTCTTCAGAGTGACCTTCTGCTTGATCTTCAGCATCAGGTCTGCTACATGAGGCATTAATTGCCATGAGGCAGACCTCTTTTGCCCCTGCTTCTTCTTCATCTTCACTAGAACTGGAAGATGATGTCTCTTCATCAGTGTCACTACAGGTTTCAACAATGAAACCTTTTTCTTTTCTTTTGTATTTGCTCGATGAGTGTTTGTTTGAATTCCTGCTGGAGTTCTTCTTGTTCTCTTTCTCCTTTCTCCTATCCCTTTTCTGAGCTTCTGGGCATTCAGGAAGAATGTGCCCAGACTTTTTGCATCCAAAGCAGACAATCTCCTTGGTAGGAGTTCTGTCATACTTAGGTTTGTCATCATTCTTTGATGGTCTTCTTCTGAAATCCTTCTTGGCCAGCTTGTAGAATCTTTTGGCCAGCAAGCTCATCAACTCTTTATTGGCTGGAAGGGTTTCAGATTCTTCAGTTGCTTTGAAAGTAATATTATGTTCCTTCCTTGAAGAGGTTGAGGCCTTCATTTCGGCTGCCTCTCTAGTCTTGATCAATTGCTCATAGGATTTGAGCTTTCCCAAGAGAGACTCAGTGGATATCTCATTCATACTTCTGGCTTCTTTGATTGGCCAGATCCTGTAATCCCAAGTGCTGGGGAAGCACATCAGGATCTTGTCATTGATCACAGTCAATGAGATATCTTTATCCAAGGTCTTCAGTTCATTGATGATAAAACTAAGTCTGTTATACATCTCTACCACTATTTCAGATTCCTCCTTCTTGAAGTTCTCATATTGAGATATTAGGAGGGATCTTCTATCCTTTCTTTCATCTACAGATCCTGCCACCATCTGGTTTAGAGAATCCCAGATTTCTTTTGTAGAAGAGCATTCAGCCACCTTTTGGAAGATTTCATCTGACATTGTTTGGGCCAATATATTCATGGCTTTAACATCAACAACTTTGGCCTTCTTCTGTGCATCAGTCCACTCAGGTGGTGGAACTGTATGAGTGGTGGAAGTTGTCATGGAAGTGGATGCTGATGGTTGAGGAGGACCTATCAAAATAGAGTTGAAAATGTCCTCATCAATAGAGTTCCTGTACAACTTGATTCTTGCCTTCCAAAATGCAAACTTATTTAAGTTGCAGGCTGAAGGTCTAGTGCTAGCATAATCTTTATTTGTGTCATTGCTGTAAAAATAGAAAAACTAAAGAATGGAGAAATAATCTAACAAGGATCTTGGTTCAGATGTTAATCTGTGAAACCAAAAAAAAAAACCTGCTCTGATACCAATTGAAAGTGGTGGTAAGGAGGATACCACCTGAGGGGTTAGACTGTTTTACTCTAGAGGGGGGGTGAATAGAGTATTTTAAAATCCTTTAAATTTTTATTTCAGAGTTGACAATAGTTATACTAATAAGTGTATTTAGAGAGTGCAAAAATAAAACTAAGCTATCCAGCAATCAGCACACAGAAAGAAGTAAAATAGCATCACAGACGACACAAAAATTTTATAGTGGTTCTCCTAAAACTTGGGTGCATCCACTCTTCTACCACACTGGTAGGAATCCACTCAGGTTTTTGATCAGGTTCCCTGTCACCAATTAGGTTTTTGTTCAGGTGCCTGTCACCACAAGATCTGCTTCAGGTAGATCAGGAAACCCTTCATGCTTTTGATCAAGTGCCTAAAAACTAAGTCAAGTCTTTTGATCAGGAGACTTGCAACCAAGTGATTAACTTTTGAAGGGATCTAGAACCCTATGTACAGTGGGTGAAATAAATGAAACTTGATGTTATCTTCTCTTTCTCAAAACAACAGAGAAGATTAGTGGATCCTTGATGGTGTCAAAGCTCCCCCTGAGATGAAGAGTTGTTCAGGAAGAATGGAAGCTTTGTAGGGTGAGTAGGTCTTCTTGTAAAGATCTCCAGGAAGCTGTAGACTGATTGAAGTTGGTTGTCTCTTGGCAGCTTGTTGGAGGAAGAACACTTTGATGAAGACAGAGAGATTTCTTCTTGAATGTTTTCTGATTTCTGTCTTGTTCTCTGTGTGTGTTCTTCTTTCTTGCTTTTTCTTCCTTTTTTTGTTCTTGTTGTTGTTCTCGACTGCCAGAGAAGAATTCTCTTTTTATATTTCTCTGTATATTTCTCCTTTGAATTTTTAAAAAAAGGTTTACATTGAATGCTGACTGCCTGGAGAAGGAAAATTCGGCTGGAGATAATAATGAATTAATGGATTTCCCCAACTATACTATTAAAAACGGCAAGTAATAATCCTGATGAATACCATAATAAATGCTGCCACTAACAGATATAATCAGAGAATAAAAGCATTGATTATCAGGAATTACTGCAATAAAATAAGGATAGAAAGAGGGAAAAATCCAAGTCTGGATCTGCACAGAATTCGTCGAGCAAAAAATAGATTTCGTCGACCTGAGTCCAAAGTTTGTCGAGCTGAGAAATCATGTTCGTCGACCTGATAATTGTTGTTTGTCGACCTGAGATCCAAGATCGTCGACCTGAGAACTGCTAATTGCTTTCTGAGAAAACTTGCCAATTCTGTACTCTAAGTTCGTCAAGCTGATAATGTAACTTCGTCGACCTGAGTTTAGAGAAAGGATTCTAGACTTAAGGTGTTGAAGTTGATCTTCCAAAGTTCGTCGACCTGAGCTCGAATATCGTTGAGCTCAACTCAGAGAATTCATTCTGAGTTCGTCGAGCGGAGCACGACTTTCGTCGAGCTGAGTTCGATGAACGTCGAACTCACTTTCCTGAACTTGAATTTCTTCTAAGTCTTTGAGTATTCTGCTGTCTTCTGTTGGCTGGTCCATGTGATGTTGATTCTAAGGACATAACCTAGACTATAGGATACAGACATGACCCTGACTATACAAGGTTGGTCAATTATCCTAGTTAATGAACGTAGCCCAAATCTAACTAGGGATCCAACAAAAGTTCTAGTCGGGATCGGAAAAGGTTCCCGCCGCCGCTATTCGTGGAGGAAGAAAGAAAAATTCTCGCCGCTATTTCTTTTCTTGGTATCCAATCGGTGAGAAAGAAATCTCCCGTGAGAAATTTTTCTCATCGTTTGTAGGGCCCTAGTTAAAAGGTAACAGTTCACCGGAGAACCAGTCCTACCAGAGAGGAGAAACAGTGAGGAAATTGAGAAGGAAGTTGAGGGAGAGAGAAAGAGAGAGAGAGAGAGAGTGGGAGAAAGAGAGAGATAGAGAGGGAGAGGGAGGGGAATAAATGATAATGGAACTCAAGCAGAAGGAAGAACATACATTAATCTTATTTTTGTTCATAAACATCATTACAGCTAAACAGATCCTTTTATACTACACAAGAACCAATGGTCATAAAAAGATTCTTAATTAAAAACGGTAATAAAATGGATGGCTTCCTCATGTTACTGGGATGCGGCCCAACAATGATGTTGCCAAGTGTACGAATCTCCCGCTGATGATATAGGGTCTGTTTGGCGCAGCTCTGGCGGCTGGAAAATCTCTATTCCAGCCGCCAGAGCTGTTTTATATGTGTTTGAGACAGCTCCCTGTGAAGAGCTTTTCAATCCGCCAGAGCTGTTTTGCAGCTTTTCAGAAATCTCCCTCCCCCCAGCTTCTGCTCTTGCAAAATAGCTTTCTCTCTCACAGGTTTTGGAAATCTAATGGTTTCTTCAGATGAAACATGCTTAGAGGTCGGACGGCCTTCCTCCGGCAATTCCGAGCCCCTGACGGCCTTCCTCCGGCGATTCCGAGCCCCCGACGTCCTTCCTCGGGCGATTCCGAGCGCACTTCTGCACAGAATACCCAAACACTCTGCAGCTTTTCAAAACTGCTCCCCAGAAATCTATTTTAAAACAGCTCTATCCGGACAGCAGCTTTTCAATCCGCCAGAGCTGTCCCAAACAGAGCCATAAGCCGCGAATTAGCTAGCGTATTCTGATCCTGCTTTCGCTAAGAGGTTGAGGCTAGTAGATGCTCGCCACGTGTAATAATCTAGACAGCTAAAAAACTACTGAGATGAAATGTGTCAGCATCCCAACAATACCCAACGCTTTTAAAAACCACGATGTCCTCATCGTTATCATCTTTATCCCAGATGAGTTAGGGTTCTGGAGCGAGTTAGCCGAAAAAAATTCCTCATCCAGTCTATGGCATGAATGAAACCGTGAATATGGAGGAAATACTAGAAGTTTGTCACTTGGATCTGAGTATATGGGTCGTTGATGATGGCGCAGAGGCAGGTGGAGAAGACTCTCGGTCGGAAAAGCTCTGTTGACCCTGGGACCCATGATACTGGTAAAAAATCTCAAATCGTCTTCTGGTGGTCGGTGGTGTTGGGATGTTGGAGATGAGTATGCTTTTTTGTTGACTCCAAGTTGCGGGAAGGAGATCTGAGAGTTCCGTGTCTGTCGGCGTGGTTTCGAGTCCGCTGACAATTTTCTGTAGGTCAGTAGGTAAATCATCTAGATCTTCCCAGGTGCTGTCTTTGGGTGGAAGATCCTTCCACTGGACTAATCCTTACCGGATTAGCAGATTGTCGCGTATAATCTGTCGCAGACTAACCACTGCTATGGGAACATTCAAGGGCATGTTCTTGTGGCTATATTTTGGTAAGGGTGTCACTTGCTTGAGGTTCTCACTTTTGTAAGGTTTGAGCAGTGAGATGTGAAATACCAGATGTATTTTGCAATCCTCTGGGAGTCTTAATCGGTTTGCCACCTCTCCTACGACTTCCAATATTTGGAAGGGTCTGTAATATTGGAGAACAAGTTTTCTACAGGTCGATTGTTTGAGCGTTAGCTGTCGATATGGATGTAGCTTTAATAAAACCTAGTCGTTTATCTGAAAACGCTTCTCGAGTCTATTTTTATCAGCAAAAGTCTTCATACGTTGTTCAGATTGATGTAGCTGTTCTTTGTGTAGGTGTATTATAGAGTCTTTGGTTTGTAGTGTGATGTCGACGACTTCATTTCAACTGGTTCCAGCACAGTAGGTAATAAGCCCAGGGGCAGGCGACCGAACATGGCCTTGAATGGAGTCATGTCGGTCAATGTGTTTAGAGTTGTGTTAAACTGATATTTCGCTAAAATTAAATAATTAGACCACTTTTTGGGTGCTCATGAGTAAACATTCGTAAATATTGTTGTAGACTTATGTTAGTTCGCTCCATCAACCCATCTCTTTGTGGGTGATAGGCGGAACTATAAAGTAATTTGGTACCTTGTAATGAAAATAAGTCTGTCCAAAAGTTGCTTAGGAAAATTGAATCACGGTCGGAAATTATTGAAGTAGGTATTCTGTGAAGTTTTCCTACTGATTCCCAAAATGTTGCAGCGGCATTGGGCTTAGTTAATGGGGGAATCAGGGCTGAAAAATGGGCAGCTCTCGACAGTCTATCGACTATCACCATAATTATTGTAAAATTATTAGATTTTGGCACTTGTGTGATAAAATCCATAGTTAGATCGAACCATATTTGGGTTGGTATGTATAATGGTTGCAGTAACCCATAGGGTAAGTGATCAGAAGCTTTAGCATTTTGACCTAGTTCGCATTGATTGATATAATCCGTAATATGTTGTTTCATGTTATGCCAGTGAAGAGTTTTCTGGATTCTGTGCAGTGTTGCCCTAATCCCTGAATGCCCTCCATAGAGAGCATTATGTGAATTGGTTAGGATTTTATTTATGATTGGCAAGTGCTGTGGTATGAATAGTCGATGCTTGAAGTAAATCTTATCTCCTTTTTGTGTCCGTTCTGGTCGGGCACTCGGTTTTGCGTGTAATTCACCGAGCAATTGCTAGGTGAATGGATCTGTGGAATAAGCTTGTTGCAACCCTTCTAGTAAGGAAGATGTGGGTGTTGACAAGGCCATGTGGAAAAGGTGTGCCGACGTGTTTTGTGCACTGTCCAGTGCATCTGCGGGTGAGGTGGAGTGTTCCGAACATGATCGTGATAGTGCATCTGCTACTATGTTATTTTTACCTGGTTCATATTTGATTGTATAATCAAATCCAATTAATTTGACTAAGAACACTTGTTGTTCCGGAGTGTTTAAGTCCTGGGTTAGGAGGTTGTGCAAGATTTTATGGTCTGTCAGAATTTGAAAACGATGTCCCAGTAAATATTGACTCCACTTGGCAACTGCTGAAATCACCGCATACATTTCACGTACGTAAGTAGATTTACGTTGCATTAGTGGTGTCAATTTCTTACTGTAGTAAGCAATTGGGTTATTGTTTTGTAACAATTCCCCCTATCCTGATTCCTGAAGCATTCATCTCTATGGTGAATTGTTCAGTAAAGTTAGGCAATGTCAGTATTGGTTTCGATATTAAAGCTTTTTTTAATGACTGAAATGCCTGATCTGTGTGTTCATCCCAGGTAAAATTATTGGTTTTCAACAAATCGATAATGGTGTGGCTAATATAGAAAGGTTTTTAATAAATTTACGATAAAAACCTACTAAGCCTAGAAAAGCTCGTGTGTCTTTTCGGTTTTAGGTGTGGAATATTGTTCGATCGCTAAAATATTGGTTTAATTAGGAAACAACGTGCCTTTCCTGATGCAGTGGCCTTAAAATTCAATTTCTTCTTTTAGGAAAAAAACACATGGAAAGTTTAATTTTCATTACACTATTATATAATATTTTGAAAACTTTATCTAAATGGTAGAAATGTTCCTGTTCTGTGGTGCTAAAGATGAGTATATCATTGAAAAAACGACAATAAATTTGCGTAAAAAGGGTCAGAGGATGGAGTTCATTAAAGATTGGATAGTGGACGAAGCATTTGTTAGGCCGAATGACATGACCGTGAATTCGAAATGTTCATGATGTGTTCGGAAGGATGTTTTATGAATGTCCTCTTCAGCCATTCTTATTTGATGATATCCTGATCTTAGGTCCAATTTAGAAAAATAACGAGCATGGAACAGTTCGTCCAATAATTCATCGAAGGTTGGATTTGGAAAACGGTCCTTTGTTGTGATGTTGTTCAAAATTCTATAATCTACGCAAAAAGCCATGACCCGTCCTTTTTATTAACTAATATCACTGGTGAATTAAAACTAGATGTACTCATCCATATAAGACCTGGATGTAACATTTCAATAACTAATTTCTCAATTTCACTGTTTTGGTAGCGAGGGTACTAGTATGGTTTGACAATGACTGGTTGTGAGTTAGGAAGAAGGGGAATGGTGTGGTCAATGGAACATTTTGGTGGTAGAAGTGGAGTTTCCTGGAGTAAAACTTTATATTTGTGTAACAAAGACTGGAAATGGGGTGGTAAAGTTGGTTCCAAAATTGGGTCGGCAAGCCTATTTGTACTATTTTGTGGGAGCTTGTTTGTTAATATGCACATTGCCGATGATTGTAGTGACATTAATCAGGCCACCTGCGATGATGAAACTGTCCTATCAGGACTTGTGGATTGTCCCTGTAACGTGATTGGACCTTGATTTGTGATATATGTTATCGTTAGGGTTGAGTAATCGGTGGTCACAGGTCCTAAGGATCGAAGCCATCGTACTCCCAAAATGATATCCGCTCCGTGAAGGTCCAGTGCGTACAAATTTATTTTGTAAACATTGGTTTGAATGAGCAGGGTTATGTCCACACATTTGCCTGTGCATAAAATCGACTGGCCGTTCCCCATAAAAACTTTAAATGGTTGTATGGTGAGTATAGGTAAGTGTAAAAACTTTGTTGCGCGTTCCGAGATAAAATCGTGCGAACTACCACTATTTAGTAGTGTTTGTAAGGATTGGTTTCCTATTTGTAATATCACTCTTAGACACGTGCCTGAGGGATCATCGGTGAGGGCATAAAAACAAGCTGACCCACCCTGGTCCACTGCTTCCTGAATCGGATCTTCTGTCTTGTAGTCAGGATTCTCTATTTCATCACTACCCTAGAAATACAACAATGTGCCTCACCCTTTGCAACGATGTCCAAATGTGTATTTTTTGTTGCAACTGTAACATAAGTCAAGGTCTCGACGTCTTTGGCATTCAGCGGCTGATAGGTGACGTATTGGGTACTTGGGTGAAAATTGTGGTTTTGGAATGTCTTGCGTGTTATTTAAGGTGTGCCATTGTAAACGAGGTACCGACAGCCTTGTATTATACTTAGTTTTTTTTTGTTGTATTTGAGTATATTCAACACGTGGCCGTGTAATATGGTTAGAAGTGTTGTACAATTCCTGATCCTCTACCATCCGTGCTAGTGCGTATGCGTCATGCAAATCAGTTGGTCGTTGCATTTTCAATATACTACATATACTCGATTTGAGACCCGAAACAAACATACTAGTTATAAACCCTGGTGTTAGACCCGGGACCCATGTTAAAAGCTCTTCAAACTGGTTTTTGTATTCAATAACCGTAGTTGTTTGTTGCAATTATTTTAAGGACCCTCCTGGGTCTTCATAACTGGAGGGTCCAAAACTTTTCATTAACGCTTCAAAGAAAAATGGAAATGTAATATTCAGCAGATCGCGTAGTGTGGCTCCATACCAGCGTGATGCTGGTCGATCAAGATGACATGCCGCGATCAAAAGATAATCCCGTTGATTGGTTTTATATGATGGCTCAATTCAAACAAATGCAGACATCCTTGTATATTCTGCACACCAGAACAACACCAGCAAATTTCGGCTAAGCATCAACATCCTAGGGCATTCTTGGACACTCACCGAGCAGACCATCATCGCTTAGGCTGATTCATCTCTCTCAGAGGATTACTCTGAACCTGCTGGAGTGGATGTTGATTGCACCAGCAAACTCAGAAGCCCCTCAGATTTGAACTTTAGGTTCTTGGATTCTGCAACAATGGCAGATGAAGATGACGAACTCCGCTTCTCATTTTTTGAAAGTTAATCAGAAATTAATCCAATTCTTATGCTTAGATCTCAATCTCTTCTGCTATTTATAATCCCATCATATTGGCGAGATTATCGACACGTGTCTCAGTTTTAACGGTGGTTAAAACCTCAGCTTTATTAACTTGAGATTCACTATAGACTGACGGCGATGTTAATGTCAATTTGCATCGAATCTGAACTTTGTTGACCTGTTGAATTTGCTGAGTCAGCATCATTCTGGACTTAGCGAAAATCACCGAACTTTTCTGAAATCCTGCATTCAACGAACTTCAAGCTCAGCTCGATGAAATCTGAGCTCAGCTTGACGAAATAGTGAAGCTGAGATCGACGAATTCTCTCAGCTCAGTTCTTTATTCAGGTGAAGGCTGAGGTCGACGAACTTCGAGCTCAGTTCGATGAAACCTGAGCTCAGCTTGACGAAACAGTGAAGCTAAGATCGAGGAATTCTCATAGCCCAGTTCTTTCTTTAGGTGAAGGCTGAGTTCGACGAAATCTGAACTCCAGTCTACGATTCTGATAGCTGAGTCATTCTTATAGGTAAAAGCTGAGATCGACAAACTCTGAACTCCGATATACAAATGCTAAGCTCAGCTCGATAAATGGTAGACTCAACGATTTTGGAATTAGAAATTTCTACCTTTGCAGTAATGTCAGTTTTGACTGCCTGCCTTTTCTCAGCACTATTAGCTAAATGACGTTGAGTGAGCTTACCTCACTCAATGATTTTGGACTTAGGTAGTTTTCTGAGTTTCCCGCTCCACCTTGAGTCCACCTTTCATTGTCTCTTGAACTAGCTGTCCAATCATTATAACAAATACTAACATGTATGCATGAACTTAACCATACATCACATACAACTATGTCTATCTTATTGACACATTTGACATCATCAAATCAGGGTCATTAGGATCAATGGACCCAACAATCTCCCCCTATTTGAAGATGTCAAAACCACTGATCAATTACCTTAGTCAATGAGATGCACATTACACATGCAATAAAAGTATGTTCATTACACAGACATCGAATTTACCTAGTCACCCTAGATTATTGCAGGGTGAGTTACACCTTAGAGGATTACCCCTTATCTTGATCCTCTCTTGGTTGATCAACCTCGTCTCCCCATGACTTTATCCCCTTATATTTCTGCCATGAAGGAGCTTGATCCTTTCTGATAGTCATCTTCTATCTTTCCCCCTTGAAATTTGATCAACAAAAGGTAAACATGACCTCTATCTCTCCACCATTTTGACCTCTTTAGATAGTCAGGAAGGTGCATCAGGTATATTTCTCCCCTTGTTTTCTCCCCCTAGGTGATGTAGATGAAGCCAGGATTGCAGCTGCCAACATGCCCCTCAGACAGGGCTGACTTGTACATCACTCGATACCACTTGATACCACTTGACAACACTTGACAACACTTGAAATTCAGTATCACTGGTAATTCTCTACACCACTTGAAAAGACTACTTGAAAGTCTCTAGTCATACAACTGCTAATACCACTTGAGAAGAAGCATCTTCTCTCATCTGGCTTTCCACTAGGTGTGCAGTACCTGCAAAAAGAACAAACCTGTACTATGCATAATACCTTAGGGAGTCCCTGAAGCTATTCTAAGTTCAACATACCCAAATCATTTTTGAAGGTGTTGAATTTGACTTCATCTAGTGACTTAGTGAAGATATCAGCCACTTGCTTGTTAGTGGAGACAAACTCTAAGCAAATGTCTTCTTTCTCAACATGCTCCCTAATAAAATGATAATTAATTTCTATGTGTTTAGTCTTACTATGTGAAACAAGATTCCTAGCAATAGAAATTGCACTAGTAGAATCACAATATGGTGGAGTTCTACATATCTTAATGTCATAGTTTTCAAGCTGATGCTGTATCTATAATAATTGAGCACATCAGCTACCTGCTGCAATATACTCTGACTCTGCAGTGGAGATATCAACACTAGTCTACTTCTTGCTGTTCCATGACACCAGTCTTCCACCTAGGAATTGGCATGTACTAGTAGTACTTTTCCTGTATTGCTTGCAGCCATCAAAATCTGCATCTAAAAATTCAGTTAGCTCAAAATCTCTATTCCTAGGGTACCATAGACCTAGATCTAGTGTCCCCTTAAGATACCTTAAAATTCTCTTTGCAGCTGAATAATGAGATTCTTTAGGGCAGGCCTGATACCTAGCACAGACACATGTATCATACATGATGTCATGCCTACTAGCAGTCAAGTATAGAAGGGAGCCAATTATCCCTCTATACAAAGACTCATCAACAGGTTTCCCTGCCTCATCTTTGCCTACAATCATACTTGACCCCATTGGAGTTCTCATGGTGGAGGCATTCTCCATACCATATTTTTTAATTAACTCTCTTGTGAACTTAGACTGGGATATGGACAAGCTATCATGAGTTTGTCTTATTTGGAGTCCCAAGAAGAATTTTAGCTCACTCATGCTGCTCATCTCAAACTTCTCATACATAAGTTTGGCAAACTTCATGTAAAGGTTGTTTTTAGTAGATCCAAAGATAATTTCATCGACATATATCTGGACTAGGATGACATTGCCCTTAGATTTCCTTAATAATAGGGTCTCACTTATTTGCCCCCTTTAGAATTTGTTCTCAATAAGGAAAATAGACAATATTTCATACCATGCTTTAAGAGCTTGCTTCAACCCATATAGAGCTTTCTTAAGCTTATAAACAGAATTAGGAAAGTGAGGATCTACAAAACCTGGTGGATGATCCACATATACTTCCTCTTTTAAGTCTCCATTCAGGAATACTGATTTCACATCCATCTGGAAGACTTTGAATCCTTGATAGGAAGCAAAAGCAAGGAATAACCTTATTACTTCCAGCCTTGCTACGGGACAAAGGTCTGATCAAAATCTATTCCTTCTTCTTGTCTGTATCCTTTTGCCACCAATCTGGCCTTATTTTTAACAATAATGCCATTCTCATCTAGCTTGTTCCTATAGATCCACATTGTTCCTATGACATTATGTCCCTTTGGTCTGGGAACCAGCTTCCAGACTCTACACCTTTTAAACTGGTTCAGCTCTTCCTGCATAGTTCCAATATAATAACAATCTTTGATAGCCTCTTCAAGCTTCTTGAGCTCTATTTGTGAAAGGAAGCTTGAACGTAGAGCTGTATTGATGCTCTCGCTCCTTGTCTGGACACCATGTCTTGCATCACCAATGATTTATTATGCTGGATGGTCCCTCAGATGTCTCTCAGCTGGAGGCAATATTGCTTCAACTTGCTGTTCTACATTGTTCTCAGCTGGCTGAACTTCATTGTCTTCAACTGGTGTACTGCATTGTCTTCAGCTGACTGTTCTTCATCCTCAGCTTGTGAGTCTTGAGCTCCCCCTAGACATCACCCATCTTCTTCCTTATCTTGTCCTGCTAGATCCATTTCCCTGATGGTAAGCTTGTCCATCATATCCTTTAAACCTGCAGAACTAGAAGACGTGCTTGGCAGCTCACAGTTAATTATGCTTGACTCATCAAAGATAACATGTACTGATTCTTCTACAATTTGAGTAGTTAAGTTATAGATCATATATGCCCTACTATAGTTGCTATACCCAACAAATATCCTTTCTTGGGACTTGACAGTAAACAGTCACATAGGACTTACCATTGTTTAGAACATAACACTTGCTACCAAAACTCCTGAAGAAGGATAAGTTTGGTTTTCTGCCTTTCAAAATCTCATAGAGAGTCTTCTTGTGGCTTTTGGTGATGGAAGCCCTGTTATGGACATAACATGCAGTGTTTACTGCCTCAACCCAGAAATATCCTGAGAGAAATGTGTCACTTAACAAGGTTCTACTAGCCTCTATGAGAGTTTTGTTTTTCCTCTCAGCAATCCCATTTTGCTGGGGTGTTCTAGGAGAGGAGAACTCTTGATGAATCCCAAGCCCTTCACAGAATCTTGTCAAGCATTCAGACTGAAACTTACTCCCATGGTCACTTCTGATTTTGACTACAGTTCTGTTAAGTTCATTTTGAATTTGCCTAACAAATGTCTGGAAGACATCGGGGTTTCAGATTTCTTCCTTAGAAAAAACACCCAGACAAATCTGGAAAAGTCATCAACAACCACAAGGGTGTAGACTTTCCTACCTACACTATGAACTGGTATAGGACCAAATAGATCCATATGCAGGAGATATAAACACCTAAATGAGTCTTTGGTATCAAGGCTCTGGAAGGAGGTCCTGGTCTTCTTTCCCTTTTAGCATGCTGAGAAGATACCCTCCTTGATGCACTTCACCTTAGGACCATTCCTCACTAACTCTTCACTAAAGAGTTTGTGTATGGTCTTGTAATTTAGATGAGCTAGCCTCTTATGTCATTGGACATAATGTGAAACTTTCTCATCTGCAACTAGGCATATAGGAGAGTCCTTACTCTCACAAACAAAATTGAGACAATAGATATTTCATCTCCTAGTGCTTGTCAAGATGACCCCTTAGTCACTTGACCTCCTAATTTGACACTCATCCTTGAGGAAAGAAATGTCATAGCCAAGATCACATAGTTGGCTTATGTATATCAGGTTATGTTACAAACCTTTCACATAAGCTACTTGTGTGATAGTGATTATGCCATTAGATATCTTACCAAATCCTTTGGTTACTCCTCTTTCTGAACCACCAAAGATGACTTTGGGTCCATTTTCAACTTGAGTGTACTCCTTTAGCATGCTCCTTGTTCCAGTCATGTGCCTGGAACATCCACTGCCCAAGTACCATCTAGGGGTATGGCCATTTGGACTCACTTGCAATAAATAAATCATCTTTCCTTAGGACCCCAATTCTTATTGGGTCCTAGGTGCATGTTAGACTGAAATTGAACATGCCTACCTGCAGCTCTTATGACAGGTAAGCTGACATTATCTCTCTGGACACTGTTATTGTGCCAGCAATCAATAGCATAGTGGCCCACTTAGTCAGAGCACAAACACTCATAAATATTGTACCTTCTTTTAAGGGTTGGCTTTACAGCATAACGGTCAGCAACTCTCATTCCAGCAGGTACAACAGTTTTTTTCTTAAGTCTTCCAGCCACAACCTGATTTGGGATTTGTCTTGCAGTAGAGGTACTAGGGATATCTTGGACCCTATCAGCAACTGCCTTCTTTTCAGAGTGCAAGCTCCTGATAGCTTCAGATATACCCAAGTCTGGTGTGCTGACAGACTTTCTTTAGTCTGATTGTGGACTGACAGACTTTGAGAATGGGCTGCAGCCTTATTTTTGTGTATAGGGGCTGGTACACTAAACACAAATGGTCTAGGATGGGCCATTTGGATTTCTTTATGGGATGCCTTGTAGACACTAGCACCCTTCCCATTCCTAACACAATACTCCCAGTGACCATAAATCTTCTCATGGTCATACCTGTTAGATGGTAGCACTACTTTCCTGAAAGGAATTGGAGGCTTGGAGGCTAATGGATACACTGGAGCTTTGCCCTCCCTTTTGGAATAGGCTGCTCTAGTTCTCCCTTTGAAGCCTAACCCCTTCTTACCCTTTTGGGAGGAGAAGGAATCAATTAAAGGCAATACTGAACATGACTTTTAGAACTTAGCCATTAGCTCCTTCTCCTTTTGGAGTTTACCTTAAAGATTCCTAATGTGGTCATTTTTGAAGGTGATTGTGACCATCTAAATAACAAAGATCTTTTTCAGCTTGCTGACTTCTTTTATCTTCAGGTTCAGCATGTTTGCTGAGTCTGAAACAGCCAGCTTTAGAGAGGTAATCTCCTCAGCCTGTTTGTTTTTGGCTAGGAGCCTGCTTTTCTTCAGTGCTTGCAGGAGTTCACCATAATCATCAATCAATTGATTGACATATCCTTCTAGTTCAGAACTATCTTCATCTCTTGATGCAGATGCTTCTGGACTAGTTACATAATTTGACACAGAAGGTGTAGAATGTACCTTACTAGGGCCAGGCTGCTCCTTGCTTGGTCCTTCCTCAATCAAAGCCATCAGCCTAAGGCAATGGCTGACTTCTTCTCCTTCTTCAGATTTGGTAGCATCATCAGCTTCTCTAGTGATTGCAGTCAGTATCTCTAAGAAGTCTGTGTCTATATATTCTTCTTCAGCAGTAAATAGCCCAATGTAGGCTTCAGCTTCATCTACCTCTTATGACTCTGATGATGAGGAGTCAGTCCAGCTCTTCTGCTTCTTGGCAATAAAGGACTTCTACTTTTTTTCCCTTTTGCTTATGTTCCTTCTTTCCACCAGCATCCTTTCTTTTGACAGGGCAGTCGACGATGACATGCCCTGGCTTGCTGCAATAATAACACACCACTTTAAAAGAATTATGTTTACTTGGTTTAGAGCCATACCTGTTCTCTTTAGAGGATTTCTTCTTGCCCTTGTAGTAATCTTCCTTGGGATAAGAAAAAGAGGATGTCCTGCTTCTCCAGTGTTTCTTCTTCATAAATTTCTAAAATTGCCTAGAGAAGCCAGCAAAGTCTTCATCAGAAATATAACAGTCTGATGTGCTGGTTTCTGAGCTTTCTGACTCAGAATCAGCAACTCCCCTTGGTGGAGAAGGAATCTTTCTCCTGCTCTTGCTTGTGGCTTCAACTTTAAAGGCCACTGACTTGTCTTTGACTGTAAGCTTGCTGATTTTCTCCTCCTCCTTTCTATAGTCAGATGCATTTCATAAGACAACATCTTTCCAAACAGGGTTGGTGGCGGAGTGTTCGCAAGTCTGACAAATTATCTGATGACACAGATTTTTTTGTCTCAGTCTTTAGTTAAAGACCTGAGGAACTTATCATTCAATTCATAAGTGCTGAAGACTCTGCCATAAGTCATCAGCTCATTCAAAATTATGAAAAACTTCTAATAGCACTCAACAATACCATCTGACTTGTCCTGCCTGAAGCGTTCATACTCTTGATTGAGCATGGACTTCCTGTTCTCCCTCACTTCTTCAGTCCCCTCCATGTAGACAACTAATATGTCCCACATCTCCTTAGGTGTCTTGTAGTGGATTAGGTTTTGGAATGTTGAGTCATCTATGACACTAACAATAATGTTTTGTGCCCTCTTATCCAATGTTGCTAAGATGATTTCATCTTTAGTCATCTCAGAATACTGCTTTGGATTCTTCAGATTTACATCAAGGACCGATGTCTTCATTGGGATGAAGGGTCCTTCCTGTATTGTGATGTACATCCTAGGATCAGATGCTTCCATGAAAAGTCTGACCCTTTCCTTCCAGATGCCAAAGGTCTCCTTCCTGCAAAGAGGAAGTTTTATGGATCCAAGTTCTTTATGATTCTCACTTGAACCCATTTTGTCCTTCTGATAGCTGACCCTGGAGATTAACTCAGAATGTTAAGTCTATCTTGAGCAACCTCCCTCTGATACCACTTGAGAGTCTTGATTTCAAGAACAACTAATCACCTAGAGAGGGGGGGGGGGTGAATAGGTCCAATTTAAAAACTTAGGCAACTTATCGATTAAAATCACAGCGCAACAACCATATTAGAATCAATACCAGCATAGAACACAACACAGTACACAAAGATTTATAGTGGTTCCCCAATTGATGGGTGCATCCTCTTTCCCCCTTCGCATATCTAGCAGTATACTAGATTCAGCCAAACTTCCTTTTGTCTTTCTCAGATCCTCATATCTTATAGATCAGAGCCCAACCGGCTCCTACAACTCAGGCGCAAGCCCTATCACTGAGATCCCCAAGATCCTACAACTCACGTTCTTCCCAAGAACTCTACCTTAGAGTAACTCCACACTCCTACAACTCAGGCAACTCCTGCCCAACCTCAGTGTGAATCCATACCTATAACTCAGGCAACTCCTGCCCTACTTCTGCCTTTATAACACAGGCTTACAAATCAGGCCTTAGCCTTACCACTCAGATTCAAAATTAATCTTACACAGTAATATTCAAGATAATGAATTACAAACAACAGAGAAGATTCTCTGTGCCTGTCTACCTGGACCGACCAGATGTCAGCCCTAACTTCATCTTCACAGCAACAAGATGATACAATGATCTTGAAATGATGCCCGGCTTGTTCTGGCATCAACTAGCAGATTAATCTTCTTCTTCAAGAATATCTCCCGATTTGTACTTAGCAGATTTCAGCCCTTCCTTCTTCTTTGATCCAGTGAATTGATCTTCAGATTCTGGCTCGGCTTGAATCGAGAAGATAACTTCAGCTAGGACACGCCTAGGCTGATTCATCTCTCTCATAGGATTACTGTGAACCTACTGGAGTGGATGTTGATTGCACCAGCAAACTCAAAAGCCCCTCAGATTTGAACTTTAGGTTCTTGGCTTTTGCAACAATGGCGGATGAAGACGACGAACTCCGCTTCTCATTTTTTGAAAGTTAATCAGAAATTAATCCAATTCTTGTGCTTACATCTCGATCTCTTCTGCTATTTATAATCCTGTCACATTGGTGAGATGATCGACATGTGTTAGTTTTAACGGTGGTTAAAACCTCAGCTTTATTAACTTAAGATCCACTGTAAACTGATGGCGATGTTAAGGTCGATTTGTATCGAATCTGAACTTTGTTGACCTGCTGACATTGCCGAGTCAGCATCATTCTAAACTTAGCAAAAATCAACTAACTTTTCTGAAATCCTGCTTTCGACAAACTTCAAGCTTAGCTCGAAGAAAACTGAGCTCAACTTGACGAAATAGTGAAGCTGAGATCGACGAATTCTCTCAGCTCAGTTCTTTCTTTAGGTGAAGGTTGAGGTCGACAAACATCGAGCTCAGTTCGATGAAACCTAAGCTCAGCTTGATGAAGCTGTGAAGCTGAGATCGACGAATTCTCTCAGCTCAGTTCTTTCTTCAGGTGAAGGCTGAGTTCGACGAAATCTGATCTCCGGTCGATGATTCTGATAGCCGAGTCCTTCTTATAAGTAAAAGCTGAGATCGACAAACTCTAAACTCCGGTCAACGAAAGCTAAGCTCAGCTCGACAAATGGTAGACATAGCTATTCTGGACATAGAAATTTTTGCCTTTGCAATACTGTCAGTTTTGACTGCCTACCTTCTCTCAGCACTATTAGCTGAATGGCGTTGAGTGAGCTTGCCTCACTTAACGCTTTTGGACTTAGGTAGTTTTCTGAGTTTCCAGCTCCACCTTGAGTCCACCTGTCATTTTCTCTTGAACTAGTTGTCCAATCATTGTGACAAAGACTAACCTGTATGCATGAACTTAACCATACATCAAATACAACTATGTGTATCTCATTGACACGTTTGACATAATCAAATCAGGGCCATTGAGATCAATGAACCCAACAAAGATGAAGCTGCTCGAGTGTCACAACCCGCATTTTCTCTTCATTTAAATGATGTATCAGAGTAAGAGAAAACACATATCATGACGCCACGCCGTGCAGTGGGTAACTGCAGGCGCTCAGACAAGAACCCAAAACTAACACTTTATATGAAATCCTCATGTTTATTATAAAGAAAACTGTAATTTAATTTTAGTTTTGATGGCCGTATCCCTCGGCTTGGAGGATAAACTGGTCTACAAGTGAAAAATGCATATGTGCTGCAGAAAGTACTTTGCTTATACAGATTAACAAACTACATGAGCATAAACATCCAAACAGGATAACTCATGATATGCATACCTCTGGATTTAATATAAATATAGAAATAGCTTTTACGTTCGTTAAAATATGGTGACTTCCGTTTAAAAAAATGTTATGAATGAGGTAGTCATGAAGATAATTTTTATACTTAAAATAACTAACATGCAACTCTAACATAAAACCTTCCCATAGAGCAAGTAAAACAAACCAGTCATTAAGAAGAGACTATGCAGCTAGCAAGTAACTTAACAAAATAATAACTCCGTTGGCGTCAACAACCTGACACGAGCCAACCAAAAAGAAACATGTATGTCTGAACAAAACCAAAACAACAATACTACCTCAAAAAGGAGAGGAAGAGATGATTGCAGCAGCTGCAGAACGTCAACAACCACCAACCCTAGCCGCTTAAGAAGCTACTGCTCCAAACCTGAGGCATTCAAAAGAAAACAAATACCTCAGCAAGAATATACAAGTGACAAAAGTTCATTAGTATATGAAAGCAAAGTAGTTTAAAGGTTACCAACCAAAATAGGAAAGGCTGCCAAACCATAATAGACGAGAAATAAAACAGTAATAAATTATTAACTTATAAGGTCTAAGTGTAAGGAAATTGCACCAAGTGAGAAACAAAACCATGCTTCGAGAATATCTGCAAGAATAAGCATAAAGATATATGTCTAAACAATAAGAGTGAAAAGACTGAATTGCTCTAAACATGTGAATCATTAACACCGGTAAAAACGGTTCCGAGCCGGTGGCCACAATGTCCAACACAAACTAACAGACCCAAATATCTCGAGAAAGCACTACGGTGGTGGCCACAATGTCCAACACAACCCAACAGTACAAACATCTCAAAAAGGCACTGTGGTGGTGGCCACAATGTCCAACACAACCCACAGTCCATGAGAAAACAACAAAAACCACCAAGTGTAATAATTCACGAGCCAGTGCTAGGTTGGTGGTCCTTTATCCACTGCCAACCAAGAGCCACACCTAAACATCCATAAACACTGACATGACCCTGACCCACACGCAGGATCTATCCAATGACAAGCAGGGAGAAAAATCCAGGAATTCACCCTAAGGCCGATACTCGACGAATTGGATCAATTCATCGAGAAAATACTAAGTCCATATTGATTCATCGAACATACTTGATGAATACAGTAGACACTGGACGAATTATACTTAGCAAAATTAGTTAACTTGATACACGATGAATCGACAAAAATAACACAAGTCCACGGAAATTCGTCGAGTATACTTTACGCCTAGCCAAGTTCACTCAACGCACTCGACGCCAAAGGCAGTCTCACTCAGCTCCTGGACTTAACTCCACGGTTTTACTTCACACAACGCCTTCACTCGATGCCTAGCTGAGTCCACTCAGCGCACTTTATGCTAAGACCGGTTCATTCAACACACTCAATGATGAAGGCTACACTCAACACCAAAAGCTACACTCAATGCGAAAGGCTACACTCAACGCCAAAGACTACACGCAATGCCAAAGGCTACACTCAACGCTTTCGACGCTAACTGACAATACTCGACGAATTCATCGAGTTTACACGACGAATTAGACTTAGCCTCACCGGAACTCGACACTCTCGCGCCAAAACCATATCACTCGACGCCAAACCTATAACTCGACAAATTCAACGCCTAAAACGCAACTAATGTAGAATCACTCAACACCAAGACTGATACTCGACAAATACATCGAGATTACTCAATGAATCTGATTTAGACTCTCAGATCACTCGACGCTCTCGACGCCAAGTCACATTCACTCAATGCCAGGACTGTTACTTGATAAATTTGTCATGAATACTCGATGTTGAAACCGAAAATCGGCTTCTGTGGTGTTTGAACCCTTAGGGAAGTGGTGATATCGCACTAACTTCTCCCTCGCAAACTCAAACAGCTAGAGACTTAGAATAAGAAATGAACCCAAGGCTCCAACACGGTGGTCCCACAACACACCCAAAATATCTTAGAGCGCTTCCCATCCTTAACCAAGTGCTGAGCTAAGAATACCTCGAAAAGCGCAAGAAGACTCGGGCACAAGTAAGCATGCCTTATGAGTTACCCCCTTGGGTCAATTTATAATTTTCTAAAAACGGTCTGCCAACAAACAACCTCTGTTGCTCTAAATAACTATATGCAGCCCAATTGAGTCTGTCCACAACCAACCTCCGTTGTTCTAAATGGCTATGTACAGCCCTACAAGGGCACCCAGGTAATTTCACCTATGGACCCCACTGGGCGAGTCATCCATGAGAGCACCACTCGCCCAAAGGGGCAAGTGCTGGAGAAGCCAGGCATAAGCCTCCTTAACACCTCACTGGGTGAGTGGTCCGTGGGGCACCACTTGCCTAAAAGGGGTGAGTGCTGGGGGGTGCTAGACACTCGCCTCCATGACACTCCTCTTGGGATGATTATGGAGGCGTACTGTACTATACAATGCCAAGGAATAGAAGACACTAAATGCACTCAGATCTGCTAAATGCTAAGGAGCAGAAGGCTCACTCAACGCCAAGGAATAGAAGGCATTGAGTGCACTCGGCTCCACTCAATGCCAAGCAGCAGAAGGCTCACTCAACGCCAAAGAGTAGAAGGACCACTTAATGCCAAGGAGCAGAAGGCGTTGAGTGCACTCGGCTCTACTCAACACCAAGGAGCGGAAGGCTCACTCAACGCTAAGGAGTAGAAGGCGTTGAGTGAACTCGTCTCCACTCAACGCTAAGGGGCAGAAGGCTCACTCAATGCCAAGGAGTAGAAGACGTTGAGTGCACTCGGCGAACACCGGAATGGTCCCGCTCCTGAGGATCCCGCGAAGCAATGGTCCCCTCAGGGGGGGGGGGGGGAAGATCCACTCCTCGAATACGGGATTGTACACAATCCCCGCTCTTTGCGAGCCTCTACGAAGGTCAGAAAGAATAATCCAACCACAGGTATTTGATGTGTGCCAGCTGACCTAGAGGGGAATCTTTTGTAAGCCCCTTTCTAGCTCTATAAATATTCTAACAGGGGCAGAGGCTTTCTTGCCCTTTATTAACTTTCTTTGCTCTCGAATCCACGAAAATTTCGCTCTTGAAGGAAGCTTTGGATCGCCTTAACGTTGTCTGTGCAAGGGGCAAAGCCTCAATGGGTTCATTCGCCCCTGGCTTATGCGTAAAGTCCCGGGATCATCCCCAAAGATGAAGAAAGCAAAAGTGGTCAGGCGTGACCTGACCGGAGATGAGTCAGTCTCGCGGGATCCTTCCCATTCTAGGATTCCTCTGGTATGTTCACATGCTTTATACTGCTTGCTTGGGTAAAGAAGGATACTGACACTCTAACTGCGGATTTTGTCGAAGGAAAAAGAAGATGGGGAAGCGAGTTCTGAACCGCACTCGCACGGGGCCGGGAGTGATGAGACGGCCCGCGAGATCACCTCTCTGCTCCAAATGTTGAAACCAGATGCTCCTCTGCGAGAGAAATGTAAGTCTTCTTTTGTCCTCTAGCCCTTCATCATCAATCTTACTTGCCTTTTCTTCGCAGCTCCCCCTTTTGGAGCCACGAGGTTGAGAGTTCTCACGCCGAGATCACCTGCCTGCCAAACGCCTGTGGATCCCGCCATGAGCCTTCAACCCCCAGCAGATACTGTACCCAACCTTCCTGTATGAACCTGTATTTTCTCAGCATTCAAGTTATATCAGAGTAAAATAAAATACGCGTCATGATGCCACGCCGTGCAGGGTATAATTGCAGACGCTCATGCAAGACTCCAAACTCTATAATTTATATGAAGTTCATAAGTTGTTTAAGAGAAAACCAGTTTACGTTTAGATGGTCGTATCCCTCGACACAGTGGATCAACTTGTCCACGAGTAAAATATATAGTTTTATGCTGCGGAAATACTTTGATTATGTTGATTTAACATCCTACATGAGTATAAACATTCCTAAAGGACTACTCATGTTATGCATGGCTCAAGATTTACTCTAAGTACATAAATAGTCTTTACGTTAGCTAGAAGATAGTACTTTAGTTTTGAAAGGATGGCATGTATATGATAATAGTAGTAATGCTTTTATAAGTTAAAATAGCTAACATGCAACCTAGCATAAAACATCCCCAAAGAGCAATTAAAAACAACCACAAATAGGCAAACGAGCAGCTTTAGCAAAATACTTAGCAATCAAAAGTTCAATAGTGGGAGTCAAAAACCTGACACAAACCCACTGGACAGAGTGTAATTGTGTACTACTCAAGAAAACAACCAAAACTACCTCATAACGATGAGGAAACCTCTGCAATACAACTGTCCACTAGCAAACTCCAAACCTAGCCACTTAACCGGCTACTGCCCTGAACCTGAGACATTCAAAGAAAGAACACCTCAGCAAGAAATTACAAGTGGCAAAAGGAGAGATTAGACAATAATCAAGTAAAAGTATAAGGGGTTATCAAACCCTACTATAAGGAAAAGCTGACAATCTCAGCTGAATAAGAAGTAAAATAGCTGTAAAACTAACTTACCGACTCCAAGAGTAGGAAATTTGCACCAAGTGCGATAAAGATCTATGCTTTAAGAAGCATGAATATAAGTAAGTCCAGATGTCAGAAAATAGTCTACCCATGACTTTGTATGTAAATACACCGGGGAAAAACCGGCACCTGTAGTAGTGGGAACCTGCACAACACACCTGCAGTCACAACCCTTTAAACAAAACCACCGGGGAAAAACTAGCACCTGCAGTGGTGGGAACCTGCCCAACACACCTGCAGTCACAACTCTTTAAACAAAACCATCGGGGACAAACCCGCACCTGCAGTGGTGGGAACCTACCCAACACACCTGCAGTCACAACTCTTTAAATAAAACCACCGGGGAAAAATTGGCACCAACAGTGGTGGGAACCTGCCCAACACACCTGCAGTCACAACTCTTTAAACAAAATCACCGGGGAAAAACCGACATCTGTAGTGGTGGGAACCTGCCCAACACACCTGCAGTCACAAGTCTTTAAAAAAAACCACCGGGGAAAAACCGGCACCTGCAGTGGTGGGAACCTATCCAATGCACCTGTAGTCACCACTCTTTAAACAAAACCACCGGGGAAAAACCGGCACCTGAAGTGGTGGGAACCTGCACAACACACATGCAGTCACAACTCTTTAAACAAAACCACCGGGGAAACACCGACACCTGCAGTGGTGGGAACCTACCCAATACACCTACAGTTGCAACTCTTTAAACAAAACCAAAGAAAGGTGGTCTTATATCTTGACACACTCAAAACTGGGAAAAATCCCGTAAGGTACAAAAGCTCAAAATACAGGACGCTGAGGCGGTGGTTTAGTCCACTAACACCAACAGCCCTAAAACAGCTACTTATATCTCGAGAATGGCATAACTGACTAGACCCGACATCCCTAACTTTAGCGTATGGATCTTACCAAGGCAATCATGCCTTATCGAATAATCAACTAGGCTTGCAGAACAACTCGTCAAATAGACTTGATGAAATGGAGGCTCACTCGATAATTAAACAAACTTTACAACTGATTAAAGACTAAGTTATCAGACTATATGGATTTAAGCGAAATTTCATGGTTTATTTGGTAAATAAAAACATCAATTTGTCGTTTACGAAAACAAGTTAGGATTAAGGCACGCCGAAGGCAAAGTTAGGTAAAAATGGAGCGCCAACGGAACAAATGACAAAAATAATCAAGGGCGCGATTTAAGCACGTCAAATTTTGATTTTCTTAGTGGAATTAGAACGGTGTAAGAACGATCATATCGCATTAGGAATGAGAAGGAAGGAAGAAAACCAGCACTTGCCACGATTTCACTCGGAATCGTCTTCCGAAAGACTCCAAGTCTTAGATGAGTCCGGAAGAAGGCACAACGAAGCGAAATCTACAAGAAATCGACCAAAATGACGGTTAAGGGCAAAAAACCATGCACGAAAAAAAATCCTTAAAACGGGAAATACGTACAACACATGCGTAGCTTTTGTCGCGAACTTTCCGGATCTATGTTCCGTTGAAGATTTCGTCCACCGAGGCTCCCGGAATCGCGGCCGGAAGTTAACGAACGAGAAGAAGTCATCGCTCTCGCTGCTCTGGTTTTGGTTCGGACTTTTGCAGAAGATGAATAGTGTTTTTCTTTAACCGTAAGTCTTTATATACTCATTAATTTTAATAAGATTAATTATGTTATTAATAATTATAATCCTATGCGCAGTCGCATGAAAAATGAAAATAGAGGCTTAAGATGGCCTTGGATTGAAAAGTGATCAACATGAAAGTTATAGATCTCGTCGAGACGAACATATTTCATGTTAACATTTTTTTATTTGATGCGGTTTTGACCCTCCAAATGGCGCCCGAACGTTCGCGAGAGGCCCATGAATGAATTTGTCGAAAACAAGCATCATTTTTCGAAAACTAACTTCATTTTTCGAAAACTAACTTCATTTTTCGAAAACTAACTTCATTTTTCGAAAACTAACTTCATTTTTCGAAAACTCACTTCATTTTTCGAAAACTAACTTCATTTTTCGAAAACTCAACCTGATTTCTCGAGAAATCATCTGGTTTCTCGAGAAATCACCTGACCACTCGACAAACCAGTTTTTGACTTTTCTTTTCGGAAATAAAAGACGGTACGGGGATATGCGTACCCCGATTCGAACGAAATTCGCACCGTAGGTGAATGTCCGTGCTACGAATCTAATGGCGAAGACAAAACTAAAATCCGATGTACTGTTCTCGAGATATAAATTTTTAAAGTTTACGACAAACGCGAACCATACAAAACTACAAACGCTCACCGAGACTCCAAAAATGCTCGGATTGCGACGAAACTTGACGAGCAAGTCCAAAATTAATTAACTTAATTTCGTAATGCAAAATTTTCCAATTTCGACCAGAATTCCAGAATTTGGCCGACTCGATCGAACGGATGCAAAAATGCCTTAACAGCGTTGCACCATCAACTCGACGTTAAAAGTAACACTTCGACGTCATAAATATGTCATTTATGAATTAAATATTTACTGGAAAATCGGGTGCGTTATACTCATCCCCCCTAAAAAGAAGTTTCGTCCCGAAACTTAACACAACCTCAAAACTAAACCAAAAGATTGGAGACGTACCCACATACTAGGGGAAGACATGCGAGTGAGATTCCCTCACTGCTGACTCCAATTCCCATGTCGTGCTCTCGACATCTTGATTTCGCCAAAGAACTTTGACCATAGAGGTTGTCTTTCTCCGCAACACCCGAACCAGAGTCTCCAGAATACGAACAGGTTTCTCGTCGTATGAAAGATTATGCTGCAACTGTGGACCGAGTCGAGGATATGACGATCACTAAGAACACACCTCCATAACTGGCTAACGTGAAACACATCATGCACGCCAGGGAAGGTAGCAGGTAACACCAGCCTATAAGCTGAAACTCCGATGCGCTCAATAATCTGGAAAGGTTCCACATACCTGGGATCCAACTTATGGTTCCTTCAAAATCTTATAACACCAGGCATCGGAGAGACCTTCAGAAAAACCATGTCCCCAACTGCGAACTCCAGATCAACCCTACACAGATTTTCATACTTCTCATAATGCTCCTGAGCTATACGGAGCTTCTCCCAAATATGGGTTACAGAAACACTCATCTCTTCCAAGGCTTCCAGACCTAACAACGGTCGCTCACCAACATCAACCCAAAACAAGGGATTCCTACATCGTCTCCCATACAAAGCCTCAAACGGGGCCATTTGCAAACTTTGTTGATAACTATTATTGTATGTAAACTCCATCAGTCAGAGATGTTGGAACACTCTATTACTAATTTGGGTAAGGATCACTATGTCTCTTAGGAAACCTGTTTTGACCTCAATGTATAGATCTAAAGGTCAATTAGAATTGAGTGTAAGGGTTAGTAGTTAGGTTTGGAAGCTGCCCTCAAGACCAAGGTTTTTCAGTTTGGAGACTAAGTAATTTCGTCGAGCTCAGTACGACGAATCGTCGAACTCCAATCGACGATCGTTTAGCTCAACTTCGACGGATCGTCGAACTCCATTCGACGATCGCTGAGCTCAACTTCAACAAATCGTCGAACTCCATTCGATGATCTTCGAGCTCAGTTCGACGATCTTGACTCCAGTTTGATTCTCTATCTTTGAGCTTAGTTTGACGATAGTTGAGCTCAGATCGACGATCTCCGTGGCTGTCTAAGTCCAAATCGCTGAGCTCAGTTCGACGATTTTCTGAAGAGTTAAATGATTTTCAAGATTCAAAATTCAGACAGTTAAGGAGTTATTGTCAGCAATTAATTCAGAAGATTTTGTAGCCGTTTTCATTTATTCTGGAGCAAGTTTCAAGGAATTATCAAGGAATGTTTCATTGGACCTTCCCCCAGAAGTCAAAAGCAATTAAGGAAGTAAGTAATGACAGGCTAACTACTATTCTGGACAGAGGATCATTTCTATTCAGAACAAAGGAATAAAAGACAAGATTTTTGAATTCCTGACAAGAATAGAGTGCACAGGAAGAAGAAAAAGGAGAGAAACACATTCTGCAATATTCATTCTCTGCAAAACTTCTCTGCAACAACTCTTCTCTAGAACAACATCTTTCACATCAACAATCACACAAGAGAAAGAAAAAGAGTTGTAGACATTCTCTGTCTCAAAGAATTCACACAAGAACACCATCACCAAAAGGAGATCAACAAAACTGAAATCTTCAGATCTCTTTTGATTCAAGTGTTCAAGGCCATCATCATTCAAGACTCCAGACACTTCACATTTCAGCTATTGCTGAAATTATCATTTGCTGGAGATCAACCTTCTAAAGGCCTATCACCCTACTGCAAAGCTTCATTTCCTGATCAACTACAGATCTCAGGGGGAGCTTTGACAACATCCACAATCTTCTCTTTGACTGTTGACAGAGAAGATCATCTCTGTCCCTCTCTCTCTCTCACTCTGCTGTAAAGGGTTTTTCAAACTCCCTTCAAAAGTTTGTGTTTGGTTTTTGAGCACCTTATCAAAAGCTCAATGGTGGCAAGACACCTGATCAAAAATTCTGGTTTGGTTTTTGAGCACCTTATCAGAAGCTCATTGTTGCCCAGGACACCTGATCAACTCATCCTGTAGTGGATTCCTACCTAGGGTGGTAGAAGAGTGGATGTACCCAAGTTTAGGGGAACCACTATAGCTTCTTGTGTCTTCTGGTTGCTTGTCTTTATGTTTATTTCTGGCTGTGGCTTGTGATTAGGTTCTTTGTAGATTGTGATTATTCTGTGGTTAGATTTACTATTTGCTTTCCTGTTCACTTAGATTACAACAACTGTTGTAAAAAGTTTTTAAGCACCATACTCTATTCACCCCCCCTCTAGAGTATATCAGATCTAGCTTGCACTTTCAAGAGACGCTAGTCCCAAACTCCACCATGGTCCAAGATATAACACCTGATCATATCTTCCACAATCTAATTAACTCACTCTGTTTGACCATTAGTCTGCAAATGATAAGCGGTGGAGTACCTCAGGTCGGTACCCAACCTTTCCTATAAGCTTTTCCAAAAGCGAGACGTAAACCTAGAGTTTCGATCCGACACAATACTCATAGGTACTCCATGTAGTCTGATGACCTCATCTAAGTAACTTTGCTATTTTCTTCTTGGCGTAGTCAATCTCAAATGGTACTAAGCATGCACACTTCATCAATCTATCAACAATAAACCAACAGAAATATCCATTAAGCAAAATTCCTCCACCAGAGAATCCGCAAAAAGGTTAAAGATCTTTAGATGTCTTCCAACACAAGGCTTCGGCTACCACATTGGCTTTGCCTGGGTGATACAAGATCTTAACGTCATAATATGAAACATACTCTAACCCTTTTAGCGGGTGCAAGTTTAACTCCTTTTGAGTGAAAACATACTTTATACTCTTATGGTATGTATAATTCTTGCATAAAGCGCCATACAACAAATGCCTCCATAACGTTAAGGCATAAATCACTGCAGCATACTCTAAATCATGTGTAGGGCAGTTTCTTTCATGCATCTTTAACTATCTCGACACATGCGTAATTACCTTCCATTCTTGCATCAACACACAACCAAAATCCACGTGTGATGCGTCCATATAAACATCATACACTATCCCTTTGGTAGGCAAAGACAATACTAGAGCAGTGCATGATTTCTGCTTAAGTTACTGAAAAGCATGCTCACACCAATCGCTCCACACAAAAGATACATTCATCTGCATAAGTTTAGTTAGCAACATAGACAACGTGAAAAAACCTTCCACAAACCTTCTCTAATAGCCAGCCAACCCTAGGATGCTCCTTATCACTTTGGGAGTTGCAGGCCTATCCCAATCCAGAATAGCAGTTATCTTCTCGAGGTCAACTGGAATTCCGTCCTTATTGACCACATGACCCAAGAAGGAAACCTGAGGTAACAAAAACTCACACTTGCTCAACTTAGCAAACAACTTATGATCCCTCAAAGAAGATAACACTAAACACAAGTGTTAGGCATGCTCCACAATACTGCGGGAATATATCAAAACATCATTAATAAACACGACCACGAAACGGTCCCGAAAATCCAAGAACACCCTGCAACGTTTCACCTAGTAGGGTATGTAACTCCTCCAGCTCACGCGGGGCCATACGGTACGTGGCCTTAATGATAAGACGAGTACCCGGCTCCAAATCTACGATGAACTCCACGTCTCTCTCAGGTGGAAGGCCAAGAAGATTAGCTGGAAAAAAAAACATCTGAAAACTCTTGCACCACAAGAATCTCCTCTAAATATGGCAAACCAACCACAGTTTCCAAAACTGAAACCATTCAGACAAAGCATCCGAAATCTAAAAGCTTCCGAGCTAATATCGCAGAAACAATCGTGGAATCCTGGCACGGATAACTCTACACCTTCAAATCAGCAAAAGCTAGGAAGTTACTTAACAAAATCGGACAACTCTAAATACCATGGTCCGACAATACTGGATCACCTGAGGGAAACTTGACACGAAACGCGTCGCCAACGGAATCGAAGGTCAAACGATGATGTTCTGTAAAGGTCCTAGCCACGAACGAGTGGGTAGCACCAGATTCAAAAGGGTCGCGCGCCTAGTGGTTCATTATCTTAAACTTACTTATACAACTGCATTCATAACTAACCGAGCAACATCCAAACTATCATTACAAGCTAAAAAGTAAAACTAGGATAGAATCTAACCTTCATTTACACTGGTTGAAGACTGAGTTTCTTCCTCGGTCGACGCGATCAGTTTACCCTTTCCTTTGTCCAAATGTTGCAGCTGCGGCAAAACTTGAGGGGGAACAGGCTGTAGCGTGGGCTGAGACTTCGGGCATTTTGAATTCAAGTACCCTTTCTATCCACACTTGTAGCACACTCTATCTTTACTCCAACAATGAGAGAAATCGTGCCCCTTTCCATTGCACATAGTACATACCAGATCTCCTTTGGGAGGTTTCTGAATAACATGTACTTGCTCCTTCTTCTGAGCCCTTATTCTCTTGAAACATTTCTCGAACGGGTGGCCTGGCTGGCTACAGAAACTGCATACTTCCTTGTTTCTCTTCCTCGAAGGAGAACTAGATTCCTTGGAGCTCTTACCTCCTTTGGACTTCCTGTTGTCCTTCCTCATTATCATACCACGATCCTTAGCATATCCAATAGTCTTAACTTTAAGAGCAACCTTTAATGTCCTCGCATTAGTCTCAGACTATTAAGTATTGACAAACTGCTGAATGCCATTTTGGAGGCAACCTAAGAAACCTTTGACTCTACACACCTCAGCTGCTATCAACTCAGAAGCAAACCTATTCAATTTGCTGATCTCACTCTCATACTCAATCACTGTAGGGGTTTGCTCACCAGGCTGCTGTCCTAAGGTGGCAGCCAACAATGCCTGCAACTATGCTTGCATTACCACGATCTGACCTACCAGGTTCTCCATGCACTGGCGCAGTTCTACAATCACCGCCTCATCCTACACACCGGACGACTCACCCTCAAACTGGGGAGTCAATCTTGTCGCATCTCGCTCAGGCAAAATTATAATAGAACAATAAACACTAATCAAAACCTAGCTTAACCGCTAGAACCAAACAACCTACTACACACAAAACATTCATAAGTACTTGTGCATGCTGCTAACTTGCTCTGGGAATTTTATTAATGATGTAATGCTCAAACGTAGGATGATATACAGTCATCCTTTTGACTCATGTTCATAAACCATGAATGCATGAATTTGTATTCTTTTGACTCAAAACCAAGTGTGTACACATATCATTATGTAAATCTTTGGCATGGCACGTGTGCTAATGCTTTGTTATGCTATGCATGTTGTGTTATGCATTCTATAAAAGGCCTTAATGCATGTTATGAGCGGCGTACACATGAAATATTATGCATCTCATACTACATAACATCGCATGCAACAAAAAAGTAAAATGTGCTAATGGGCATTCATATGATGATGGTTATGCATCCCATACTACATAAACGTCACATGTTGCCGCCTATGGTGGATCCATATACAAACACATATTATGCATCACATACTATATAATATTCCTCATATACTTCTTATCATGCTTATGAGTGTAGTGTTCATGCTTCAGCCAAGTCGTACTGATGACACATCAGTGTGTGTATGATATGACACTAAACAACTAACACTAACTAGAGAAGGTTGTTTGACCAATTGTCAAACAACCTCCCTCTGATACCAACTGTCACAACTCGCATTTTCTCAGCATTCAAGTTATATCAGAGTAAGAGAAAATACGTGTTGTGATGCCACACCATGCAAGGAATAACTACAGACGCTCAGGCAAGACTCCAAACTCTACAATTTATAAGAAGTTCATAAGTTGTTTAAGAGAAAACAAGATTACGTTTAGATGGTCGTATCCCTTGGCACAGTGGATCAACTAGTACACGAGTAAAATATATAGTTTTATGCTGTGGAAATACTTTGATTATGTTGATTTAACATCCTACATGAGTATAAACATCCTCAAAGGACTACTCATGTTATGCAAGACTCTAGATTTACTATTAGTACAGAAATAGTATTTACCTTAACTAGAAGATAGTACTTTAGTTTTGAAAGGATGTCATGTATATGATACTAGTAGTAATGCTTTTATAAGTTAAAATATCTAACATATAACCTAGCATAAAACATTCCCAGAGAGCAAGTAAAAATAACCACAGATATGCAAACTAGCAGCTTTAGCAAAATATTTATCATTCAAAAGAAGTTCGTCAGTGGGTGTCAAAAACCTGACACGAATCCACTGGACAGAGTGTAAGTCTGTACTACTCAAGAAAACAACCAAAACTATCTAATAACGGCGAGGAAACCTCTATAATACAGCAGTCCACTAGCAAACTCCAAACCTAGCCGCTCAACCGGCTACTGCCCTGAACCTGAGGCATTCAAATAAAGAACACCTCAGCACGAAATTACAGGTGGCAAAAAGGAGAGATTATACAATAATCAAGTAAAAGTATAAGGGGTTATCAAACCCTACTATAAGGAAAAGCTGACAAACTCAGCTGAATAAGAAGTAAAATAGCGGTAAAAACTAACTTACCGACTCAAAGAGTAGGAAATTTGCACCAAGTGCGATAAAGATCTACGCTTTAAGAAGGATGCATATAAGTAAGTCCAAATGTCAGAAAATAATCTACCCATGACTTTGTAAGCAAATACAGCGGGGAAAAACCGGCACCTGCAGTGGTGGGAACCTGCCCAACACACCTGCAGTCACAACCCTTTAAACAAAACCACCGGAGAAAAACCGGCTCCTGCTGTGGTCGGAACCTCCGAACACACCTGCAGTCACAACTCTTTAAACAAAACTACTGGGGAAAAACCGGCACCTACAGTGGTGGGAACCTGCCCAACACTCCTGCAGTCACAACTCTTTAAATAAAACCACTGGGGAAAAACTGGCACCAACAGTGGTGGGAACCTGCCCAACACACCTGCAGTCACAACTCTTTAAACAAAACCACCGGGGAAAAACCGGCACCTGCAGTGGTGGGAACCTGCCCAACACACCTACATTCACAACTCTTTAAACAAAACCACTGGGGAAAAAACGACACCTGCAGTGGTGGGAACCTGCCCAACACACCTGCAGTCACAACTCTTTAAACAAAACCAACGGGGAAAAACTGGCACCTGCAGTGGTGGGAACCAGCCCAACACACCTGCAATCATAATTCTTTAAACAAAACCATTGGGGAAAAATTGACACCTATAGTGGTGGGAACCTGCCCAACACACTTGCAGTCACAACTCTTTAAACAAAACCAAAGAAAGGTGGTCTTATATCTTGACACACCCAAAATCGGGGAAAATCCTGTAAGGTACAAAAGCTCAAAATATAGGACGCTGCGGCGGTGGTTTAGTCCACTAACACCAACAACCCTAAAATAACTACTTATATCTCGAGAATGGCACAACCGACTAGACCCGACATCCCTAACTTTAGCATAGGGATCTTACAAAGGCAATCATGACTTATAGAATAATCAACTAGGCTCGCCGAACAACTCGTCAAAAAGACTTGACGAAATTAAGGCTTACTCGATAATTGAACAAACTTTACACCAGATTGAAGACTAAGTTATCAGACTATATGGATTTAAGTGAAATTTCATGGTTTATTTGGTAAATAAAAACATCAATTTGTCGGGTAGGAAAACAAGTGAGCATCAAGGCACACCCAAGGCAAGGTTAGGTAAAAATGGAGCGACCAACAAAACAAATGACAGAAATAGTCAAGGGCGCGACTTAAGCATGTCAAATCTTGATTTTCTTAGTGGAATTAGAACGGGGTAAGAATGATCATATCGCATTAGGAATGAGAGGGAAGGAAGAAAACCACAACTTGCCTCGATTTCACCCGAAATCGTCTTCCGAAATACTCCAAGTTGTAGATCGGTCCGGAAGAAGGCACAACGAAGCGAAATCGACAGGAAATTGGCCAAAACTGCGGTTAGGGCCAAAAAACCTTGCGCGAAAAATTCCTCGGAATGGGAAATACGTACCACACACGCGTAGCTCTCGTCGAGAGCTTTCCAGATCTATGTTCCGTTGCAGATTTCGTTCACCGAGGCTCTCAGAATCTCGGCCGGAAGTTCACGAATGAGAAGAAGTCGTCGCTCTCGCTGCTTTTGTTTTCGTTAGGACTTTTGGAGAAGATGAATAGGGTTTTTCTTTAACCTTAAGCATCAATATACTCATTAATTTTAATAAGATTAATTATTTTATTAATAATTATAATCCTATGCGTAGTCGCACGAGAAATGAAAACAGAGGTTTAAGATGGCCTCGGATCGAAAAGTGATCAACATGAAAATTATAAATCTCATCGAGACGAACAATTTTAATGTTAACCAGTTTTTTATTTGATGCTGTTTTGACCCTCAAAATGGCCATGAAAGTTTGCAAGTGGCGCAAGAACGAATTTCTCGAAGACCAACATCATTTTTCGAAAACTAACTTCATTTTTCGAAAACTAACTTCATTTTTCGAAAACTAACTTCATTTTTCGAAAACTAACTTCATTTTTCGAAAACTAACTTTTTTTTTTGAAAAGTAACTTCATTTTTTGAAAACTAACTTCATTTTTCGAAAACTCACTTTATTTTTCGAAAACTAACTTCATTTTTTGAAAACTAACTTCATTTCTCAAAAACTAACTTCATTTTTCAAAAACTCAACCCGATTTCTCAAGAAATCATCTGGTTTCTCGAGAAATCACCTGACCTCTCGAGAAACCAGTTTTCGACTTTTGTTTCCGTGAACAAATGACGGTACGGGGCTATGCGTACCCCGATTCGAACGAAATTCTCACCGTAGGAGAATGTCGGCGCGACAAATCTAATGGCGAAGACAAAACTAAAATCCGACGTACCGTTCTCGAGATATAAATTTCTAAAGTTTATGACAAACGCGAACCATGCAAAACTACAAACGCGTGCCGAGAATCCAAAAATGCTCGGATCGCGACGAAACTTGATGAGCAAGACCAAAAATAATAAACTTAATTTCGTAACGCAAAATTTTCCAATTTCGACCATAATTCAAGAATTTGGCCGACTCGACCGAACGGACGCGAAAATGCCTTAACAGCGTTGTGCCGTCAACTTGACATTAAAAGTAACACCCCAACGTCATAAATACGTCATTCCTGAATTAAATAATTACCGGAAAATCAGGGGCGTTACACTTCCTCCACGGGCCAATGCTTTTGCTGCTGAACCAACAACTCCCCCCCCCCCCGGGCTTGGGAAAGGGAACATAACATTCAACACTTCCTTCAAAGGGCGGCCCGGTGCTTCTCGCCGACCTTTCAACAAGGATGCGAGTACTGGACCTATTAATGAACCCTCTCGCTTTCCACAAAAGGCGCAAAAACTAGGAACACCTAATACTATTTAACGCAGGCTTCCGCGAGATCTCTTCCACCGATGTCGATATTGATGAGGAGGAGATCTCGTCTCTCCCTTCCCCCGGTTCAATTGTCGAATACTTAGGCGACCGAAGGATGCCGAGGGGATGAAGTGGCACCTTGCTGAGATACTACAAAAGCAATTCCTGCTGCTCTACCAGATTGCCAACCAGGTGCAGGAGAAACAAGAGGCTGCCGAGGAGCGGCTTCTAAGCTTGGAAAATAACTATACGCAACTGATCGCCAATCTGGGGGAGACAACAGACGCAGGACGGACTACCCTTGCATCCACATTGTGAGAGTTGAGGACCAACTACACCTTGCTCAGCGGGAACTTCAAACAATTCTCTATCTTTATTATACTCACACAATGTCTGGGGCGGGAAGGAGAGGAAGGGTGTTGATGCGCGAAAACGGCACCGCCTAGTTAACACGGAGGAGTGTTTGATCTCACGGGCAAGGAGAAGAAGAGTATGAAGGTTGCGGGGTTCAAGAGGAGAAGAGGAAGCTTCTGAGTGCTCGATTGTGAAGCAAACGCTTGTTCAAGGGTTGCGGGGATAGTGGAGAGGTTTGCTGAGAGCAGCCGGGAAGGCTGATGATCAATGGAGGAGGTTGATCAGGAGCTGTCGAGCAGACGGTTACTTTGACAGTTGTGGTTGCAGGTTGAGGCCGAGAGATCTAAGCTGAGATGAGAAGAAGAAAGAGGGTCGCTAGCAGCGGCAACACAGACGTAGCCCGCCGCGACTTAAATGCCACTCTTGCAGCGGGCTTTCCTTTGATTAATATTGAGGGTTACAGCTTGCTAATACACCTTTACAAGAAAGCAATAAAAGGGTACAAGGAGGAAGCTGGCGGCTAAGGAAGGAGTGCCAGAAGAGGCCGCACAGACTGAAGAGCCAGGTCGGCAGGCCACGCGATTAAGGAAAGAAAAGAGACCACGTAGACTGGGTACTGAGGCCGGCAGGCCGCGTGACTAAGGGCAGAGAGAAGGTGCGGACTGAGAAGAGGAGTCCGCAGGGATTGAAGAGTTGAACTTGTTGTGGGCGGTCTTCGAGCGCGAGAGTGATGAGATTGTCCAGACTATTCCCAAATGAGAGACATGGGGGTCTATTTATAGGCCTGAGGAGGTAACGACTTCCGGTGACGTTACCCCCGGTGAGACGGTAACTTGAGCGAGAAGAGGATGGAATTTGCCGAGTCCGCAACAGGCCGCGCGGACTGGGGCTTGCTTCTGGAACTGGTCCTGTTGATGGCAGACTGGGAAGTGTCAGCGCCGACTAAGCTGATCAAGTCTGCGCCAAGGTTTTGCGAGCTGAAGGACTATTTCCCTGCTGTTGGGAAGCGGGAGCTGGAAGCTGAGTGGCGGAATGCGAGGAGAATCTGCGGAGTCCGCCGCTACTGAACTGAGCGAGTGCTAAGGCTGCAAGTTGAAGGATATCCGCCGAGTCCGCAGGAGGCTACGTGGTCTTGGACTGCCTTGAGGTGATTCTGCTGCCTGGTGGACTGGGAGGAGTCCGCCACTATTGATCGAGCCCGCGCCAAGACTGCGGGCTGAGGAGAATTTGACCCTGGTGTTGTAGAGAAGAGGGTGCTGGAGGTGAGGAATGACGTGCTGCAATGTGAATCCGCTGAGTCCACAAAGTCTGCCTCTGCTGACAAGCTGAGTCCGCCTATGCTGTTGAACGAAGAGGCTTGCTGCTGAGGTGCTGGGGTTGTTCATCAATGTATGCGGACTGGAAGTTTTAACTGCACCTCGAGTCCGCCCAGCTCGCGATGAACAACACGTCACTGCTGCTCTTTGCGGGTAGCTGGGGAGCTGGAGCATCCGCGCTCCTTAAGCGGACTGATGAAGCTGGTAGCCCATGCTTCTGGAGTCTGCCATTTTGTTGAGTGGAACTTGCCGCCTCTGCTGGGTGACAAGGGATGGGCGACCTGCCGGACTGACGAGGCAGGCCGTGCATGTTGGCGAGGTGGAAAGTGGGTAGCTGGCTGGCGGCCTGGGGACAGGTTGCCACTTTGGCTATGCGGCGAGCTGGAAGTTTGTCGACGCTGGTGAAGATCTGCGGCCTAGAGGCAGGCCTCTTGTCCCTGTCACGGTCTGGGCGGATAGACATCCGAGTCCGTCAACATTGGACGTCACCTGTCAGGAGCGGGCTAAGTAGCGGCTTGTTGTCGGCCTGGACGGATAGGGATCCGAGTCCGGCAAAGGGGCATCTGTAGAGACAAAGCTGCGTTTAAGTTGAAGGGGTGTGGCCTGTAGGGGCGGACTGAAGAACCAGTCTGCGGCCCTGCCGACCAAGGGAACGATGCGCGGCATGGGCGGTCAGACCGCTGAGACCGCCCAAGCCGTGCGGCCTGAGCGGACAGAAAATCCTGTCCGCCCATCCTAAGAAGCAACCTCCAGTAGGAACCCGGAGCAGGCCGCGATAAGCGAGCTGGTTGCCTTGGGAAGGATCGCCGATTTCGGGGTTAACATAATCCCCGTACTTTTTTAAGTTCAGCAGGGAAGTTCGAAAAAGTTGGAGACCCACGAAAATCATGATCCACCCCAAAGGAAAGAGGAGGGGATAAGGAGAGATAGAACCTGATGTCTCTCCTTAGGAGTTTGCTAATGCCTGTCTTTTTCTTGCAAAGGAAACGTTAGTGTAGGCATGTATGGAAGGTACACCTTGCGCGCACCTGAGTTTGCCTTTGCAAAACAAAGAAGATGTGTCTTCTACTAAGTTCTGCAAGATGGAGTTGAGAGGAAAACATAGAAGCATAATAACTTGCAAGTACCTGGTGGAGGCTTGCAAGCACCTATTATCCTCTACAAAAGGAAGAGTGAGGAGTATGCAAGAAAGAAAAATGAGTTGCAAGTACCTGAAAGGAACTTGCAAGTCTTTGCTGGTTTCTACAAAAGAGAAGTTAGAAGCAAATATAGGAGTAAAGAAAGAGCCGCAAATACCTGAAGGCAACTTGCAAGTATATGCTGGTCTCTGCAAGAAAAGAGTTAGAAGCAGACATAATATATGAGAGTAGCTTGCAAGTAACTGTGAAGAAATTTGCAAGCATCTGCTGATCTCTGCAAAAAAAGAGTTAGAAGCAGAAAATATATAAAAGTAGCTTGCAAGTACCTGTGAAGAAATTTGCAAGTATCTGCTGATCTCTGCAAGAAAAGAGTTAGAAGCAGACAATATATGAAAGTAGCTTGCAAGTAATTGTGAAGAAATTTACAAGCATCTGCTGATCTCTGCAAGAAAAGAGTTAGAAGCAGACAATATATGAAAGTTGCAAGTACCTGTGAAGAAACTTGCAAGTGTCTGCTAATCACTACAAAGAGAAGATTGAGCAACAGACATAATATATGGGAGTTGCAAGTACCTTATGAAGAAACTTCCAAGTGCCTACTAATCACTGCAAAGAGAAGAGTGAGCAGCAGACATAATATATGAAAGAAGGATGCAAGTACCTGCAAAGAAACTTGTAGGTGCCTGCTAATCACTGCAAAGAGCAGAGTGAGCAGCGGACATAATATATGAAAGTTGCAAGTACCTGTGAAGAAACTTGCAAGTATCTGCTAATCTCTGCAAGAAAAGAGTTAGAAGCAGACAATATATGAAAGTTGCAAGTACCTGTGAAGAAACTTGCAAGTGCTTACTAATCACTGCAAAGAGAAGAGTGAGCAGTAGACATAATATATGAGAATTGCAAGTACCTGTGAAGAAACTTGCAAGTGCCTGCTAATCACTGCAAAGATAAGAGTGAGCAGCAGACATAATATATGAAAGAAGGATGCAAGTACCTGCGAAGAAACTTGCAAGTGCCTGCTAATCACTGCAAAGAGAAGAGTGAGCAGCAGACATAATATATGAAAGTTGCAAGTATCTGTGAAGAAACTTGCAAGTGTCTGCTAATCATTGCAGAGAGAAGAGTGAGCAGCAGACATAATACATAAAAGTTGCAAGTACCTGTGAAGAAACTTGCAAGTGCCTGCTAATCACTGCAAAGAGAAGAGTGAGCAGCAGACATAATATAATGAACTAAGTTGCAAGTACCAGGATGAGGCTTGCAGGTGTTAAATGTCGATAAGATAAGGTGGATATGATCAGATTAGTAGAGAAGAAGATTGACGAATTCGACCAATCTTAACTAGATTCCAATAGCAAGGCTTGACGATCAAGGAGAGTTAGATTCTTTGATCGATGATTGATGTCGTTAGCATTTGATAAGAGTAACGAATAGCTTTGTGAATCATCATCCGATAGAGCTTAAGCAAGCAGTGAATACGAGATGAGAGTAATGGAGCTTATATACGTAGAGAGCTTGTAAGTCATCATCTGATAGAGATTATGCAGGCAACGCATATAAGATGAGCATAAGCAAAATGAATGTTACGAATCCTTTTGGTTCGTCGGATTTAACCTATTCACTTGTGAAAAAGGCAGTTGATAAAAAAGAGGTCTATACTCGAAGATTACCAAGAAAGACTGGATGCTGGCATAGGAGATCACCCGTGGCCCTTATGCATCGCTTGCCTGAGAAAGGTCATCACAAGTATAGTCTTACTAAGAGCAGGCTAGCCACGCATCCTATAGAAGGGCACAAAAGAGAAAAACACGGGAAATCCTGAGAAGGATCGCTAGATGCACTGCTCCAATGCCTCAGGTTACTACATCACTGATCAATGAGACTAGTTGCGCCAAGTGGCCTATAGCTTGTCTGTGGATTGATCAGCGGAGTTGTGAACCCCGCGAAGGCATGGATTGAGAGTACCATAGAGTGTTCGGCCATCACAGTTGTGAGATGATCGAAGAGACAAGGCTACGCTTGGTCGCCATTGCTTGTCAAGTAATGATCACCGTAATTGTAATGTATCCTTAACGGAGCACAGCAGAGTTAACACATAGGGCCTCCCTAGCACACACTCTGTGTCAGATGCTGGCTACGATCCGAAGTCCTGTATTCCTCCACATGAGAGTTGGATAGCCCCCACTACACATATGTGAAAACTCCCCGCGATGTGTGGTCATTGTGGCCTTACGCTGGAATCTAATCTCGAGGGGGCCTATAGCAAGACTCGGTGATATCTCAGTGGTTCAGTGATCTCTTTGGCAAAGAGAAAATAGAGGAAGAATCACTTCAAAAATGGAAATGTGTCAGATGAGATCCTTGATGAAACCTTTATTGAAATGCAAGAATGAACACTTAGAAGTGCTTTGTAAGGGAAAATGTTTGAAAGAGTAAGAGTAGAGATAACCCATCATGGTTGTGAAAAAAATTGAAGAACTATGAAGTCCTTTGCCGGCTTAGAATAGTCTTCCAAGTGCACCCTCATCATCGTCATCGAAGGTTTCAATGGTGTTGTTAACAACAAGGAGAGGGTGCTCTTCGACTAGGCTCACCCCTCTTGAGCTGCAAGGAATGTCTACAACTTCTTTGCCCTTTGAGGTTGCTGGATCAGGGCGATCATTTTTGGGAAACAGGTCACGCATCTTACCCTGCCGGAGCATCCTTTGCACTAGTTGGCGGAGTGCACGACAGTTCTCAGTCAGGTGGCCTGGCTCTTTGTGAAACTCACAGTATAGTTCTGAGTCTCTAGACCTTTGATCAGCTGGTCGATAAGGGCTTTTGTAGTTAGCCTTATCTTTCATAATTTGGCTTACTTCTTGTATGACTTCATCTAGCTCAGACTCATGCAAGTTATCGTCTTGCTATTGATGAACTGCAGTTGTTTGCAAAGATGGAGCTGGTAGTAGCGACTGATCTTGAGCACGATCACGGCTCGGGAAAGGGTATCGATGGCGCTGAAACCTTCTTCCCATCCTTGAGTGAGTTGGTAAATCTTCTCGAGGGGACCTCAGAGGCTGCTTGTGAGAGGGATCTTTCTCTGATATAAGCTGGAAGACGATGCCGGAGTTGCTCTTTTCGCCTCGGATGTATGAGTTGGCTAAGGCAATCAACTCTTGGACATTGGCTTCAAACTTGAGTTGCCCTTCACAAAGACCGTGGATAAGAGCCACTCGATACATTTCTTGGCTAATAATCTCGATGTCCAAAATTTCTCTTTGGAATCTATCAACAAACTGAGACCAAGTTTCATTCCCACATTGCTTGCTCTCAAAGAGGGCTTCAGGATCGCCCTTTCTCTTTATTGAGGTAGAGAATCTGAGCAAGAACTTGCTTCGTAGGTCAGCAAAGGAAGTGATGGACTGAGGGCGAAGACCATAGAACCAATCCCTCACTTGTCCATCAAAGGTTGTGACAAGGAGCTTGCACTTAATTATATCTAAGAGAGTTTTGCGAGCAACAACCGATTTGAAGGCTTGGAGATGATTCACTGGATCAGTCTCTCCAGTGTAGATTGGTAACCGTGGCTCTCCGAAGTTTGCTGGAGTAGGTTCATGACGAAAATTCTCTGCAAATGGTGAAGACTCTTCTTGTTCTCCTACAACATAAGGATAAAATGGAGCATAAGCTGCAACTGCAAAGTAAGCAGGAGGACAAAAGGGAAAAGTTGCTGTAGGAGGGGCAAAGGCAGGAGCTGATGGTTAAGGATGACTTCCCTGAAAGTTGATAAATCTTGCAGGACTTCCCCGAGCTACTTCCCGAAAGAAGTATTGACGAGCTGCAAACTCTTCATCTTGAGGTAGCAAAGGGGCTGCAGGCCCTTGCGGGAAGGTTGCTGTATAAGGAGGATAAACAGGCGGGCAAGCTGGAGGATAAGCTTGTTGATGCTCCAGTGTTGGGGTTGGATTGATCGGAGCAGCTGGAGCAACATGTGCTGCTGCGGGTTGAGTATCTAATCGCTGCGTGATCACAGCGAACATTTGGTTGATTGCTTGGAACTGCCGAGCATTCTCGCGGCGCGATTGCTCGAAGGCCTCCCATAGAGGATCTTCACTAGGACTTGATTGAGCAAGGTTCTCGGCTGAACGTTGATCTGACATGAGTAACTATCACTGTTCACCGTCTGTTCGGATCTGAAGGTTGTGTGTTAACTGTTGATGCGCAAAAACGACACCGCCTAGTTAACACGAAGGAGTGTTTGATCTCACGGGAAAGGAGAAGAAGAGGATGAAGGTTACGCGGTTGAGGAGGAGAAGAGGAAGCTTCTGAGTGCTCGAGAGTGGAGCAAATGCTTGTTCAAGGGTTGCGGGGATAGAGGAGAGGTTTGCTGAGAGCAGCCGGGAAGGCTGATGATTAATGGAGGAGGTTTATTAGGAGCTGTCGAGCAGACGATTACTTTGACAGTTGTGGTTGCAGGTTGAGGCCGAGAGATCTAAGTTGAGCTGAGAAGAAGAAAGAGGGCCGCTAGCAGTGGCAACAGCAGATTCGCCCGCCACAGCTTAAATGTCACTTTTGCGACAGGTTTTCCTTTGATTAATATTGAGGGTTACAACTTGCTAATACACCTTTACAAGAAAGCAATAAATGGGTACAAGGAGGAAGCTGGCGGCTAAGGAAGGAGGGCCAGAAGAGGTCACACGCACTGAAGAGCCAGGTCGGCAGGCCGCGCGACTAAGGAAAGAAAAGAGACCGCGCAGACTGGGAACTGAGGCCGGCAGGCCGCGCGACTAAGGGCAGAGAGAATGTGCAAACTGAGAAGAGGAGTCCATAGGGATTGAAGAGTTGAACTTGTTGTGGGCTTTCTTCCAGCGCGAGAGTGATGAGACTGTCCAGACTATCCCCAAATGAGAGGGATGAGGGTCTATTTATAGGCCCGAGGAGGTAACGGCTTCTGGTGACGTTACCCCCGGTGAGACGGTAACTTGAGCGAGAAGAGGACGGAATCCGTCGAGTCCGCAACAGGTCGTGCAGACGGGGGCTTGCTTCTGGAACTGGTCCTGCTGATGGCAGACTAGGAAGAGTCCGCGCCTACTGAGATGATCAAGTCCGCGCCAAGGTTGTGCGGGCTGAAGGAATATCTGGCTGGTGTTGGGAAGCAGGAGCTGGAATCTGAGTGGCGGACTGCGAGGAGAATCCACGGAGTCCGCCGCTGCTAAACTAAGCGAGTGCTAAGGCTACGAGCAAAAGGATATTTGCCGAGTCCAAAGGAGGCTGCGCGGTATGGGACTGCCTTGAGGTGATTTTGCTGCCTGGTGGATCGGGAGGAGTCCACCACTATTGATCGAGACCGCGCCAAGACTGCCGGCTGAGGAGAAGTTGACCCTGCTATTGGAGAGAAGCGGGTGCTGGAGGTGAGGAATGGAGGGCTGCAAAGCGAATCCGCTGAGTCCCGGGAGTCCGCTTCTGCTGACAAGCTGAGTCTGCATATGTTGTTGAACGAAGAGGCTTGCTGCTGAGGTGTTGGGGCTATTCATCAACGTAGGCGGACTGTAAGTTTTGACTGCACTTCAATTCTGCCTAGCTCGTGATGAACAGGACGTGGCTGCTGGTCTTTGCGGGTAGCCTGGGAGCTGGAGCGTCCATGCTCCTTAGGCGGACTGATGAAGATGGCTGCCCATGCTCTTGGAGTCCGCCATTTTGTTGAGTGGAACTTGCCGCCTCTGCTGGGTGACAAGGGATGGGCGACTTGCCGGACTGACGAGGCATGCCGCGCATATTGGCGAGGTGGAAAGTGGGGTAGTTGGCTGGCAGCCTGGGGACAGGTCCCCACATTGGCTATGCGGCGAGCTGGAGTTTTCTTGACGCTGGTGAAGGTATGCGGCCTAGAGGCAGGCCGCTTGTCGCTGTCGCGGTCTGGGCTGATAGACATCCGAGTCCGTCAATATTGGACGTCACCTGTCAGGAGCAGGCTAAGTAGCGGCTTGTTGCCGACCTGGACGGATAGGGATCCGAGACCGGTAAAGGGGCATTTGTTGAGACAAAGCTGCAGTTAAGCTGAAGGGGCGAGGCCTATATGGGCGGACTGAAGAAGCAGTCCATGGCCCTGCCGACAAAGGAAACGATGCACGGCTTGGGCGGTCAGACTGCTGAGACCGCCGAAGCCGTACGGCGTGAGCGGACAGAAAATCCTGTCCACTCATCCTAAGAAGCGACCTCCAGGAGGAACCCGGAGCACGCCGCGACTAGCGAGCTGGCTGTCTTGGGAAGGATCTCCGATTTCGAGGTTAACACCGGGGAGAGTAGTAATGGCCCCTGGTGGGCCTACCGACAATCGATTTTCCGTTCTTAACTTTTATTTCATTTGAGCTATGCAATATTGGCTGCCGGACCTTATGCTGAGTATGGACGATATGCTGTGACTATATATTCTTTATTTGATCTCACTTTACCTTTTACCTATTTATTCTTCCTGTTGCTGCACATGTCTTTACTTTTGCTGTCATCTATGCTTAGGTCAATAGCGTGAGTGAGAGAGAGCGAGATCTTACTAGGTTCCAAGATGGGATTTTGAGGTGAGATCTAAAAATAGGCTATCCGCACCTTTTCATGCCTGGGCCCTTTCCCGCCTAAAATTTCTATAAATAGGCCCTCACATACCATATTAATTATCGCATTCAATAGCCTCCAAATCTCGCCCCATCTTTCTTTCTATTGCATTGCCTCCTTTATCTCTTTCTCCTTCCTAGCGAGATGACTGGGGAAACTGAAGGGCGATCCAAATTTGCGGCTACATTCGCCGATTATCCATTTGTGAACTGCAGCATGTCTAGAGAAGAGTAATAATCGCTTGTGAACCTCAACATCCCGCCGGACTTCACCGCATGACATCCAGGAAGAGACGAGGCCATCAACCACTTCTCGCACTATGAGCTCGCCATTCCTGTCGAGCACTTCGAAGTGGGGTTGTGCCTCCCCATCTGGTCCGAGATCCACCAAACCCTCCACTACTTCGGCGTGGTTCCCGCACAGCTCAATCCTAACTCCATATCCCTATTGGTCACATTCGCGTGTTACCTGCGGCCAGAGCGAATGGAATACAGCCTCCCCATCTTTCGCAAACTTTGTAACTTCTGCGCCAAGAGGGACGGGGTCGCCTTCTTCTCCGGCAACAACTTTAAGGCGAAGGGTCTCGCCAACAAAAATCATAATTGGGTCAAGAAGTTCATCTTTGTCTCTAGAGACTTCAGCAACCTACCGCTCTCGTCGATCTAACAGGAAGAATCTACATACTGCCCTCCCAGTCTCGGGGGTCATGATGCCAAGTTTCACCAATTCCTCTTTGGGTAGGATTTCGACGTTCCTTTTCTGAGGAGGAACATCGACAAGCTGCTTCTAGTTCTCGCCGGGGAAGGTAGTTCTCACATTCGCTCAATTTTAAAGAATGCATGCTTTGGAATTTTTCTAACTTATGATACGTGTAGGGGTGCGAGATATTCCTCTCAACCCTCCCTATGCCAGCAGCACTGCACTCTCTTCCAAGATGGCACGCGCTGAGGCCGCCGATGCCGCCTGCAAAGACCCAACTAAGTCGCCGCCGAGATCAAGCGACCAAAAGCGAAAGCCTGACACCTCCCCTCCACCACCTAAAAAGCAACAAACAACAATTCTCACCAAGGTCAGGGAGATCGCCTCAGATTTTCCCGCGAGTGCTGCTGGCGAGACTGTAGAAAAGGAAGTGGGCGAGGATGGTGGGTCCTCGGCAGCAAAAGAGAAACTAGGGCCTAAGGATCATAGGAACTTCGGCCTGGGAGAGAGGGTGCTGGATGAAGCCGGCGAGCCCCTACTGGTATGGGACCGAGAAGCCAACGGGCTTCCATCTCCATTATACTCCCATCCTGGCAAGAGGGCGAGATGGTCTCGGCCCAGGCCTATGCACTCGCATTCAACATGTATGGGCGAGACAGCACCACTTACTACGGCACAACGTTGATGAAGTCACTCGCCTGCGAGAGCTCGCGAGTTCAGTTCTGTGCCATCGAACTCACCTACATGTCAGCCCGCCGCGGCATCTGCCTCTCGCGATAGCAGGCAGATGTAAGTGATGCATGTTCCCAGCTCTACAAAGAGGTTACAACCTTGAAGCAGGATCTGGACATCGCCAAAAAAGACCTCATCTTGCGAGAGGTGAGAGTGGTAAGCCTTTCTTATTTGCTGCGCGTTCACTCAACGTTGTTCTCGCACTAACCTTTGTTTGTTCCGTAGGATGTCGCGATTGTCGCCCAAAAGGGCGCATGCATTGCCCAGCACGAGGAGGAGAATCAGAGAATAAGGTCCCAGAACTAGCAATGGATCAATTCGCTGGTCCCTCCTTCCTTGGGTGAAAGAAAAAAGGCTCTATTGTACACGCCACATGAGATCGAGCTGATAATGCAAGATAATGCTATCGCGACGGCAAGGCACTCGCTCTAGGTGATGAGTGAGGCTGGATTCTTGAATAGTGATGGAGAGAAGGTGACGACCGCGATCTTATTCCCGGAGCTCTTCCTGCCCATCCCGGAACCATAGTACACCCCTTACGATATCTCTGGCGAGAGCGAGTAGTCGGCATCGTCTCCCTAAAGCTCTCATTTTTGTTTTTTCCCTGTAATTTATTTTTCCGAGCTCCGCCCATTGCGAAATGTAACCATTCCTTAAAATATGAAGAAAAGTTTTGTTATGAAATCTCTCTTCTTTTTTGTGTTTTGATTTTGAGCGTACGACTATGCGGAAACGCGTTCGTCTCGCACCTCTTCTCAAAAGGTCCATAATCACGATATATCGTGAGACCATATACGGACTTCCCGCTGCGCCAACCTGGTAAATTATTGACTTTGCTAACTCGATGAATATGACTAGATTTCGCGCCATTCTCGCCCAATTGGCTCATGCACGCTGATATATTTTATTTCGAACTTGCTGCTCATGATAGTTCTCGCGAAGTTCTCGCCTCACCAGCTCACGCGTGAATGGGACAATTTGCGAGAACAGGCTTCGAGCACTCGCATTCGCCTATACACTTTCCTGCCCTTGACCTTTTCCTTGAGTTTTACCTTTGACTGCCTTTTACTGGCTGGCGAGATCCCTGTTTGGTGAAATTTCCTTGAAGTTTTGGACTCCGCCCCCCCCAAATTTCTCTAGATCCCGAGCTTCTCTGGCGGGTATGGGCTGCCCAGTACTAGGTTCTGAAGTAACAACTTCATCCATCGAGGACCCCTGCCCTGTCAGCTAGGTGAAAGCCTGACAGTGGGTGTAGCTCGCAACTTATCTACAGAGTAAGAACAACATCCACCGAGGGCCCCTGCCCTGCCAGCTAGGTGAAATCCTTTCAGCGGTTGTAGCTCGAGACTTAGCTCCAGAGCAAGAATAACGCCCACCGAGGACCCATGCCATGCCATCTAGGTGAAAGCCTGACAAGAGCTGTAGCTCGGGACTTAGCTATAGAGCAAGAATAATGTTCACCAAGGACCCCTGTCCTGCCAGCTAGGTGAAAGCCTGACATCAGGTGTTGAGCATCAAGCGAACTTTTCCTTGACCAACCACCGGGCAATACCACTAGCCCAATCAACTATGTGAGAGCCTGGCGGCGGGTGTTGAGCATCAACCAAACTTTTCCTTAGCCAACCACCGGGCGCGACCACTGGCCCAATCAGCTAGGTGAGAGCCTGATGGCGGGTGTTGAGCATCAACTAGACTTTCCCTTGGATAACCACCGGGCACTACCACCGGTCCAATCAGCTAGGTGAGAGCCTGACGGCGGGTGTTGAGCATCAACCAGACTTTTCCTTGGCCAACCACAGGGCTCTACCACCGGCCCAAATAGCTAGGCGAGAGCCTGATGATGGGTGTTGAGCATCAACTAGACGTTTCCTTGGCCAATCACCGGGCACTACCACCAGCCCAAACAACTAGGTGAGAGCCTGACGGCGGGTGTTGAGCATCAACCAGAATTTTCCTTGGCCAACCACCGTGCGCTACCACCGGCACAATCAACTAGGTGTGGGCCTGACGGCAGGTGTTGAGCATCAACAAGAATTTTCCTTGGCCAATCACCGAGTGCTACCACCGACCCAATCAGCTAGGTGAGAGCCTGACGGCGAGTGTTGAGCATCAACTAGAATTTTCCTTGGCCAACCACCAGGTGCTACCACCGGCCCAATAAGCTAGGTGAGAGCCTGACGGCGAGTGTTGAGCATCAACCTGACTGTTTTATTCAACCAAGTATCATGTTGTTCCTGCCAAGAAAATGAATCATTAGCGAATAATAAGAACGCGAAAAAAGCTATCTCATTACTTTCATGAATAAAATCGCTTTAGTACATCGCCGCTCTAGGCATGACTGAGGGGTTTCCCCTCTACATCTTCGAGGTGATATCCTCCTGACTTCAAGGCCTCTCGGATTATATAGGGACCTTCCCAGTTAGGATTCAGCTTCCCGACGGATGCCAAACTCCCGACCGCACCGACCTTCTTCAGTACCAAGTCCCCTTTTGCAAAATGCTTGATTCTGACATGCTTGTCAAAATACTTGGCCATTCGCCACTTGACCTCTTCTTGCCAGACAACTGACAAGTCACGCAGCCCCTCCACCATATCAAGGGAGGGACGAAGCTTATCCTCGTTCTCGGACCTCCATTCTTCCCTGCCTTCCTCTGCTGCCACCACCCGTGATGTCAGGACCTCGAATTCTATAGGGAGTACAGCTTCGTAGCCATGAGACAGTTTGAAATGGGTCTCCCCCGTGGCTGTGTTTGGGGTGGTTCTCAGGGCTCAGAGGACTAAAGGAAGTTGTTCTACCAAGTTCCCCTTCAAGTTCTCCACCTTCTTCTTTAGGAGGTTCACGATGATCTTGTTTGCCACCTCCACCTGCCCGTTGCTCCTGGGATGATGAATCGACGCGAACCTGATTTCAATCCCAAGTTGCCCGCAGAAATTGATGAGCTCGGTGCTAGAAAACTATGGCCCATTATCTATGATAATGGCCTGGGGCAGTCCATGCTGGAAGATGATCTCTCACCATACAAAGTTTTTGATCACTTGGGAGGTCACTTTGGCCAACACACTTACCTCCAACCACTTAGAAAAATAATCGATCATGACCAGCAAGAATCTCGTTTGCCAACTGGCCTGAGAAAAGGGTCCTACCAGGTCCATTACCCAATTGGCGATGGGTTAGGGTGTCGTGATACTTCTGAGCTGTTGAGCCGGTAGTAGCTGGAGATGGGCGAACAACCGCCACTTGTGGCACTTCTTTGTGAATTAAGCGACATCATGGCCCAGGGTCGGCCAGAAGTACCCTTGCTAGACTATCCTTCCTTCCAAGGTCTTGCTCCTTGAGTGAGTCCTGCACTCTCCGGAATGGACTTCCTCCAAGATCCTCTGGACTTCCCTCTCGGTCACGCAACACACCAACAACCATGAGAACGTCATCCGATATAACTGCCCGTCGCGCTTGAGGTAGTATGGTGACTTATGCTTGAATTGCATCTTATCCATCCCCTTCTGGAACTCCCCTATGGATAGGAAAGTTGCAAAAGGATCCATCCACGAGGGGTGCTGGTCCAACTCCATCAGCTCTCCCTCCTCGATGGATGGGCGGAACAAGTCGGTGATGGTTCCCCTCACCTGGGACCCATGCTTGGCCAATTGGTCGACCTGCTTGATTTCCTCCCGCGACACATGCTGGATGGAGAAGGTCTGGAACATGCCGATGACCCCGTTCACCTTTGTCAAATATAGTTGGAGGTTAGGCTACCTTACCTCAAACTCCCCATTGTTTTGAGAGACCACCATAATGGAGTCCGTGAGGACCTCTACATCATGCACCCCCAGCTTCTTGGCTAGGCACAACCATGCTATTACTGCTTTGTACTCGGTCTGATTATTAGTGATGGGGAAGTGCATGACCACCGTCTACTCGATCCTTGTTCCCCGGGGGCTCTCCAAGATCACCCTAACCCCGAGGAATGCCTCCCCGAGGCACCATCCACCATCACCTTCCAAGGAACTAGGCGTGTAACACCCCCATCCGTCGTATGGCATAAAACAGAAGGTCCAGCTGGAACCCGACATCATATACCACGGACAGTCGGAAGGGTTACGTATGAATAACCAAACTATCCAATTAAGACTACTCGTCCTAACACAGAGCATTCTAGCGGAAGCTTTTAAAATAGTTGAAAGAACCAATAACTGAAATCCAATAATCATGAATGTCCATAACCACTACAACTGGAATGAAATACAAATACACTGAAAGGTAACTGGCCTTATGGCCTTACAAGTGTTCACTTAACAATATAATATTTTCCATACATCGGCTCGCAGGCCGGCCACACATGACAAACTAAAGTACAACTATTCGCTTTGGCCTTCGAGGGCCAGCTCAGCAACATGGGCACCAGCCCGCTATTTGGTACTTGGCTCCGCAGCAGCTGCAAGCAACATACCACCGCACGGTGGCAAACAAAGCAACAGTCAGCCAAAACCGACCAAATTATAACGACCCCTCCCCTAACTCGGGACGGTGGTGCTCCTTCCCTGCAATTCATTAGCCCAGCTAAACAATATAGTACAAACATATTTCACCACAGGTGTAGGCTCGCACGGCCAAACACCTCGTGCACTCAGAACACATTATCGGTGAATCCTGACACTTTAGTGTCTTCACCACCACCCCCAGGATGGCAACCTCGTGAGCAAACTATCCTTTCTGATCACCGTCTAAGGCTCCCGACTATACCAACGGCCAGTCCCCTTTTTGGGTCTCTCGCACCGAACCACATAGCCCAAGTCCGATTCCACTTGCCCGTTGCTCACAACGTGTAGTACACCTTAAGACGTACGCACGAGCCAAGCTTCTCTCGGATCCCGCCATAATTTCAAAAAAAAGTCACATAACCCAGTTATGTTCAAGGTCGGTTCCCTGACCGCCAAGTTAGCAGAACAACGATTCCACTCAGTTTTCCGGGTACACCTTGCAGTTAATCCCCAAGGATCCCTGCTGCAATCTACCGCGTAGAAACCCGAAAACACAAAGCACGGAGTCTTCTCCGGCAAACCATAACAAATGCAACATCACCGATCCAGACCAACATGTCCGGGTAGGCTTCACACACAATGCCTATGTCCGTACTTCGATTCCAGACTCTATATGCAACACAAGTGGGACAATTCCCGTCAACCCCATAGAACACCGCACACTCGCCGCACACCCGCGGGAGCGGGTTTCCCTATGCAAAAAGGAAGAGTGCTTCACATGCTCAAGTAGAGAATCGTTACCCTTGTAGTATGCTTTTGCGCCATGGAAAACTATCCAGATAGAAGTCTTTGCAATGGGATTTCCTCCACGGATCTGCTCTCGGTTCTCTAAACGGTGCTCCGATGCTCCGCCAGCAGCCGAAATCCTCCTCCTTCTTCCTCCTCTCTCTAACTCCTTGAAAGAGAGTGCTTAAGAGAGAAATGAGAAATTGATCTTCTATTTCTGACCTTAACAGAGCAGGAACTCATCTGGGTCGTTAGATCTTAATTAAAGAAATTGAACGGCTTAGATCCGCTCAAAAATCACCAAATCTACGCCGAACACGGCTTGGCACACGGCCGTGTCCCAGACTGTGTGCCTCGATCCAGGCACGATCGTCCAACACAGAGACTCACACGGGCTCAGGCACGCCCGTGTCCCAATCGACACGCCCGTGTCGGGATCTGACATGCCCGAGTCCTGGGACCGTATCACAGAAAATCGGCACGCCAACCGACACGACTCTTGGGAACACGGGTACTGACACGGGTAGGCACACGCCCGTGTCAGATGACACGCTCGTGTCACTCTGTCGTGTTTCCTGCCATGTCCTTATCTGGACACAGCCGGCCAACAGAGAGCCCCATATGGCCTTGGACACTCCCGTGTCCTAGGCCGTGTACCCCTATACAGGTACCAAAAATATTTTTTGGGACGCGACCAGGTCGATTCCGATTTTCAGGGCGTTACAAATCTCCCCCACTTAAAGAATTTCGTCCCGAAATTAAGTAAAGGTACACAAAATTAAATGTTACCTGAGTGGAATAACTCGGGGTAATCCTCCAACATAGTTTGCTCTCGCTCCCATGAAAGCTCCTCACATCCGCAGTTATCCCAACGGACCTTAACCAAGCAGATTTCCTTATTGCGGAGTCGTTTGACTTCAACGTCTTCAATACGTATAGGCTTGACCTTTGTCGTCAACTCGTAATCATCAGGAACTTGATCGACCGCAACTATCTGCGAAGGCTCTTGCACTTCCTTACGCAACACCGATACGTAGAACACATCGTGAAGCCCACTCAACTCCACCGACAGCTTAAATCTATACGCTGCTTCGCCAACACGCTCTAGAACTTCAAATGGTCCAAGGTATCTCGGACTCAGCTTCTTCAAGCGTCGAACCCGCGAAACACCCTTGAACGGCTTGATTTTTAAATACACCCAGTCGCCAACACCGAACTCCACTTTCCTATGTTTGGCATTATAGTACTTTGCTTGCTTGTCCTGAGCGACCTTCAACCTTTCCTGAATTGTACGTACCATTGAAGTGGCATCTTCCACCGCTTGACGTTTATATAACTTTGACTCGCCTGTCTCCAACCAAGATAACGACATACGACACTTCCTCCCATACAAGGCCTCAAAAGGTGTCATTCCAATACTCGCTTGAAAGCTGTTGTTATATGCAAACTCCACCATGTACAGGTGATCTTCCCAATGATTTCCGAAATCTAGGACGCACATGCGAAGCATGTCCTCCATCGTCCTGTTGACCCTCTCGGTCTGACCGTCCGTCTGTGGGTGGAAGGCTGTGCTGAAACTCAGCTTAGTTCCCAACAAACTATGCACCAGCCTCCAGTCCTTCGACGTGAAGCGTCCATCTCGGTCACTAACAATACTGCGCAGCACACCTTGCAACCGTACGATATTATCCACATAGAGTTTGGCTAACTTTTCCACCAGATCTTCCTTCCTATTCGGGATGAAATGCGACACTTTTGTCAACCTATCTACGACCACCCAGATGGCGTCGTTTCCCCTCTGCGACTTTGGCAAACCATGCACAAAATCCATAGAAATGTCGTCGAATTTCCATTCCGGGATAGGCAAGGACATTAGGAAGCCTCCGGGCTTCTGGCACTCCACTTTCACCAAGGCACAAGTTTGGCACTTGGCCACATAAAGTGCTACATCTTTCTTTAATCCTGGCCACCAGAATAACTTCTTCATGTCTCTTTACATCTTCGTGCTTCCCGGGTGGATTGAGTACTTGGTATGATGTGCCTCATACATCAACTCCTCCCGAAGATTATCTGCACTAGGGATGGATAGACGACCGTCCTTCCTTAGCAGTCCATCCTCAACCGCAAACTGGGAATTTGACCCATCCAAAGATTCATCCAAAATCTGCTTCATGCTGCTATCCTGAATCACAACCATCGAACTCTATCAGCCAGGTCATACTGCACCTCTGTCCAACACAATATCGCCCCGGCACTAGAATTCTTATCAACACAGGAAATCTCTAATGCTTCCAAATCATGGACCAATCTCTCATCATGTACCGACAACCAACTGGCCTGCGCAGGAGCCCTGCGGCTCAACACATCCGCCACCGCGTTTCCTTTCCCAGGTACATAATGTATCTCGAAGGTGTAGTCCCCCAAGAACTCCACCCACCTCCGCTACCTCATGGTCAGATCCTTCTAATTTAGCAGGTACTTCAGGCTCTTATGGTCTTTGTATATATTGACCTTTACCCCGTACAGATAGTGCCTCCACAGCTTTAGAGCAAATATCACGGTCGCTAACTCTAAGTCATGGACCGGATAATTTTTCTCGTGAACCTTCAACTGTCGTGATCCATAGGCTATCACACACCCATGCTGTAGTAGAACACAACTCAAACCACTGCCCGAAGCATCACTATAAATCTCAAACCCTTCGGTTTCACTCGGCGAACATAAAATAGGCGCCGTGGTCAACCGCATCTTCAACTCTTCAAAATCCTGCTTACACTCCAGCGACCACACGAACTTTTGATCTTTCATTGTCAACATCGTGAGTGGTAACGCTATCTGCGAGAAGTTGTCTATAAAGCGCCTGTAGTAGCCGGCAAGCCCCAAAAAGTTCCGGACTTCCATCACTATAGTCAATACAGGCCACTCCCGTATCGCTGCTATCTTCGCCGGATCCACCTCTATCCCTTCTCCACTAACAACATGACCAAGGAACGTTATTGAGGATAACCAGAACTCACACTTGGAGAACTTAGCATACAATTGATTCCTCCTCAACATCTCCAACACCATGTGTAGATGCTTGTAATGGTCCTCCTCACACTGCGAGTATACCAAGATATCATCGATAAATACTATCACGAAACGATCCAGGTATTCTCTGAACATCCTGTCCATCAGATCCATAAACACGGATGGTGCATTGGTCAACCCAAATGGCATAACCGTGAACTCGTAATGCCCAAACTGCGTGCTGAACGCTCTCTTTGGGATATCGCTTTCCCTTATCCTCAATTGGTAGTAGCCGGACTTCAGATCTAACTTCGAATATACTGTTGACCCAATCAATTGATCAAACAGATCGTCAATCCTGGGGATCGGATACTTGTTCTTATCCGTAAGCTTGTTCAACTCCCGATAGTCAATACAGAGTCGCAAGCTCCCATCCTTCTTCTTAACAAAAAGAACCGGTGTGCTCCAAGGCGACGAACTTGGACGCACATACCCTTGCTCCAACAACTCCTGCAGTTGCACTTTCAACTCCGCCATCACTCGCGGCACTATCCAATACGGAGAACGTGACACCGGTTTGGCACCCGTTACCAGCTCAATGGTAAAATCAATCTCCCGCTAAGGAGGGGCTCCTGGGAGATCATCTGAGAACACATCAAGATACTCGGACACAACTGGGACAATGTCCAGACTTGGCCTATTCATTGAAGCCTGCACTAAGGTTACAAACAACTCTGCACCAGAACGAACTGCCTTAATCACTTGAAGGGCCGACATCAAAACTTTACCCGACCCCTTCATGCCCGCATACGTAGTCTCCCGTTCAGTATGCAGTCCCAACTTAACCTCCTTTCGGTTGCAATCGATGTAAGGTCGCTGCTCCGAGAGTAAGTCCATACCAAAGATTACGTCGAACTCCACTAATGGTTGAACCAACGCTCGCAAATCAAACTCCTAGTCCCCAATCCGAATCTTTACCGCACTGAACTTATCCGCACGCATTGAGCACCCATTGGGCAACAACACATCCAACTTGTCTTTTGCCATCGAGGAAAGGACCCCGATGCGCGACACGAATCTTTCAGACAAGAAGGAATGTGAATCCCCCGTATCAAACAGGGCTCTCGCCGGACAATCGAAAATCAACATGAAGCCTAGCACCAAGAATAATAAGCTAACATATAAAAAGAGGTAACAACTACATAAAGTTAAACTGCTAAAATTTAACTCATACATTTCACCACGTCAGCTTGTTTTATGGCCTCTTGTAGACCAAGATTATAAACTCTAGGCTGGGCTGGAGCATGATGGGATGAGGTTGACTCCACCGCCTGCCCTTTCTCTTTATAGGTTGCTCCAGACTTTCTCTCGGACTTCGTACGTCCGCTCCAACACTCACGAGCAAAGTGACCCGTCTTCCCACAGCTGTAGCAAGCTCCTGGAACTCGACTTGTGGTTGCCCCCGACGCACTAGACGAAGGGGCTGAGTTCGAAGTCTTCTGCTTCTTGTTCCATATGTGGAATCCTAACTTGGCATTTGGCACTTTGAACTCTACCTTCTTTTCCCCTAGGTTCTTTTTCTCTTGGACCTTCTTCACAATCTTTTCCAATAACCGGGCCGAATTGACCAAGGCTAGGAAGCCCTGCGCCTTAGGCCCAACAAGGAGTAGCTGTAGGTTGCCACGTAGACCCTCATAAAATCGGTTGGTCTTCCTCTCTTCTTCCATAAACATAACACCAGCATACCGACCCAACCGTGTAAACTCGTGGAGATACTCGTCCACGCTTCTGGCTCCATGAGTCAACCCAAGATACTGATTTTCCATCTCAAGATTCTGAGCAGAGGGTAGATATCTGACCAAGAACAATCTTGAGAATTCCACCATAGGCACATCAGCAAGCTACCTTCCCACTAAGAGATGAAAAACCAACTCATCCCACCACAGCCCCGCCTCACCAAACAAAAGGAAGGTCGCTATGGCGGTCTTCTGCCACTCCTCAGTTAATGTGGCCGTCAAGACCCTCTTTATCATAGAGAGCCAATCCTCAGCTTGAGCTGGCGTTCCAACCCCATCGAACCTCGGAGGATTAAACCCCATTACATGCTTGAGTTGTCTCTCCGTAGCACTCCTCAGCTCTACCTGATCCACTGCCACGCGCTCCACCACCCTCGGCTTTGCCTACCTAACTAGTTCTTGCTCATTCACAGGAGGTGCGAAATGCATTTGCCCAGCAGGTTGGGCATTAATCATGGCAAAAATCTGCTTCAGCCACCAATCTGATGGTTTCTACTGAAGGAGGTGTTGTAGGCACATCCCTCGGTGCACTACTTTCCGCCGATTGCGGATGCTCCGATTGACCAGCACCGCTCCTAGCTGCCTATAATAGCAAAGAACCTAGATTAGACGACACACAAATTGCTAAAAGCAAACATTGGAACACTCAGGTTCCACAAAACAAGTGTATTTTTCATTCCTAAGTGGACATTCATGGGTTCTTTCTGATACCAAATTGTAACACCCCCTCCGTCGTATGGCATATAACAGAAGGTCCAGCTGGAACCCGACGCCATATACCATGGACAGTCGGAAGGGTTACGTATGAATAACCAAACTATCCAATTAAGACTACTCGCCCTAACACAGAGCATTCTAGCAGAAGCTTTTAAAATAGTTGAAAGAACCCATAACTGAAATCCAATAATCTTGAATGTCCACAACCACTACAACTGGAATGAAATACAAATACATTGAAAGGTAACTGGCCTTATGGCCTTACAAGTGTTCACTTAACAATATAATGTTTTACATACATCGGCTCGCAGGCCGGCCACACATGACAAAATAAAGTACAACTATTCGCTTTGGCCTTCGAGGGCCAGCTTAGCAACATGGGCACCAGCCCGCTATTTGGTACTTGGCTCCGCAGCACCTGCAAGCAACATACCACCGCACGATGGCAAACAAAGAAACGGTCAGCCAAAGCCGACCAAATTATAAAGACCACGCCCCTAACTCGGGACGGCGGTGCTCCTTACCTGCAATTCATTAGCCCAGATAAACAATATAGTACAAACATATTTCGCCACAGGTGTAGGCTCGCACGACCAAACACCCCGTGCACTCATGGTACATTATCGGTGAATCCTGACACTTCAGCGTCTTCACCACCACCACCAGGATGGCAACCTCGTGAGCAAACTAGCCTTTCTGACCACCATCTAAGGCTCCCGACTATGCCAACGGCCAGTCCCCTTTTCGGGTCTCTCGCACCGAACCACATAGCCTAGGTCTGATTCTACTTACCCGTTGCTCACAACACGTAGTACACCTTAATACGTACGCACGAGCCAAGCTTCTCTCGGATCCCGCCATAATTTCAAAAAAAAGTCACATAACTCAGTTATGTTCAAGGCCGGTTCCCTGACCGCCAAGTTAGCAGAACAACGATTCCACTCAGTTTTTCGGGTGCGCCTTGGAGTTAATCCCCAAGGATCCCTGCTGCAATCTACCGCGTAGAAACCCGAAAACACAAAGAAAAAAATCTTCTCCGGCAAACCATAACAAATGCAACATCACTGATCCAGACCAACATGTCCGGGTAGGCTTCACACACAATGCCTATGTCCGTACTTCGATTCTGGATTCTATATGCAACACAAGGGGGACTATTACCGTCAACCCCAAGGAACACCACACACTCGCCGCACACTCGCGGGAGCGGGTTTCCCTATGCTATAAGGAAGAGAGCTTCACATGCTCAAGTAGAGAATCGTCACCCTTGTAGTATGATTTTGCGCCATGGAAAACTATCCGGATAGAAGTCTTCGCAACGGGATTTCCTCCACAGATCCGCTCTCGGTTCTCTAAACGGTGCTCCGATGCTCCGCCGGCGGCCGGAATCCTCCTCCTTCTTCCTCCTCTCTCTAACTCCTTGAAAGAGAGTGCTTAAGAGAGAAATGAGGAATTGATCCTCTATTTTCGGCCTTAACAGAGCAGTAACTCATCTGGGCCGTTGGACCTTAATTAAAGAAATCGAACGGCTCAGATCCGCTCAAAAATCACCAAATCTGGGCCGAACACGACTTGGCACACGGCCGTGTCCCCGGCCGTGTGTCTCGATCCAGGCACGATCGTCGAACACAGAGACTCACACGGGCTCAGACAAGCCCGTGTCCCAATCAACATGCCCGTGTCGGGATCTGACACGCCCGTGTCCTGGGACCGTACCACAGAAAACCGCCACAGAAACCGACACGACTCTTGGGAACACGGGTATTGACACGGGTAGGCACACACCCGTGTCAGATGACACGTCCATGTCACTCTGCCGTGTTTCTTGCCGTGTCCTTCTCTGGACACAGCCGGCCAACAGAGAGCCCCACACGGCCTTGGACATGCCCGTGTCCTAAGCCGTGTACCCCTATACAGGCACCAAAAATATTTCCTGGGACGCGACCAGCTAGATTCCGATTTTCGGGGCGTTATAAGGCGAGTGAGTTCCGCCTCCGCCACCTCGACCACGTAATCAGCAAGAAAGTAAGCCATCACCTGGGCCTTGATCGAGAGGCAAGGAACAAAGTATTTGTCGAAATCACTCAGTTCTACTGACCAGTTTGCCAACCTCCTCGAATGCTCCACCCCCTCAAGGATGTTATAGAGTGGATGGTCAGTCACCACCCGGATGGAGTGTGCCTGAAAATAGGGTCAGAGCCTCCAGGCCGAGATGACCAGACTGAAGGCCAGCTTTTCTAAGATCGGGTATCAGAGCTCCACTTACCTCAAGACCCTGCTCACATAGTAGATAGTGAACCGCTTCTTCCCCTCTTCCCGGACCAGGGCAGAGCTTACTGCCTTGATCCTGACCCCAAGGTACAGGGACATATCTTCCCCTTCCTTAGGCCCTTGGAGGAGTGGTGCCTGGGTCAACTACCTCTTCAAGGCTAGGAATGTCTCCTCGCTTTCCCGGGACCACTCAAACTTCTTTCCCCCTCTCAACACCTTAAAGAGGGGAGAACACTTCTCTCCTCCTCGAGATAGGAAATTGCTATGTCCTGCCAACTTTCCCGTCAACCACTGAACCTCCTTGGCATTCCGCGGTGATCTCAATTACATGATTGCCTTGACTTTATCAGGATTAGGCTCCACACCAACGGGAGTAAGAAGATGACCCAGGAACTTCCCCATGCTTGCCCCGAAGACACACTTCAAGGGGTTCAACCTCATCTTATAATTCCACAAGGTGTCGAAGGTCTCCTCCAGATCGTAGAGATGAGAATCCACCTCCCGACTCTTGATCATAAGATCATCCACGTACACCTCCAGATTCCTCAATTTTTGCTCTCGAATGGTTCGATCCATCATTTTTTGTTAAGTCACCCCAACATTATTTAGCCCAAAGGGCATCATCTTGTAGAAGTAGCACCCATCTCCGGTGACGAAGGAGACATCTTTGATGTCGATTGGGTGCATCCTAATTTGATGATAACCTGAAAATTGCATCTAAAAAACTCATCAAAGAAAAACCGACGGCTGAGTCAACCAGCGCGTCGATCCGTGACAAGGGGTAACAATCCTTAGGACATGATTTATTTAACAAAGAAAAATCAACACACATTCTCCACCGGCCGTCTCCTTTTTTTACCATTACAACATTGAAGACCAGCTGGAGTATTAGATTTTGGATACGAACCCGGCCTTGAGGAGCTTGGCCACCTACTCTCTGATGGGCTCGACTAGCTTTTCTGTGGTTGACCACTTCTTTTGTTGAATGGGGAGGGCCTATGGAGCCAGGTTGAGACGATGGCAGGTAACATCCGCATCGATCCCTGGCATGTCGGCCGCGCTCCACGCAAAGATGTTGACGTTCTTCTCAATGCACTCCAGCATCCTCCCCTATTCCTCTAGGCTCAACCCTCCGCCGATGCACACCTTCTCCACCCGGCCCTCACGGGTGAGAACCTTGATGGTTAAAACACGCGGGGGCCCGCGGGTTTATTTTTTGGAAACACGGTTGATTTTATTTTGTAAGGACGGGGCACACGGATTTATTATCTATAAAAAAGTTAAAACCGAGTTTTAACGAAAGGAGGCAAGTGCACCTATTGCGTGTAGTACAGGATATTCTAGTGAGGAATATCGGGATCGTATTGTTCTCGGGGATGGGTTGATTATTTTTACTCTTCCTTGGAGGGACTATTATTCCACCGAAAAAAAACTTGTCGGGTTATTTTTTATATATATGAAAACAAAAAATAAAAGCAGAAAGAGCCGATCAAGAAATAGCGCAACGGTACCGAATTAAATTTGAACTAAAATAGTTTTTAATAAATAGAGATCCTAAATTTCAATTTAATTAAGGGGGAGACTTGGCCGTGGAGGTTCCATAAACATGAGCCCACCTATCTTTAAGACTATCGCTCACCTGAATATTAAGACTATTCGACCGGGCTCTTGTCCGACGAAGGATTACTCTTAATGCACACATTACGCTAAGAACCCCGTTATTGGGTGGGGAACCCAATCCGGCAGTCTCATGGCTGGAGCATGCAACCATGAGACGAAGGATAGTCCTACAGTCGCGTGGGAGAATGCCTCCCCGCTATGGGTGTTTTAGGACGAAGGACAGTCCTGCAGTCTCGTGGGAGAATGACTCAACAGTCATGCAGTGTCATGGCTAGAGCAGGACACCTCCAGTGGGGAGGCCTTCACCTTTTCCTTCGGCCTTTACTCGTGGGAGAGTGCCTCGATTTTTGACGAGGAGTCCACGCGAGTACTCGTGCACGAGAGCGCGCGGGCCCAGCTTCACAGTCTGGAGATGGCCCATATGGTGGGCCGCCGTTGTATGCAGGTGGATAGGAACTCTGCTGAGCATCCGAAGAACAACGCATACAAGGAGAGAGCCCACCATCTCGCGCTCAAGGAGGTGGAGCATCACAAGAAGAGGGCAGACTCTTCTGATGCCCTCCTCGTCGAGTATCTAGGAGGGGTGGTGAGTCTTGAAACCCTTAACGCCCCTCATTCAGAACCTTCTCGCGCTAAATCACCCTTTTTCTGCTCTTCTATAGGACACAGCGATGGCCAATCGTCTCAACACCCGGATCGCCGGCCTAGAGAAGGAGAATGAGGAGCTAAAGGTGCGGGTGCGAGAACTGGAATCCGTAGCTCTCCTGCCGCCCTCCAACATCAGCGGCCAGCTTGCCCAGTACACTGAGTACGAGCTCGACGTATTGTTGCAGCTAAATTCAACCAAGGCGTTGAAGCACACCTTCTAGACCATGCCAAAGGAACATGAGATAAAACTCACCGTGTTCCTATCCTTATACCAACCCGGTGGAATAATGGTCCTTTTGGACCTCCATAGGGCTTGACCCTGATCCACCACTTTCGCTGCTTCTTCTGAACTAGCTCTCCTCTCGGGCATACTTGGACCATCGCCCCCTACTTCCAGATCTAGAAGCACTTATCCAAAACCTAGATGTAATTGGAGCACCAGGTGACATAGGAAACTCCACTAGAAGATCTCGATGTAACGCCCCTAATTTTTTTGATGTTTATTTTAATACCTTTGGTGGCGTATTTTTGACGTCATGGCGTTACGTAGACACAAAGTTGACGAAGTCCCTTGGATGAGTGGGAGCTATCATTCTGTGAGAACTTCACTGGAATTAAGGAGTGTGAAGATGTTATGGATAAGGAAATGGCTGCCTTTAGGAAGAATGAGACTTGAGATCTTGTGCCAAGGTCGATTGCATCACTCTTGTGATATGAAAGTGAGTTTATAAGCTCAATAAGAAGGCTGATGACAACTTCGAGGGTATAAGGCTCGCCTTATAGCTCGGGGGTTCTCACAATAGTACGTTGAAGACTATGAAGAGACGTTCAATCCTATGACCAAGATGACTTTAGTGCGGGTGGTGATTGCCTTAGCGAATTGCCAAGGGTGGAGGATTTTACAACTCGACGTGAAGAACATGTTCCTTTATAGAGAGATTGACAAGGACATCTTCATGTTGCAGTGTTAACACCCCCATCCGTCACTAAGTATATAATAGAAGGTCCGGCTAGGGCCCGATTCCATATACTACGGACAGACTAAGGAGTTACTAAATTGAAACCATAATCCAATAATTCGCATCCTAACATAGAGTGCATTCTAGAGGAAGTAATTTAAAGGTTACAAATAGAACCCAATAGCATGAAAGTACACTACCACAAAGGAATGAAAGACAAATACACAAAAAAGGTTTTGGCCTTAAGGTCTTACGTTGTTCATCTTAAAATTAGAGTATCTTGCAAACATCGACACACAAGCCGACCATATATGAGAATAAAATATACACAACGGGCACTTCGCTTTGGCCTTTGAGGGACAACTTAGCTATCCTGGGCTTTAGCCCGCTAGATCCCGCTTTGCTCTGCTGCACCTGCAAGAAACATTCCACCGCACGGTGACAAACAATAGCAATAGTCAGCATTAGCTGACCAAATTATAACGACCCCACCCATCATTTGGTGTGTCGGTGCTCCTTCCCTACAGGCATTAGTAATATCACAAAATGACAATCAAAATGTGCAACTTAAGAACCACTTGCCACAGAAGTTGGCACAAACTCCCAATGCCCCGTGCTCTCAGGGTACATTCTTGGTGCACCGGACCGGGATGGGCAGTTCACAATAGCTACCATGCGAGTATTCAAATGTTGATTGTAGGTGCAGCGGAGTAAAGCGGGATCTAGTGGGCTAAAGCCCAGGATAGTTAAGATGTCCCTCGAAGGCCAAAGTGAAGTGCTCGTTGTGTTTATTTTATTCTCATGTGTGGTCGGCCTGCGTGCCGATGTTTGCAAGATACTCTTATTTTAAGATGAATAATGTAAGGCCTTAAGGCCAAAACCTTCATTGTGTATTCGTCTTTCATTCCTTTATGGTTGTGGACTTTCATGTTGTTGGGTTCTATTTGTAACCTTTAAATTATTTCCGCTAGAATGCATTCTGTGTTAGGATGCAAATTATTAGATCATGGTTTCAATTTAGTAACTCCTTGGTTTGTCCATAGTATATGTCGTCGGGCGCTGGCCGGCCATTTTGTTATATGCTTAGAGACGGATGGGGATGTTACATGCATCCACCTAGTTATGTATCTAAAGAACATGCAGGATACGTCTACAAGCTCAAGAAGGCCCTCTGTGGCTTAAATCAGGCCCCTTGAGCGTGGTATGGAAAGATTGCAGAATAATTCCAATTCTATGAATACTTTTCCTCTGAACCAGACTCGAGTCTATTTGTCAAGAAGGGGGAAGCTTGAAGACTTGGTGCTACTATACGTCGACAACATGATCATCACAGGGAACACGAAGGAATAGGTAGATATACTTAGTGCAGATCTAGATATCTGGTTCAGGATGAAGGATCTTGGGGTTAATGTCCCAAAAATACTAAAAAATATGGCAATTGGTCATTGGAGGTTATCGTGCGGAGATAGTCTTATTGCTGACGATAGTTCAATGAATTAAAAGACTAAGGGCTCGGATTATTACCGCCTGGCGATAGAAAGATATTGCGCAGCGGTAGTAGTCGACGCTCTCGACGAAGCGTCAAGATGTTTACCACACAGCGATAGAAAGCTAGCGCGTGGCATTAAAACTCGACGCACTCAATGTTTGGGACAAAGCATTGAGTGACTAATGCGCGTCGGTAGTGCTCTAATGCGCGACGCTGGCTGATTAAATTGACATATGCCTTGGGAAGGTACCGCTCAATGGTAGTGAGTTAACATCGACAATAGCTTGCTACATGGCAGTGTGGTGGAGGCTGCTTTGGGCGACAGAATGATATCCATTGGGCCAAGCGGCGACCTCTTTAGATACCGTGCATCGGTAGCTTGTTTTTAAGGGCCGGCTTTGAGATGTTATTCTCATTTACCTCTATCACACTCGCTCTCTTAGTTCTTGATCTCGTGAGGTAAGAGGAGGAAGAAACTCCAGAAGGCTAAGGGAAGATACGATCCAAGGTGTGATTGTGATCGGAATTTTTAGTCAACGCTAGATCCACGGAAAGGAAGTTGTGATGCTCAGTTCCATCCGAATAAAAGAACAACGGCATGGCTCCTAAGCGATCGATAAGGGTAACGATCTTCCTTCTTGGACAAGTGAAGTCCTCCTTTTTTCATAGGCAAGGAATCCCCCACCAAACGGTGGGAGAATCAAGGGAGTTATGTTGGGTTGATATGTGATATCCCCGGGTAGTTGTGCATATAGATCCAAAAATTGCAGTACAGAATAGGCATGTTGTGTGAAGCCCAACCAAACAGGTTGGTCTGGATTGCTGATGTTTTATTTTGCTTGTCGAAGAAGACTCCAAGTATAAACGGGGCGTTTATGGGGTCTGATGAGTTATGCCTGTGAAGTGGGAGTAGCAGGAAGTACTAGAGACACTCTCCAGGAAAATACCCAAAAAATACCACAGTTCGCATAACTGTTGGATATCGCTGGGCAATAGCGAGTGTCGCCAGCAATAACTCATGATGAGCTCTGATTGATGTAAAAGTCTAGTGTTTCTTGCATTGTAGGATGCTGCAGGATTTTCTGGACAGATGTTCCAGTTATGATTGAGTCTGGATATAGAAGAGAAATGTTGTCGCCAATGCTTGGCGACAGTGACTATCGCTGGTAATAGTTTCCAATTAAGACAGTGCTTTAGCAAGTGAGTTGTATGCCTGGGTGCTCAGCTTTGGTGGCTGTGAGAGCCGTTGTACATAACATTGGTTATGTTTTGAACAGGAAAGGTGAGGCCGGCCCACATCATGTGTATTTGAAGGCTTTGGCTTTTGGCGATGGCACAACGATATGAGCAATGGGAAAAGGCTGAGCTGTACCCGCCCGATGTCAATTGGTTAAACAGACCTAAAGTACATGAGAGTTACTGGTGGCAAAGAGAGAGAGGAAGTCTTAGGCTATAAGCCGGAAAGACTAAAATGCTCATAAGTTGAACATCAGGTCCAGGACCTTTGAACGACCTCCTCTCTGATGGGCTTTGCCAGCTTGTCCGCGGTGGAACTCTTCTTTTGTTGGATGGGGCATGCTCCCGGGTCCAAGTTGAGGCGGTAGCAGGCCACATCCGCATCAACGCCCGACATCTCCACGGCGCTCCATGCGAAGATGTCCACGTTCTTCTGGATGCACTCCATCATCTGGCCGTGAGCCTCCGGGGTCAGTCCTCCGCTGACGCAGACCTTCTCCACCCTGCCTTCACGGGTGAGGACCTCCATCTCCACCACCTCTTCCGCAGCCTCTAGCCTGGACTGCTCCCCCTATTCTTCAACATCCCTCTCCCCTGGGGTGAAGACCCCTGCCTCCACCTCTTCCTCCATGGCCATCGCCTCGGCCAACTCCTCCTGGACTCCCTCTGCCACCTCTACCTCGGTGCAGCCTTCCACCTCCATCTCTTCCCTGCCAACTTCCTGCTCCACCTCCTCCATCCTTCGCTCCATTTCCTCAGCTCCCTCCTGCCACGAGATGGAGTTTATGGTAGTGACGTAGCACTCTCGCGCAACCTTGGGGTCCTCCATGACACTGACCTGAATCCCATCGGTATTGAACTTCAAGCACTGATGGAATGATGAGGGGATGTAGCAGAAGGCGCTAATAAGGGGCATCCCGAAGATGTTGCTGTAGATGCTGGGGGCGTCCACGATGATGAACCTGCAGTTCCTGGATTGCCCCCCCAGGGTGACATGGAGGCCTACTCCTCCCTCCACTTCCTTCCTCTCTCCCGAAAATCCGAACAAGGGCCCATCCGAGGCCAACACCCTCTTCGCCTCCACCTTCATCACGTCAAATGCCTTCTTAAAGACGACGTTGATGGAGCTTTCGTTATCAACGAGGATCCTGGAGACGGTAAAATTTTCGATGGATGTCTGGATGACCAGCGCATCGCAAAATGGATCCTCATGATCCGGCATGTCGCTCCTAGAGAAGGCGATCCTCTCTTCTGGGGGTGGGGTTTGGGATGTGGAGCCAACGCTCCGGCGATACATGGTATGGAGGCTCGCCCTCCGGGAGTCCTCTACCCCCACCCCCATGGATCGCTCTGATACCTCCTCAGGTCCCAACATCTACCCGGTCTTCATAACTGTCCTCATCCGCCCGAGGCAGGACCTCCTCGATCCTTACTTCCTGACGCCCCTGCTGCTGCTACTGCTCCCCGTTCCCTCATTTCGAGGAACTCCGGGCACGTGGCTGTGGCGTGCCCTTCCTCTTTATGGAAGTCGTAGTAGGGAAACTCTACCCTAACTTCTCTCCTCCTCCTGGCTACTCTCCTCCTCTCCCCTATGGCTATGACCATAGCCACTTCTTGATCGGGGACCCAGGGCCTCTGGTCCTGCCTCTAGACCGGGGGGTGGAATTGATCTTGCCCACCTTGATGGCGATCCCTTCCTTGGTACCCTCTCTGTGGCCCCTGTCCTTGCCACTCGGGCCTCCAGCACAGCCAATGGTCGGGCTCCTGACGCCCCCACCGGGGCTGCTGCTGCCCCTGGAGCTGCCTCTGCTCCCTTTACCGTGGATCAGCTCTCCTCTCCTCCTGTGCTCTTCCTCCTCTCGACTCCTTCTCCTCCTCTGTGTCCCACCTGACCAGCTTCCGGGCGAACTCTGGATTTGACGCCTCCCCGTCAACTTCTCTCGCCGCCCTCTCCATCAACTCCTTATAGGAGAGGGGAGAACTCTCTTCAGCTCCATCCTGAAGAATCCTTGCTGTAGGCCCAGGGTGAAAGCCATCATCAGACTATGGCTTGACATCTCCTAGACCTGGGTGACGTCCTCCTGTAACTGGTCGACGTAGCTTCCCAGCGTCTCATTCACTCCCTGCTTGATATGGAACAGGGACTCTGACTCCATCTTCCTCCTCTTCGAGGTGGTGAACCTTAGTATAAACCCCCGACATAGGTCCTCGAAGCAGTAGATGGAGCTGGCCGGCAGCTGGTGGAACAACTCCCTTGCCTTCTTCTTGAGGGTGATGGAGAAGAGTCTGCACTTGAACCCATCCGACATCTTCCGGATCGAGACAACGTCCTCAAACCACTGGACGTGTTGGACCGAGTCTCCCTTCCCGGTGTAGTAGGACATCTCGGGTTCCTTGAACCCCTCTGGAACTGGAGCTGAAGAGACCAGCTCGCTGAAGGGGCTGCCTCCCCCTACTGGGCGAGCTGGCGCGTCTCGCGGGCTCAGCTCGCCAAGCCGGCCTCTGTCTGCCGAGCAGGGGAAGAGCTCGCGCTCGGGGAGCTCGCACCCCCGGCCCTCCTCGGTCACTTCCTTCCCAGGTCTCCTACCGCGGGCGTCCTCGCCCAAGGATGGGGCGGCTGCGATCTGGACTGTTGGAGTCGAGAACTCGGCCCGCGTGCCAAGTGCGAACTTGACAAGGCCCATCACCTCGTTCCTGAAATCTTCAAACATCCCCACTGTGGCTAGAGGTGGGGGGGGGGCGAGCTTGACCTGTCAGGTCCCTGTCCTCCTCTCATCGAGCTTGCTGAAGCTTTTCTGTACTGACCACGTTCCACGCTCACCGCACCAAAATGTTGAAACCGAAAAACGGTCTCTTGTGGAGTTCACCCTTGGGGAAGGGGTGATTGTGCACCTACTTCACTCCTGTAAGCAAAATAACAAAGGAAAACAGGAAAGACCTGACCCAATGGCTCAACGGGGAGGACCCACCACACACCCGAAAGATCTGAGAGCGCTTCCCCTCCTTAGCCAAAGGCCGAGCTAAGGTACCCTCAGAAAGCACTTGAAAATTGGAGCAAGAGAGCACAGGAAGCATGCCTTCTGAGGTACCCCTTGGGTCCTATTTATAGATTTCTAAAAATGGCCTGCAAATAACCAACCTCCACTGACCTGAAATTACCAAAATACCCTTGGTCGGGTCTGCCAATAGCCAAACTCCGCTGTTTTGAAGGGCTATGGGCAGACCAGTAGGGGCAAAACAGTAAAAAGTACCTCATAGATCGGGCGTGCTGGGGAGCCTGGCCACCTTGGCAGATCCGGCTCGCCTGCTGTTGCCGAGCTCCTTTGTGCGAGTGCGAGTTAGTACGGCGAGCTCGCGTATCGGTCGACCTCCATTAGTCGACATCAGCTCGACGAATCTTGGCTTAGCTCGGCGAATGCTGAGCTCGCGGTCGATGACTGAAGTGCTCGGGCTCGGGTTTCTCTACCGAGCTCGCCTGGCCTCTGAGAGTTTTACATCGCTGGGTCTGGTTCCTGTGGACCCTACTCGCCGGATACGGGGTTGTACAACTACCACTCGCTTGCTCACCTGATACTTGTTGCAGGTCATCTCTATAGCTGAAGTTGGGGTGATTACACAACCCTGCATTATATGTATTAGAGAAGGGAGGCCCCCTCTGCTGATTACCTATATAGCCGACATCTTCAAAATTGTTAGAAATAAAAGAATTTGAAGGAGTGATCTGCTGCTGGAACCCAAAGGAGTGGTGCCCATGGGCGCCACAACTTTAGCATGATACTGTAAGCACGATGGTGGCAGCAAGTGTGCACTTCCCTAATAAACTAAATTCATCAATATTTTTTGACATACCGCCCATTTGGGCAGAAATGGCGGTGTAAGGATCAACTTGGTGTAATCCTAATACCACCTTACTTGGGGCACCTCTTCTATTGCCCAACAAGGCATTCTATTGTGCCAGGTTCTTCATAATGCTCCACATCTCTTCCAGAGTTTTCCCCATCATAGATCCTCCCACAGCTGAGTCAACATTCACATGAATGTTAAAGTCAAGAGCCCCATAAACTGTATTAATAAGCATCCAACCAGAGACCTTGTGTTGAGGGCATCTCCTTAGAAGCTTGTTAATTCTCTCACATGCTTCGATAAGAGACTCTCAATCTTGCTGCTTAAATTTATTCGGCAGGGAAGAATTTTGTAAAAAAACACAATCACAAGATTAGTTCTAGATGTTATACTTCAAGGAGGAATAGAGAAAATCTAATATTCGATGCATCTTCTAAAGTAATGTCAACACTTCACCAAGATAGAAGTTGAGGCATGCGTCGATAAGATCTTGATGCAATATTAACTATCTAGTTATGTCACCAGAGTCTCATTTGAAGCATTTTTTGATGCATCTTCTAATATATCTCAAAGAAGCGTCAACATATATTTGGAATTGAAATTTTAGAGGCCTTCATTCAGATTTAGTGGAAGTCAATAACTAGGGTAGTTATTTGAATAATAAAGAGCTAATATATGGAAAGAGATCCCTTACTGAATTTCTGAATTATTCGAGGAAAAAATTTGAAGAGGTCGACAGGATTATTGAAGATAAAGACAGAAATATTATATTCTATTCCTTCTGAATACAATATTTTAAGGGGAAGAATTCTAAATTCTCTAGGGATTGATATACCAAGATTTCAAATATAAATAAAAATGAATATAAATAGAGCATACATGGAGAATATATAAGATAGAATATGCAAGATTTAGTGAGAGACTTCTTCTTTCTTCTCTTCTTATTTTTGCAATAGATGATATGAAAACATTTTGAGAACATTATGAGAGGCAATGGATCATAAAGCTCATAATCCTTACACCTTCTCATTAAGGATTCATCAATTGAAAAGATCAGTCCAATAGAGTGCCCAGAATCCTCAAAAATTTACTTAAAGAGGATTCAACCTAGAAGACTATTCTTTCTTCTTCTTTTACTCTCACTTCATGGCATTAAGTAAAGAGTTTTTAGAATCCCACTTCAAAGGAATCAATCTGGATCAAGATCAGCTTATCAAAAGATCTAGTGTATTGGTTCTAGAGTTTCCTTAACAAAAGACTTTATTTTGGTGCTGAGAGTCTCCTTAATAAAAGACTCATTCTTGGTTCTGAGAGTCTCCTTAACAAAAGTTTCAATCCTTAGTTCTAAGAGTCACCTTATCAAAAGAGTCAGACACTATGATAGTGGATTCCTACCTGTGTGGTAGAAGAGTGGACTATCCAGATTTTGGGGAACCATTATATTTCTTTTGTCTTTTGTGTTGATTATTTCATGTGTTAAATCTATTTTTATTACTTGAATTTTAATTTCTGCTATGCTTAATTAACTGTAGTCTTGTGACGGTAGATGTGAAACTGAGAAATATCTGAATTTATTTTATAGTTTATGTTGGGTACATTGGTCACAATGTACTTGATTTGAAGAAGTCCTTTCAGCTCAATGATATACACATAGTTCTATTTGATGAATGTTAAGTTCATGTGTGCAGACAAATAAAGCTATGTACTAAAGTGTCGACACATTTGTCAAGGATGTGCTGAGACAAGGAAAAAGTTATGTCGACACTCAGGACTAGTGTCGACACACTTAAACAAGAAGTGTTGAGTCAAGGAGACAGTTGTGTCCACACCCAGAACTAAGGTCGACACTATAATAAAAGAAAGTAACTATGTCGACTGTAACGGCCCGAAACTCAAAAGAGCGATGGGAGGCGTTTTGGGCCAAATCTGGTATTTGGCAGAGGGCACACGGCCTGGGACACGAGCGTGTCCCAGGGCGTGTCAAGCTGGTTCGACGATTTGGTCAAGTGTTCGACGATTTTGGGTTCGACAATCGTCGAGCAGAGAACACGGCCTGGGACACGGGCGTGTCCCAGAGCGTGTCGAGCCCGTGTCGACGATCGGCCCGGGGAGTCGACATTTTTGCTTGACGATGTGTCGAGTCAGGGAACACGGCCTAGGACACGGGTGTGTCCAAGACCGTGTCGTGTGGTCGACGAACTTCGCTCGACGAAGTGTCGAGACCGTGAACACGGCCTGGAGACCACGCGTGTTCGGGTATGACACGGGCGTGTCACATTGGACACGGGCGTGTCCAAGACCCGTGTGAGTCTCGGGTTGTTTTTAGGGCTGTGTCGATGGGGGCACACGACCGACCACACGGCCGTGTCAGTTGGAACACGGGCATGTCAGGTCGAACACATGCGTGTCAGATGCCCGTGTGTTTTTCGAGACGCATCGATTTTGACGGCGAATGAGGGACACGGACCTGGACACGGGCATGTCACAGGTCGTGTTCGGCCCAGATTCTGCATTTTAGATCTGGATCGTGGCCGTTCGTTTCTTTAATTCGGGATCCGACGGCTGGGGGCTGTTAGTGCTTGGATATACACGGGATTGGACCCTTGAAACCCTCATTTCACTTGAGAGGTTCTCTTTCTAAAGTCTTGAGAGAGAGGAGAGCAAAGGAGGAAGAAGAAGCTTAGATCCGGTCTTTGGAGGAGCTTCGGAGCTCCAAATCGCGAACCAACGTCGGATCTACAAAGGCAAAGAGAGTGCAGTGCTTTTCATCCGCTTACTTTTCAATGGCTACAAGGAAGAACGCTAGGGTAACGATTATCTTCTTGAGCATGTGAAGCTCTCCTTCTTTTGCATAGGAAGCCCGCTCTCGCGAGTTTGCGGTGAGTTTGAGGCGTCCCTTCGGGTAGACATGAATTGTCCCCATTGTTTAGAGTCCGTATTCGAGAACGGACATAGGCATGATGTGTGAAGCCTACCCGGACATGTTGGTCTGGATCGGTGATGTTGCATTGCATAAATGCCGGAGAAGACTCCGTGCGAATGTTTGTTTTTCGGGTTTTCTACGTGGTAGATTGCAACAGGGAGCCTTGGGGATTAACCCTAAGGTGCACCTGGAAAACTGGGCGGATGCGTGATCTTGCCAACTTGGTGGCCTGGGAGCCAACTTGAACATAACCGGGTTATGTGAAGTATGTGATGGAAACGGGACTCGGGAGAAGTTTGACCTGCGCATATGGCTTAAATTGTTGTTGCGATGTGAGCAAGGGTTAGATGGAACCGTACCCGTTCTATGTCGTTCGGTTAGAGCCGTTGGCATAGATGAGGGACTTCGGCGATCTATGGCTTAAATTGACGTGACCCATGCCGGGAAGACAAATTGCTCATATGTTTGGCCGTCAAAGTGGCGGTGGTGAGTCCGGAATGTCTATGGCTTAAATTGACGTGGCATTGGCCGGTTCACTGAGAATGTGCCCTGAGTGCACGGGGTGTGTGGACGTGCGTGCCTACACTTGTGATGTTGATAGTACTATATTGCTTGATTATACTAATAAAATGCAGGGAAGGAGCATCGCCGCCCAGAGTTGGGGGCGGGATCGTTATAATTTGGTCAGCATTGCTGACCGTTGCTTTTGTTTGCCATCGTGCGGTGGTTTGTTGCTTGCAGGTGCTGCTGGACCAAGCGGTCAATAGCGGGCTAAAGCCTAAATTGCGAAGCCGGCCCTCGAAGGCCTAATTGGAGTGTTTACCTGCTTTTATTTATGTATGACCGGCCTGCGTGTCGTGGTTTGTAAAACATGTAATTTGAAGTAAACCTTTTGTAAGACCTTAAGGTCAGTACTTGTGTATGTACTACATTCCTATTTGGTGTGTTAGTGGACATTCGTGCTCTTTGTGCTGGGTTCTTTAATTGCAACTTATAAAACTGCTTCCGCTAGAATGCTCTGTGTAGGACGTTGGATTGGTTGGATGGTTTCCATTGAGTAACCACCCGGTCTGTCTGTGGTATATGGCGTCGGGCCCCAGCCGGATCTACTGCTATATGCTATGCGACGGATATGGGGTGTTACAATTTGGTATCAGACTACTGGTTTTGGTCTGGCTTAAAATGAATTCGTGGACGAATTCTTTTAAGGTGTGGTGAGCACATGTGTGTGCGTCATCGTTATAACAATAAAAGAACTCATGAATGTCCACTTAGGTATGAAAATACACGTGTTTGGGGAACCTGCGTTTTCCTATAATTGCTGTTTGCAATTTTATTTGGTCGCTTAACGGTGTTTTATACAACTATAGGTGACTAGAGGCAGTTCTGGACCGCCAAAATGTCCGGTTTCTGAGGTGTTTGAGACCCCTCCTTCGTATGAAACTATAAGAAGGATCGTTGAAGCGGTGTTCGCTGTGATGGGTGCATAGCATGGAAGAAATGTACAACCCTGCGCCCCTGTTGTGGCTTCAATGCCGGGTGGCGTGATGGAGCAGATGACTTTTGGTAGACCATCGGGGCAGCAGTTGAATATGCATTTAGTGCAGGGGGCGCACACAGTTGAGGAGTATTTACAAGCATTTCTTATGATAAGTCGCCACCCATGCATCGAGTTGGATAATGAGCAAGCTACAGTCGATAGGTTTTATAATGGCCTGCGCGGCGAATTGCGAGTTCTGCTGCTAGGACCAAAGTTATTGGGATTCCGAGCCTTGGTGGAATCAGCTATTTCTTTGGAAATAGATTTGGAAAAAGTCAATCGGACATCGGAGTTCAGTGTACTAGACTCTCCAGATTCTGCAAAGTCTGCATACCAAAGGAGGAGGAACAAGAAGCCTAAAATGTCTACTGGTCAGGCTACTTATGGTTGTTTTAACTGTAGCAAGGAAGGGCACTTTGCCCGAGACTGTCGGAATGGTACTCAGAAGTTAAAGAAAGACTCTGGTGATAAGAGGTCGGGGTTCAAAGTGCCGACTACTTCAAAGGCCGGCTATCAAGAGTTCTTTAAGAAGTCTAGGACATCGGGTCTAGCTCCTTCTTCTAGTTCTTCTGGGGCGACTACGGGTCGGACCCCGGGTGCATGTTTCATTTGTGGAAAACCGGGGCACTTTGCCCGAGACTGCTGGAGCGGACATCCCAAGTCCGAGAAGAAGCATGCTGTCGTGATGACAGGTACGGTTTAAAGTTATAACATTTTATCCTTGAATACTTATCGCCCTTGTGCGTGTTAGCTTAGAACTACTTGTGCTATAAGCTTTGTTCTGATTTTCGTTTATCCGGCGAGAGCACTGTTCGTGTAAACGAAGCTTCACATTCCTTTATTTAGGAATTATTTTATCCGTCAGAGTGCCTCCTTCGATGGTAAGAGACAAATTGGATGCGCTATGGTCCAATGGCGCTCAATGCGCGCGGGTAAAATCTGTTGCGCTTAGGTGTGGTCAGGGAGCCAAGACTTTGACTTACAAGTGTCGTTACTACCGCTAGGGGAGCTCGACGTGATATTTGGCGTGGACTAGCTCTCGGAGCAGCGATCCTATATTGATTGCGGTAGCAAGGAAGTCAAGCTGGGAGCAAATCGTGAGACAACTTTTACGGGCTTGAAGGGGGTCGAGCAAGACGTTGATGTCTGCTCTTCAGGTGGTGAAGGCGGTTCGCGTCGGTGCAGAATTGTTCTTTACACAAGTGGAGGTTGCAAAGCCGAAGCCCGCTTTGGATAGTATTTCAGTGGTATCAGAGTACCCTGATGTGTTCCCTAGCGATCTTCATGGAGCCCCACCTCAACGGGAGATAGATTTTACGATAGAGCTCGTACCAGGTGCAAAGCCTGTGTCACGCTCTCCATATTGGCTAGCGCCTAAGGCAATGGCGGAGCTGAAGGTGCAACTGCAAGAGTTGTTGGAGCAAGGGTATGTGCGTCCAAGCTCTTCGCCTTGGAGCGCGCCAGTCCTCCTTGTTAAGAAGAAGGACAGAAGCTTGAGGCTATGTATTGATTATCGGGAGCTCAATAAGTTGACGGAAAAGAACAAGTACCCGATCCCCCGGATCGATTATCTTTTTGATCAGTTGGTCGGGTCGACGGTGTACTTGAAGTTGGATGTTAAATCCGGGTACTATCAGCTGCGAATAAGGGAGAGTGATATCCCGAAGACAGCATTCAGTACGAGATACGGGCATTACGAGTTTACGTCATGCTGTTTGGACTGACTAATGCACCGTCAGTGTTCATGGATTTGATGAACAAGACCTTCAAGGAGTACTTAGACCATTTTGTGATCGTATTCATCGACGATATTTTGGTGTACTCGCAGAATGAGGAAGATCACTTCAGGCATCTTCATTTGGTTTTGGAGACGCTATGGAGGAATCAATTGTATGTCAAGTTCTCGAAGTGCGAGTTTTGGTTATCCTCAGTGGCGTTCCTCGGTCATATAGTGAGTGAGGAAGGTATTGCAGTGGATCCGGCGAAGATTGTTGCGATACGGGAGTGGCCTGAGCTTTCTACTGTAGCGGAAGTCGGGAGATTTCTGGGGCTTGCCGGCTATTATAGGCGCTTCGTAGAGAACTTCTCGCGGATAGCATTACCTCTCACAACTTTGATGAGGAAGGAGCAGAAGTTCGTTTGGATGCCGGAGTGCGCACGAGCTTTTGAGGAGTTGAAATGTCGGTTGACCACGACGCCTGTGCTGAGTTCGTCGAGTGGTACCGAAGGTTATGAGATTTATAGCGATGCTTCGGGCAGCGGTTTGGGTTGCGTGCTACTGTAACACGGAAGTGTGATAGCTTATGGCTCGAGACAGCTGAAAGTGCACGAGAGGAGCTATCCGGTCCATGACTTGGAGTTAGCGGCCGTGATTTTTGCCTTGAAGCTGTGGAGGCATTATTTGTACGATGTGAAGATTGATATCTACACCGATCATAAGAGCCTGAAGTATTTGATTGATCAGAAAGATCTGAATATGCGGCAGCGTAGATAGATGGAGTTCCTGGGGGACTATACATTTAGATCCACTACGTGCCTGGTAAAGGTAATGCGGTTGCGGACGCATTGAGTCGCTGGGCTCCAGCTCAATCCAATTGGCTATCGGTGCAAGATGAGCGGTCGGTTCAGGAGTTGGAGGCGTTGGAGATTTCTTGCGTGGACAAGCAGTCAAGTGCTGAAGCAGTACTGAATTGGACTGAAGTTCAATGTGACCTAGCTGAACGGATTCGTCAGGCTTTGGATATGGATGTCTATATCAAGCAGTTCATGGTAGAGGCCCTGGATGAGTCAAATTCCCAATTCGTTGTGATGGACGGATTGCTTTGGAAAGACGGTCGTCTGTGCGTCCCAAGTGTGGGCAATTTGCTGGTGGAATTGTTGTATGAGGCACATCATACCAAGTACTCGATTCACCCGTGGAGCACGAAGATGTACCGCGATGTCAAGAAACTGTTTTGGTGGCTGGGTTTGACGAAGGATGTGGCGCTCTACGTGGTGAAGTGCTAAACTTGCGCCTTGGTAAAGGCGGAGTGCCAAAAGCCGGGAGGATTTCTGAAGTCCTTGCCTATTCCGGAGTGGAAATTCGACGACATCACTATGGACTTTGTGGATGGTTTGCCAAGGTCGCAAAAGGGGAACGACGCCATTTGGGTGGTCGTAGATGGGCTAACGAAGGTGTCGCATTTCATTCCGTATAGGAAGGATGATCCGGTGGAGAAGTTGACAAAACTGTATGTGGATAATATACTGCGGCTTCACGGTGTGCCCCGCAGCATCGTGAGTGACCGAGATGGGCGGTTCACGTCCAATGATTGGAGTCTAGTGCAGCAAATGTCGGGAACAAAGTGAAAATTCAGCACAACCTTTCATCCGCAAACAGATGGGCAGACCGAGAGGGTCAATAGGACTATGGAAGACATGCTCCGCACGTGTGTCTTGGACTTTGGAAAGCAATGGGAAGACCATCTTTATTTGGTGGAATTTGTGTACAACAATAGCTACCAGGTGAGTATTCAAATGGCGCCCTTCAAGGCCCTTTATGGTAGAAAATGTCGGACGTCGTTGTCTTGGTTAGAAACGGGCGAGTCAAAGTTGTACAAGCGCCAAGAGGTGGAAGATGCTACCTCTTTGGTTCGTACCATTCGGTAGAGGTTGCTTATCGCTCAGGACCGACAAGAGAAGTACTATAATGCCAAGCACAGGAACGTGGCGTTCGCTGTGGGCGACTGGGTGTACTTAAAGATCAATCCGTTCAAGGGTGTCTCGTCGGTGCGGCGATTGAAAAAGCTAAAGCCGAGGTACCTTGGGCCGTTTGAGGTTCTAGAGCGTGCTGGCGAAACAGCCTATCGTTTGAAGCTTTCAGTGGAGCTTAGTGGTTTACATGATGTATTCCATATATCGGTGCTACGGAAGGCGGTGTAAGAGTCTACGCAAGTGATCGCGGTCGATCAAGTGCCGATTGATAGTGGGTTGACGACAAAGGTCAAGCCCGTGCGGATTGAGGACTCGGAGGTCAAGCGGCTACGCAATAAAGAGATCAGGATGGTCAAGGTTCGTTGGGAAAATTGCGGTCGAGAGGAGATCTCGTGGGAACGAGAGCAGACTATGCTTGACGAGTATCCGGAGTTGTTCCGCTCAGGTACAATTTAATTTTGTACTTGTCTTTCCTTTAGGTAATTTCGTGGACGAAATTCTTTTAAGAGGGGGAGAGTTGTAACACCCCGAAACTCAAAAGAGCGACGAGAGGCGTTTTGGGCCAAATCTGGTATTTGGCAGAGGGCACACGGCCTGGGACACGGGCGTGTCCCAGGGCGTGTCAAGCTGGTTCGATGATTTGGTCAATTGTTCGATGATTTTGGGTTTGACGATCGTCGAGCAGAGAACACGGCCTGGGACATGGGCGTGTCCCAGGGCGTGTCGAGCCCGTGTCGACGATCGGCCCGGGGAGTCGACATTTTCGCTCGACGATGTGTCGAGTCAGGGAACACGACCAAGGACACGGGCGTGTCCAAGACCGTGTCGTGTGGTCGACGAACTTCGCTCGACGAAGTGTCGAGACCGTGAACACGGCCAGGAGCCCAGGCGTGTTCGGGTGTGACACGGGCATGTCACATTGGACACAGGCGTGTCCAAGACCCGTGTGAGTCTCGGGTTGTTTTCAGGGCTGTGTCGATGGGGCACACGGTCGACCACACGACCGTGTCAGTTGGAACACGGGCGTGTCAGGTCAAACACGGGCGTGTCGGATGCCCGTGTGTTTTTCGAGATGCATCGATTTTGATGGCGAATGAGGAACACGGCCCTGGACACGGGCGTGTCACAGGCCGTGTTCGGCCCAGATTCTGCATTTTAGATTTGGATCGTGGCCGTTCGTTTCTTTAATTCGGGATCTGACGGCTGGGGGCTATTAGTGCTTGGATATACACGGGATTTGACCCTTGAAACCCTCATTTCACTTGAAAGGTTCTCTTTCTAAAGTCTTGAGAGAGAGGAGAGCAAAGGAGGGAGAAGTAGCTTAGATCCGGTCTTTGGAGGAGCTTCGCAGCTCCAAATCGCGAACCGACTTCGGATCTACGGAGGCAATGAGAGTGCGGTGCTTTTCATCCACTTACTTTTCCATGACGACAAGGAAGAACGCTAGTGTAACGATTCTCTTCTTGAGCATGCGAAGCTCTCTTTCTTTTGCATAGGAAGCCCGCTCTCGCGAGTTTGCAGTGAGTTTGAGGTGTCCCTTTGGGTAGACATGAATAGTCCCTGTTGTTTAGAGTCCGTATTAGAGAACGGACATAGGAATGACGTGTGAAGCCTACCCGGACATGTTGGTCTGGATCGGTGACGTTGCATTGCATAAATGCTGGAGAAGACTCCGTGCGAATGTTTGTTTTTCGAGTTTTCTACGTGGTAGATTGCAACAGGGAGCCTTGGGGATTAACCCTAAGGTGCACCCGGAAAACTGGGTGGACGCGTGATCTTGCCAACTTGGTGGCCTGGGAGCCAACTTGAACATAACTGGGTTATGTGAAGTATGTGATGGAAATGGGACTCGGGAGAAGTTTGACATGCGCATATGACTTAAATTGTCATTGCGATGTGAGCACGGGTTAGATGGAACCGTACCCGTTCAATGTCATTCGGTTAGAGCCGTTGGCATAGATGAGGGTCTTCGGCGGTCTGTGGCTTAAATTGACGTGACCCGTGCCGGGAAGACAAATTGCTCATATGTTTGGCCATCAAAGTGGCGGTGGTGAGTCCGTAATGTCTATGGCTTAAATTGACGTGACATTGGCCGGTTCACCGAGAATGTGCCCTGAGTGCACGAGGTGTGTGAACATGCGTGCCTACACCTATAATGTTGATAGTACTATATTGCTTGATTATACTAATAATATGCAGGGAAGGAGCATCGCCGCACCGAGTTGGGGGGCGGGATCGTTATAATTTGGTCAGCATTGCTGACCGTTGCTTTTGTTTGCCACCGTGCGTTGGTTTTTGCTTGCAGGTGCTGCTGGACCAAACGATCAATAGCGGGCTAAAGCTTAAATTGCGAAGCCGGCCCTTGAAGGCCTAATTGGAGTGTTTACTTGCTTTTATTCATGTATGATCGGCCTGCGTGTCGTGGTTTGTAAAACATGTAATTTGAAGTAAACCTTTTTTAAGGCCTTAAGGCCAGTACTTGTGTATGTACTACATTCCTATTTGGTGTGTTAGTCGACATTCGTGCTCTTTGTGCTGGGTTCTTTAATTGCAACTTATAAAACTACTTCCACTAGAATGCTCTGTGTAGGACGTTGGATTGGTTGGATGGTTTCCATTGAGTAACCACCCGGTCTGTCTGTGGTATATGGTGTCGGGCCCCGGCCGGACCTACGGCTATATGCTATGCGACGGATAGGGGGTGTTACATCGACACTCGGGGACTAGTGTCGACACACACTACACAAGTTGTGTTAAGACAAAAAGAAGTTGTGTCGACACTAAGGACAAGTGTCGACACACTCTATACAAGCAATGTCAAGACTGAAGACAACTCTGTCGACACTCAGGACAAGTCTCAACACACTACACAAGCTGAGTCAAGACTGGAAGAAAGCAGTGTTGACACTCAAGACTAGTGTCGACACATTCTACATCAGTTGTGTCGAGACAAGGTGAAGATTGTGTCAAAACATTCAAAAGTATGTCGACACCACTACAAGAGTAGTGTCGACACACAAGACTGGTGTCGACACATCCAACAGTCAAATTTCAACACTTCAAGCAGAATTGTTTCCTAAGTTCATAAATCAAGCCAGATGGTCTGACAACTGTCAGAACTGTCAGAACTGTCAGATGTCAGTTATTACCTGGATTAGTCGGTTACCTTTAACAGAGCCTATATAAAGGGATCAACTCTTTAGAAAAGATAGAGAGAAAAATTTGGCAAGACGAGATCTAAAAAGCAATCTGCTAGAATTCCGAAGGTGGAGAGAAGCCCGATCAAGAATCGTCCTCAACATTCTCCACCTTAGATCTACCTTAATTTCAACTTCAAGAATCTTTGAAAAGCTAAGAAGGGTTGGATCAAATTTATCACTATTAGATCAAAGGAAGCAAACACAGCAGGATTAGATTAAGAAGCAGTCACCCATTTCTCTCTTGCTGGGTGACTAATTCTGAATCAATTTCTTTTACCTTTATTAATTTTGTAATATCTACCTGTAGATCTGAGTATAGGGAAATCATTTTCTCTAAGTTGTAAACCTGTGTTAAAGGCTAAGGTATGGCAGGGATTGCCTGAGGTTGGAGAAGTGGGTATTTCTCTAAGTAGGGCAGGATTTACCTGAGGAGTAGGAGTGTGGATACATTCTAAGGTAGAGTTTGAAAGTGAGGGTTAGGTCTACAATACTCTAGAGGGGGGGGGGGGGTGAATAGAGTATATTTAAAATTTATTAGGTCCCAATAAAAGTGTTGTTACAGCTTTTGCTGTAAACTAAAAATGTGCAGTAATTAAGAAACTGGAAAATAGAAAATAATAATCCTAATCACAGCCACACATCAAGAACAAAAAGAAAACGATAGGCAACCAGACGACATAAGAAATTTATAGTGGTTCCCCAAATCTGGGTAGTCCACTCTTCTACCACCCTGGTAGGAATCCACTCAGGTTTTTGATCAGGTGCCTGACACCAATGGGTTTTGATCAGGTCCCCAAAAACCTACTCAAGTCTTTTGGTTAGGAGACTTACAACCAGGAATCACTTTTGAAGGGAGATGACAACCCTTTATACAGGAGGGGGTGAGAGAGTGATTTTGTCTTCCCTGTAAACAATCAGAGAGAAGACTTATGTGGAATGATGTTAGCAAACAGCTCCCCCTGAGATGTAGAATGGTTCAGGGAAGATCTGGAGCTTTGCTGTAGGGTAATAGGTCTTCAATCAGAGTTCTTGACTAGCAGTGATGTAGGGACTTTTTGACTGATTTGATATCTGTTGTCCTTGGAAGTCCTGGAGAGAATGTGAAAGAAGAAGACTCTTGATATTGTATGATTGTTCTTCTTCTTCTTCTGAATCAAGATCACTGTCTGTCACTTGTATGTCTTGTATGCTTCAGTAATTTTTGACTGTGTGAAGCTTTTTCGCTGCTATATGAATTCTTGTAGTCAGTCTGTGTGTCTCACTGATTTTTTCTATTAGACTGAGTATATTCTTCCAGACCTTTCAAAAATTTGAATCATCGGTAATTAATGCTGATGCCTTGAGAACAATCGACATTGAATCATTTCCTCAACTGACCCTTGGAAAATCGGCAAGTAATATTCCTGAGGAAGACTGTAATTATTGCTCCCTCTAACGGATACATTAAGATAATGTTAGAGCATTAATTTGTCAGGAATTATCGCATTTGAGTGAGGACAGAATGCCGGAAATGGCTAAGTCTGGAGTCGTCGAACAGTTGGCAGAATTCGTCGAACTGAATTACCAGTTCGTCGAGCTGAGATATTGTATTCGTCGACCAGACGGCTTCTTGTTCATTGAGCTAAGTTCCAAGATCGTCGAGCTGATAACAGAGCTGTATGCTTCAGAGCCTTTGCCTTTTCTGTCTGAAGTTCATCGAACTGAGTTTGTAACTTTGTCGACTGGAGTTCATTAACTATTCTGTACTTAGTCGAGCATTTTGTGTTGGCTGATATTCTGTGTGTCAACATGAATCTTCTGGTGTCGACACAGGTTTTCTGGTGTCGACATAAGTGGGTGTCGACAGATTATTCTTGGTGTCGACACAAGTTTTTTGGTGTCGACATAAGTTGGTGTCGATACATGCCCTAAGTGTCGACACAAATCTTCTGATTCCAGAATTCGTCCAGTAGAGTACTGAGTTCGTCAACCTGAGAAGTTGACTTCGTCGACCTGAGAAGTTGACTTCGTCGACCTGAGAAGTTGACTTCGTCGATCTGAGAAGTTGTGAACTTGAGGTCCAAGTTCGTCGAGCTCAGAATCTTGTTCGTCGACCAAAGTCTGAAGTTGGACTTAGAATAATCTGGAGTTATGCTGACTTTAGTTTGTTGAAGTATCCCATATTTTGTCGACCAGAGAATGAAGATCGTCGAGCTCAGCTCAAAGAAATATCTCAAGATCGTCGAGCTGAGAACGTCTTTCGTCGACCTGAGTTCGACGAACGTCGAACTCATTTTACTTGGTCTTGAAATCTACTAAGTCTTGAGTCTCTGATAGTCTTGTTGATAGCTGGTCCATCTGATGTTGTCTCTAAGGACTTGGCCTAGACTCTAGGACACAAATATGACCCTGGCTATACATGTTGGGTCACATCATCCTAAGTTAGTGAACCTAGCCCAAATCAACTAGGGATCCAACAATCTCCCCCTATTTGGGTGAGGTCACTAACAGACTCAAAACAAAAATATAAGAATAAACAAAGCAGGGAAAAAGATATATCTGGCAGAGATTTACTAACACATGCATCAGATATATATGTACATGAGCTTTGTTTTAAACAGACAAATCAGTTTTAAGGCTAATGTAGAGAAAAGAAAAAAAATGAAGCAATGTAAAGATTATTTCTTCTTTTCCTTATCTGTGGACTTGTCTTCTTTAGTCTTTTCACCTGGCTTTGTAAAAATAATTTCTCTTTTTGGATCCAAAGCCTGTTCTTGTGTCATAGTCATGTCAGCTGCGCCAATAATCTTCAGAGATGTAGTTTTGGGGACAACTGCTTCAGGATGTAGCTTCATGTAATCATCAACATTGAATAATTTATTTGCTTTATCAAATCTTTTGAGTTCTTCCTTTCTGTATTTGTACATTGTTGTATATCCTGATATATCTTTGCCTTTAGCTTTTGCTTTATTAATTAAAGAAAGACCAACAATTTCTTGGAATCTAGCCATTCTAGCAGTATTTGCTGTTTTAGGATCCTCAAAAGGAACAGGAGGTGAATATGGTCTTTCAGGTGTAACACCCCAGATTTTGAGAGAGCGTCGATTTGCGTTTCTGGCCAATTTTTGGTTTCTGGCAGGGGGCACACGGCCAGGGACACGGGCGTGTCCTAGGCCGTGTCAGGCTGGAGTCGAGGACTTGGCCGCGTAGTCGACACTTTGCGCTCGACGATGTGTCGAGACAGGGCACACGGCCTGCGACACGGGCGTGTCGCAGGGCGTGTCGAGCCCGTGTCGACACTCGGCCCGGTGTGTCGACATTTTCGCTCGACAATGTGTCGAGACAAGCCACACGACCTAGGACACGGGCATGTCCAAGGCCGTGTGGGTCGGTCGACGAACTTCAGTCGACGATGTTCACTCGACGAGTGTCAAGTGTCGAGTGTCGAGACTGGGGCACACGGCCTGTGACACGGGCGTGTCACAGGGCGTGTCCCGCTTTGTCGACGATCTTCGCTCGACGTTTTTCCGTGGTGTCGACACAAAGGCAGTCGACGAGTGTCGAGACTTCCCACACGGCTTGGGACACGGGCGTGTCCCAGGCCGTGTCCTTCTCGGGTTGTTTTCGGGGCTGTGTCGATGGAGGCACACATCCAAGCACACAGCCGTGTCAGTTGGAACACGGGCGTGTCGGGTTGAACACGGGCGTGTCGGATGCCCGTGTGTTGTTCCAGGCACGTCGATTTGTGACGGCGAATGAGGCACACGGCCCTGGACACGGACGTGTGACAGGCCATGCTCGGCCTAGGTGTTTTATTTTTCAGGCGGATCGTGGCCATTCTTTCCCTGATTTTAGGATCTGATGGTTCAGGACTGTTCTTGGGGAGTTAAGTCCGAGAATAGGATTGGAAACCCTCACTCTTCTTCAAGCTTTTCTCTTACTACATTCTAGAGAGAAGGGAGAGCAAGGAAGGAGGAGAAGAAGGGTTTGGGCTGTAGGAGAGGCTTCGGTGCTCCAAATCGCGAGCCGAGTCCAGATCCGTGGAGGCTAGACCATTGCGAAGGTTTTCATCCGGCTATTTGGCCATGGCAAGGAAGAGGAGTTGGAAGGTAACGACACTTCTTCTCTCGGTGTTAGGATGCATGTCTTTAGCATCATTTCTTTTCTAGTTTTGGGCACCAAGCACTCAAATGAGAGGGGTTTTGGGTCGCCAAGGTTCACGAGGAACCTCCGGTTCGATTGAGTCCGTCCCCGGCATGATTTGCATTAGAGATCCGCTCTGTTAGTGGATTAGGCATGGTGGGTGAAGCCATAGTCGCGACCGTTTGTCCGACTCGGTGATGTTGCATACGAACTTTAAGGATTCGTAGAGTTTCCGTTGCGGCAAGATGCCGTTTGTGATGTGGTGATGTTTTCTCCTTTTTCTCGAGTGAGTACGTGTAGTCGGAACCGGAGAAGGTTAGCTCCTCAATGGTGGTAGATGGTTTCCTTGGTGGACAAGGTTAGCTCCGCATGAGTTGTAGATGGTTTCCTTGGTGCGCGGGAACACTGCAGTACAAATGAGGGACTAGGGTGGAATTGTCTTGGTTTGTGATGTGCCAAGGCGTGGCTATGTCTCCGTGGTCGGCCAAAAGGTGCTCTCTATACCATAATTAGCAGTGTTAAAGCCATAATACTCAAGGGTTCAACGGTGGAAGCCCTAAGGTGCAACACACCAAAAAAACAGCCCATATCGAGGCCAAAAGGTGCTCTCTACACCATAAAACAACCATCCCAAATCGGCCAAAAGGTGCTCTCTACACCATAAAACAACCTGCCCAAATCGGGGCCAAAAGGTGCTCTCTATACCAAAATGGTGGCCACCAAGGCTTTATACCGCACCACCCCTCACAGAGCCATCAAACAAAACCACCTGCCATAATTCACGACTCGGCCATCAGAATAAGCCGAGAAACACCATTAACCCGAAATACCCCATCTTATACTCACCGTCAAAAGACTTAACCACAAAACCTGAAATTCCATCCTAAGCAGGCACACAACGTTTTCTAAATAATTCCCTACGTTCCTATTTCTACCCGGCTACAACCACGGTTTGGACACAAAATCAAATTAGCAACCCTAATATCTACAGGAAATTTACCACACAATTAGCCATAGGTTATAAAAGTAAAGGAAAACTTGGCAAGGGCAAAGAGCACCACTTGCTTCAACCTTCAAGGCACAACATCCGCTATCTCAGATTTCGCACAGCTAAGAAAAAATTATCCATAAAACCGCAAAAACTGAGGTGAACAAAATAGGGAAAATTGATAAATTCGACAACCCATAGCTTTTACCCTAGCCCAAGAGCAAGGAAATCTTACCTAAGGAGGAAAAATCTAGGCGGGAGCAGCTGGTTCCTCTTTCCTTTCCTTCCCTTGCTCTCTCTCTCTCTCTCTTAGAAATGGGGAATACGAAGAAGAAGAAGAATGAAAAGAAGGAGAAAGACTCATTTTCGGCCTTATTATCCAGGGAAGAAGTCTGGTCCCTTAGATCAAAAAAATAAAGAAATTGAACGGCTGAATTTTTTTTGAAAAACTCGCTACTCAGCCCTGACACGCCCTATGACACGCCCGTGTCACAGGGCGTGTACCTTAAGCGGCACACAACCCGACCATTCAGGCTTATCCAGAATTAATACTGCCAGGAGATACGCCCGTGTTGGCCCAGTCATGCCCGTGACTCAGGGCATGTAACCCCTTTACTCGACACTCGACATTCGTCGAGCGAACTTCGTCGACCGAAGTTCGTCGACCAGCGGGACATGCCCTGTGACACGCCCGTGTCACAGATCGTGTACCCCTTCTCTCGAAGATCGTCGACCTCTCGACACGCCCCCTGTCACGTCCGTGTCACCGGGCGTGACGCCCCCGAAACTTTCGTCGACCGAAATTCGTCGACCACGCGGCCATCAGTGCAACCCGAGCCAGACACGCCCTGGGACACGCCCGTGTCCCAGGCCGTGTCACTCAAATTTTGCAAATTTCTAGGATTTGCAATGTTATAACTCTCCCCTGCTACAAGATATTTCAACCATAAATTTGCAGCTAGGGAGGAAATCAGTAACCAATATGTTATAACCCCATATTCATATGTTACAACTTCTTCTTAACCATGCTATTCCCGAGAAAAACGATCCGGGCTCGAGCAAACTATGTCAGAATGTAACGAAATTCACACCGTAGCAAAATACCCACGCTACGAATCTAGTGGCAAAGTCAAAATCATCATCCGACAAACAAAACTTGGGCTAACCTTGCCCGAAGCCAAAACATAAGCATTCCTGAAGAGGCACCACCGAGTCACCAAAACAAACTCTGGCTTGCTAGTGAAGCTTGCAAACAGGCCACCAAACCAGCCACTAAAAGGCCTAAAGAGCGAAGATCACGCTCTAACAACGGCAAAGGCCAAAAATATGCCAACGTAACGCTAAACAAAAAATTACACAATTGCCAAAAAAATCAGGGGCGTTACAGTCACTCCCGCTAAAAGAAAGTTTCGCCTTGAAACTTTATGCACAACTCTTCTACCAAAGAAGAAACATAACAACCAAAGAGGTAAATGTAAGAAACCATACCAGACAAGCTTAAGGAAACAGATGAGGGTGAGACTCCCTCATAGCCGACTCTAATTCCCAAGTCGCGCTTTCCACGTCTTGGTTTCTCCATAACACTTTCACCATCAGGATCTTCTTTTGTCGCAACACGCGATCCTGAGAATCCAAAATGCGGACAGACACCTCCACAACAGAAAGATTTGGCTCTAAGTGAGGCACATAATCTAAAACCTGCATGTCGTTTCACACACACTTGCAGAGTTGGCTTACATGAAAAACATCGTGTACACCAGGAAAAGTTGCGGGCAATTCCAACTTATAAGCTGATACACCAACCCGCTCAACAATCTTGAACGGTCCTACAAACCTTGGGTTCAACTTTCGATCATTACCAAATCTCTTTATGCCGACCATTGGGGAAACTTTAAGGAATACTAAGTCCCCCACAGCAAACTCCAAATCTGATCTACGTCGATTGGTGTTCTTCTCATAACGTTCTTGAGCTATCCAAAGCTTTTCTCGAACAAGCTTTATAGCAACTTCCATTTCTTCAAGAGCATCCAGGCCTAACAAAGATTTCTCACCAACCTCAGTCCAAAAAGATGAGTTCTGCAACGTCTCCCATACAGCGCCTCAAAAGGAGACATTTGCAAGCTTTCTTGATAACTGTTATTATACGCAAACTCCATAAGCCGCAAACGCTCATCCCAGGATCCTCTGTGGTCTAAGATATAGCATCTAATCTTATCTTCCACGATCTGATTCACTCGCTCTGTCTGACCATTGGTCTGTGGGTGGTATGCGGTAGAATATCTCAAATCTGTACCCAAACCTTCTTGTAAACTTTTCCAGAAGCGAGAAGTAAACCACGAGTCTCGGTCTGAAATGATGCTGACTGGAACACCATGCAATCGAATAACCTCATTCACATACAGTTCAGCTATCTTCTTCATTGGATAATTCAACTTATACGGTATGAAGTGAGCACACTTCGTTAATCTATCCACGATCACCCAAACTGAATCGTATCCTTTCGGAGATATCGGTAGACCTGTAATAAAATCCATCGAAATGCTCTCCCACTTCCATGTTGGAATTTCCAACGATGTCAACTTGCCACCAGGTCTTCCATGATCGGCCTTGATACGCTTACAAGTATAGCATTCCGACACAAATCTGGCTATATCTCCCTTCATCCCAGTCCACCAGGCAATTTGCTTCAAATCACGATACATCTTGGTAGATCCTAGATGGTAAGCAATACTCGAACCATGAGCTTCTCTACATAACATATCTCGGATGTCCATAACAGCGGGGACACAAAATCTGCCGTGGTACATCAACGTACCCGCAGCATCAATCGAAAAATCAGGTAACTCCCCTTTCTCAGTTATAAGATATAAGTGCAGCAAATCTGGATCATCTTTCTGATGAAACCGCGTCAGCGCAATCCAAGAAGGTTCTGCTGCAACCAAACTACTCTGCAAGTCACAGCACCCTACAGAAATATCCATCAATAAGAATTCTTCCACTAATCGATTGGCGGAGAGATTAGAAATCCTTCCCGTCTTCCGACTTAGGGCGTCGGCCACCACATTAGCCTTGCCCGGATGGTACTGAATTTCAACGTCGTAGTCGGCAACATACTCCAACCATCCTCACTGGCGCAAATTCAATTCCTTTTGGGTGAAGACATACTTTAAACTCTTATGATCAGTAAAAATTTTGCACTGCACGCCATAAAGTAGATGTCTCCACAACTTCAACGCAAATATAACAGCTATAAATTCCAATTCATGTGTAGGGTAGTTCTTCTCATGAGTCTTCAGTTGCCTGGACTCATACGCAATCACTTTTCCGTCTTGCATCAACACGCATCCAAGTACAACATGCGATTCATCCACAAAAACATCATAACCCAAGCGCTCCATAGGCAGAGTCAAAACAGAGCAGTACACAATCTGTTCTTGAGTTCAAGGAATGCTTCCTCACACTTATCATTCCAATCAAAAGCCACATTATTCTGGGTTAATCGAGTCAAAGGTGCAGCCAAAGTAGATAAACCTTCCACAAATCTTCTGTAATAGCCGGCCAACCCCAAGAAGCTCCTAATCTCCTTGGGTGTGTCCGGTCTTCTCCACTCCATCACTGCAGCTATCTTCTCTGGATCAACTAAAATCCCATGCCTGTTGATCACATGGCCTAGAAATGAAACTTGTGGCAACCAAAATTCGCACTTACTCAATTTGGCGAACAACCTATGGTCCCTCAAAGCAGATAAAACCAAACTTAGATACTGATCATGCTCCTAAGCATTGCGGGAATAGACGAGAACATCGTCGATAAACACAACTACAAACCTATCCAGAAAGTCTTTGAAAACTCGGTTCATCATATCCATAAAGGCTGAGGGTGCATTGGTCAAACCAAATGACATTACTAAGAATTCAAAATGCCCATGCCTTGATCTAAAAGCAGTCCGTGGAATATCTGACTCACGAACCTTAAGCAGATGATAACCAGAAAAAAGATCAATCTTAGAGAATACCGAGCTACCGCGCAGCTGATCAAACAAATCGTCAATCCTTGGTAGGGGATACTTGTTCTTAATAGTGACTTTATTTAGTTCTCGATAATCAATGCAAAGCCGCATCGACCCATCTATCTTCTTAACAAACAAAATAGTTGCACCCCAAGGAGACGAACTTGGTCTGATAAAACCCTTTTCTAACAACTCATCCAGCTGGATACACAACTCTACCAGCTCTCGCGGGGCCATCTGGTACGGCGCCTTTGAGATAGGACGCGTACCCGACTCTAAATCTATCACAAACTTAACATCTCTGTTAGGCGGAAGACCAGGAAGATTATCAGGAAAAACATCTGAAAACTCGCATACAACAGGAATCTCTTCTAAACGCGACGAACTACCAACGGTCTCCAAAACTAAGACCAAACAAGCAAAACAGCCGAAAACTAGCAATGTCCGAGCACATACCGCCGATATAGCCTTAGAATCCTGTCGCGAATCACCATAAACACTCCCAGGCTGACCATTGTCCTTTATGAAGTCCAAGCGCTTACCCTTGCACTGGATCACAGCATCATACCTCGACAACCAGTCCATGCCTAAGATTACATCAAAGTCTTCCAAGTCAATTACCTTCAGATATGCCTTAGCTAAGAAATCCCCCAACACAATCGGGCAACCCAAAATGCCCCAGTTTGAAACCACAGAATCACCAGAAGGGAACTTGACGCAAAAGGCATCCACCACTTGATCTGGTTCCAAACAGTACCTGTCCACGAAGGCTCTAGCCACAAATGAGTGGGTAGCGCCAGAGTCGAAAAACACATGCGCCCAACAGTTCTTTACCTTAAATTTTCCTAGAAAGGTGCACACGTATCTAAGAAAATAATTGGTAAAGCTATAATTACGAACTAAACCATTAGAACTCTGGAGAAAGTCTAACCTGATACAACCTGAGTTGAGGTGTGAGCGTCCTCAAAAGAAATCACGTTCAGCTTTCCTTTGCCTTTATCCAATTGCTGAGGCAGTGGAAATGCCTGGAGTGGCACTGGCTGAAACACAAGTTGAACCTGTGGGCACTGAGTCTTGATGTGCCCCTTTTGTCCACACTGATAACAAACTTTATCTTTTGACCAACAACGGGCAACATCATGCCCCTTCCTCATGCGCAACGTACACTCCAAGTCCCTCTTAGGAGCACCCTGAATTGCATGAACCTGCTCCTTCTGAACTCCTAATCTCTTGAAGCATTTCTCGAAGGGGTGGCCTGTCCAGCCATAGAAGCTACAAACCTCTTTGCTCTTCTTCCTCGAAGCAGCATCAGGCACCTGAGGGCCCTTCCCTTCCACTAGCTTTCTCTTATCTTTCATCATCCACTACCCACTTTGCTTCGCATTTTCAATTGCCTCAACTCTCAAAGCAGCTTCCACTACGGCATCAAAGCTTGCTGCTCCATATGCACTTGCTAACTGCTGCACATCATTTCTTAGGCCACCAAGAAAACGCTTAACTCGATCCGCCTCGGAAGTTACCATGCCGGGGGAAAAACGACTCAGTTTGCTGAACTCAATCTCATACTCACTAACTGTGAGCTACCTCTGCTTCAAATGTAAGAACTCGTTCATCAAGCGGTCCCGCTCGACCGAGGGTTGAAACTTCCTTAGGAGCATCCCCTTAAAAGACTCCCAAGAGCATCCGTCCATCAAGCTCTCCTTTTCTCGCAACCACCAACTCTTTGCTAACCCCTTAAGCTGATATGCAGCGATCATCACTCTCTGATCATCAGTGACGCCAGAGTAGGAAAACATCTCCTCAATTGCTATCAACCAATCATCCAACACCATGAAATCCGCTTTTCCATCAAAGGTAGGTGGTCTAAGTCGCTGAAACTGGGAGATAAATGTCATCTCGGGTGGAACCACTACTAGAGGCACCAGAGGAGCAGAAGGGGCCGGAACAGCTGAACCCACAACAGTGTTCTGTACCCTCAAAGCAAGACCAGACACCACGGAAACCATAGACGGGATCTGGGACTGCACATCCACCATCTGCCTTGCCAAGGCCTCATTATTATGTTGCAGGTTCTCCATCATTGCATTGTTCTGGGCACCCGAAGACTCGCCCTCAGACTGGGGAGTCTGCCTCGTCACAGGATGCTTCGACATCCTATAATTAAATCAGCACGAATCAAAACCTAGCTCAACTGCTAGCACAAAATGACCCGGTACAGACACACATACTTACATATGAACATCAACTGCTAACTTGCTCCGGGAGTTTTCAATGATGATGTTATGCCTAACCTACGATGAGTCACCCTCATCATACTAACTCGTGTGCCTAGACCATGAATGCATGAATTTATATTCCTTTTTGACTCAAAACCATCTGTGTACATGTGCCATCATGTAAATCTTTAGCTTGACACATTGTGCTTATGCAATGTTATGCTATGCATGTTGTGCTATGCATTCTAAAAAGGCCTTAATACATGTCATGGGCGGCGTACACATGAAAATGTTATGCATCCCATACTACATAACATTTCCATGCAATGAAAAGGAAAACGTGCTAGTCGCAGCCATGTGGTGAGGTTATGCATCCCATACTACATAACCCTCCAATGTTGCCCCTATGGTGGATCCATATACAAACACATATTATGCATCCCATACTACATAATATGCCCCGTATACTTCTTGTATGCATATGAGTGTAGTGCTCATGCTTCAGCCAAGATGTACTGATGAAACCTCGATGTGTGTATGGTATGCCATGAAATAGCTAACACTACCCAAGGAAAGGTTGCCCGACCAATTATCAAGCAAACCTCCCTCTGATACCAACTGTCACAACCCGCATTTTCTCAAACATTTAAAGCATATCAGAGCAAGAGAAAATACGTGTTATGATGCCACGCCGTGCAGGGGATAACTGCACGCGCTCAGGCAAAATCCATACTCTAGTTCGTTGAATAAAAACCATAATTTAATACGAAAGAAAACCAGTTAAGTTTGATGGTCGTATCCCTCGGCACAGTGGATCAGTTAGTCCACACTAAACAAACATATATTTATACGCAGCGGAAAATACTTTGGTTAAGTGAATTTGATGTCCTACATGAGTGTAAATGCTCCCAAAGGACAAATCATGGAATGCAGGACTCTAGATTTATCATAGTATAAGAAAATAGCCCTTTACGTACCTGAGAAGTAGTGCTCTAGTTTTAAAATCATGACATGCATGAGATACATATAGTAATACTTTTAGGGTTTCAAAATACCTAACATGCAACCTAGCATAAAACATTCCCAGAAGCAAGTAAACAACTACTAAAAAGGCAAAACTAGCAGTACTCAGTTCATATTTAAAAGTAATCCACCACTGGGCGTCAACAACCTAACACGAACCCATTGGATAGGATGTATGTCTAAACAAAAAGAAGAAAACTACCTCCCCAAATTGAGGAACATCAACCTCAGCTACCCCGGAGGCCACAAGCAAGCTCCACCAAAACGAACACTAGCCGCTCAATTGGCTATCACCTAAACCTGAGGCATTCAAAGAAAGAATACCTCAGCAAGTATATAAGGAAAAGAAATGGAGCATTAGATCCATAAGATCCATAAGTAAGAAAAGAGGGCTTACCAACCCCACAACCAATGCTATTAAATGATCAAAAGGGAACTGAATAGAAGAGTAAAGTTAACACACTTCCCAAGGCAGGATCAAGATGCACCAAGTGCGAGAGATAATCAACATATCCTGCGAAAATCTGCAGGAGCAACAAGGCAAGCATATGCCAAAATAACAAAGGAACGAGCAGTCCTAACTTGTGAATATTAGCAGTGGTAAAGCCATAATACTCAAGGGTTTAACGGTGGCAGCCATAAGGTGCAACACACCAAAAAAACAGCCCATATCGGGGCCAAAAGGTGCTCTCTACACCATAAAAAAACCAGCCCAAATCGGCCAAAAGGTGTTCTCTACACCATAAAACAATCAGCCCAAATCAGGGCCAAAAGGTGCTCTCTACAACAAAATTGTGGCCATCAAGGTTTACACCACACCACCCCTCACAGAGCCATCAAACAAAACCACCTGCCATAATTCATGACTGGGCCGTCAGTACAAGCCGAGAAACACCATTGACCCGAAATACCCATCTTATACTCACCGTCAAAAGACTTAACCACAAAACCTGAAATTCCATCCTAAGCAAGCACGCAACGCTTTCTAAACAATTCCCTAATTTCCTATTTCTACCCGGCTACAGCCATGGTTTGGACACAAAACCAAATTAGCAACCCTAATGTCTACAGGAAATTTACCACACAATTAGCCATAAGTTATAAAAGTAAAGGAAAACTTGGCAAGGGCAAAGAGCACCACTTGCCTCAACCTTCAAGGCACAACAATCGCTATCTCAGCTTCCGCACAGCTAAGCAAAAATTATCCATAAAACCGCAAAACCTGAGGTGAACAAAATAGGGAAAATTGAGAAATTCGACAGCCCATAGCTTTTACCCTAGCCCAAGAGCAAGGAAATCTTACCTAAGGAGGAAAAATCTAGGCGAGAGCAGCTGGTTCCTCTTTCCTTTCCTTCCCTTGCTCTCTCTCTCTCTCTCTCTCTTGGAAATGTGGAATGCGAAGAAGAAGAAGAATGAAAAGAAGGAGAAATACTCATTTTTGCCCTTATTATCCAGGGAAGAAGTCTGGTCCCTTAGATCAAAAAAATAAAGAAATTGAACGGCTGAAAATTTTCAGAAAAACTCACTACTCGGCCCTGACACGCCCTGTGAAACGCCCGTGCCATAGGGCGTGTACCTTAAGCGGCACACAACCTAACCATTCGGGCTTATCCAGAATGAATACTGCCAGGAGACATGCCCGTGTTGGCCCAGTCACGCCCGTGACTCAGGGCGTGTAACACCCCTTTACTCAACACTCGACATTCGTCGAGCAAACTTCATCGACCGAAGTTCGTCGACCAGCGGGACACGCCCTATGACACGCCCATGTACCCCTTCTCTCGACGATCATCGACCTCTCAACACGCCCCCTATCACGCCCGTGTCACCGGGCGTGACGCCCCCGAAACTTTCGTCGGCCGAAATTCGTCGACCACGCGGCCATCAGCGTAACCCGAGCCAGACATGCCCTGGGACACGCCTGTGTCCCAGGCCGTGTCACTCAAATTTTGCAAATTTCCAGGATTTGCAATGTTACAATTCTCCCCTGCTACAAGATATTTCAACCATAAATTTGCACCTAGGGAGGAAACCAGCAACCAATATGTTATAACCTCATATTCATATGTTACAACTTCTTCTTAACCATGCTATTCCCGAGCAAAATGATTCGGGCTCGAGCAAACTATTTCGGATGTAACGAAATTCACACCGTAGATAAATACCCACGGTACGAATCTAGTGGTGAAGTCAACATCATCATTCGACAAACAAAACTTGGGCTAACCTTGCCCGAAGCCAAAACACAAGCATTCCCGAAGAGGCACCACTGAGTCACCAAAACAGACTCTGGCTTGCTAGGGAAGCTTGCAAACAGGCCACCAAACCAGCCACTAAAAGGCCTAAAAAGCGAAGATCATGCTCTAACAACGGCAAAGGCCAAAAATATGCCAACGTAACCCCAAACAAAATATTACACAATTGCCAAAAAAATCAGGGGCGTTACAACAGGTGCGATCCAAGCTGACATACTTGTGCATATATATCCCTGTTCTAGCAACTCTTATAGCTGAACTTTCAGTTCTGCCATTTCCTTTAACACTGCACGATATGGAGAGCGGGCCAGAGGTTTTGTACCTGACACCAACTCAATAGAGAATTCAATCTCCCGCTGGGGAGGTAACCCCGGAAGATGCTCAGGAAACACATCAGCATACTCTGAAACAATCGAAACATCACTCACATTGGCTTTTGGCTCAACAGCTTTTATAAGCGTGAAGAATAACTCCAGACCCTTCCGAACAGCTTTGATGACTTGGAGAGCAGATGTAACACCCCAAATCCCAAGATTGGGTTCAGGTTGGGCAACACGGCATGGGACACGGGTGTGTCCCAAGCTGTGTCCTGCTCTATATAGCTGAGCAGCTTGTTGAGTGCTCGACGAAATGCACTCGACGAGTTCTCGAGAGGGAACACGCCCTGCGACACGGGTGTGTCCGAGGGCGTGTCCTCCTCTAGTTCGTCGACCTCCAATCGAGTAAATGTGCTTGACTATCCTCGAGTGGGGAACACGGCCTATGACACGGGTGTGTCAACTATGACACGGGCGTGTCAACTGTGACACGGGCGTGTCACATGGTTATATCCTTCTCTGGATTTGGCCAAGGCATTGAGTCCTTGTGAACACGGGCAGGACAAGAGTGTGTCTCTGGGCACACGGCCTGTGACATGGGTGGTCACATGGCCGTGTCCTGTTCGTTTTGAATCGGTTGTGTGCCGCCTGAGGTACACGGCCGCAGACACGGGCATGTCTGAAGGCATGTTAGGGCACACGGCCTATGACACGGCGTGTCACATGGCCGTGTCCTGCTTTGGGCAAGTCGGTTGTGTGCTACTTAAGGTAAACGGCCGATGACACGGGCGTGTCACAGGTCGTGTCAGCATAACAATATACATGTGTGTGCAATTTGTGGCCGTTCATTTCCTTCATCAGGGATCTAATGGCACAGGCCTCTCCCTGCTGCTTAATATCCAGGAATGAGAAAGAGATTCTCATTGAGTTTGGGTTATTCTCTTTCTAAAAGAGTAGAGAGAAGGGAGAGCAAGGAGGAGGAGGAGATAGGGATCCGACCACCGGTGGATCTCCCGAGTTTCGAATTGAGATCTGAGGCCAGATTTGTGGAGGCAAGGCCGCTGCGGTGCTTTCCAACTGGCTAGAATTCCATGGCTCCAAAGAGGTCGTCAAGTGTAACGGTCTTCCTTCTTGGTCATGTGAAGTCCTTCTTTTGGCATGTGCATGGATTCCCCCCCCCAGAGGGTGAATTGCGAAGGGATTTCCTTGGGTTGATTCTTGGAATCCCCAATAGTGTTGCATATAGATCCGGAAATGTGTAGTACGGAATAAGCATGCTATGTGAAGCTCATCTGGACAGGTTGGTATGGATTGGTGATGTTTCATTTACACACCGGAGAAGACTTCGTGGATAAACGTGTAGTTTGTGGAGTCAATGGGTTAGACCTGTGAAGGGCAGTAGCAGGAAGTACTGGAGTGATAGTCCAGGAAAATACCCTTATGATGCTTGTGCTGTGTGCTATGGCAAGACCAGTTTTCTGGCACTACAGGATGCTGCAGGGTTTGAGTGGAGTTGGGTGCAGAAAGTGAGTTTTGCAGAACCCGCTAAGCGATCGTGAAGGACACTAGCATGAACTCCCCTTACTGATTGTGAAGAAAGTCCCTTGGTGGACATTGTGGCTATTATGAAGCCAGCCCCTTGGTGGACATCATGGCTATTGTGAAGCCAGTCCTTGGTGGACAGTATGGCTATTGTGAGCTGGATGAGCTCTTAAAAAGGCCTCGTGCTGAATAGGAAATGTGAAACCGACCCGCGCCTTATATTTGGCTTCGAGTACGTTGGTATTCGGTTATGGCAAGGCGACTTGAGCAACGGGGGGTGGCTGATCTGTACTTGGGTTATGTCCGTCCGACTTGAAGACCTGAAAGTTCGGTCAGTTGGAGCGCATAATGAGAGTCTTAGGCCTGTGCGATAGAAAGACTAAATGCTCAATTTTACCGTCTGGTTTCGGACCTGGAACGGTGGGGGGACCCTGCTTCGCTGGTACACTAAGAATGTGCCTTGAGTACACAGATCATTGGGCTGCATGGCTGACGATTGTGATGGATTGTTTGTGCGTGAGAGCACAATGTGTGATATATATATCTGCCTATGAATTGCTATGCCTGCAGGGAAGGAATACCACTACCCCGGGAAAGGGGTAGAGTCATTATAAATTGGTCAACTGAATGATGACCGTTGCCTTGTTTGCCACCATTTGGTGGGCTATCCTTATGCATGTATTGGAGAGACGAGCGGGACACATAAGGGCTAAATTTCCTACTACTGCTGTTGCCGCTAGCCCTTGAAGGCTAAGCAAAGAATGATGTGTTTTGCTCATGTGTGGCCGGACTGCGCGCAGATGTTTGCAATCCATACTTGTAAAGAGTAACTGTAAGGCCATAAGGCCAAATGATGTTGTATTGGCTGTACAACATTCCTTTGATGTTGTATTTTGGTATCAGCCTGTCTCGATCTTTCCCTTTCAAATTCGTGGTTGAATTCTTTTGTGGGGTGGCGAGCACGTATAAGTGCGAACCAGGTTAACACTAATGAACTCTTGAATGTCCACTTAGGAATGCAAATACACTTGTTTGAGGAACCTGTGCGTTCCTATATTATTTTTATTGCTTGTGCGAGGTCGCTAATGTGTGTCATGTTTACCTATAGGTGACTCGGAGTGGTGCTGGGCAGTCAGAGCCCCAGCGTTCTGCTAAGAGTACGACACCAGCTGAGGTGCCTACACCTCTCCCTTATGCGGAAACTGTCCGCTTAGTTGCTGAGGCACTGTTTACAATGTTTCAAGCACAGCCTGGTGGGAAAGTGCAGCCGGCAGTGGTGTTAGAACAGGTTGGTGGAATGCTAGAACCTGTTGCAGCTGTTGATGCACGAGCAGTTCAATGGCAGTTGAAGCAGTTCATGAGCTTCAATCCCCCTACGTTTATGGGTGTGGGATCCCCTACGCAGGCAGAGGATTGGTTGTCACACGTCAAGCATATATTTATGGAGATCAGGATGGAGGAAGATCAGAAGGTCACCTTCTCCACCTTCTTATTGGAAGGAGAGGCTCGGCTATGGTGGGACGAGATCGAGTTACACCACTAAGCGGGCAGGCAGTTAACATAAGTCTCGATTGAGGAGTTCTCGCGACTATTTCTAGCAAAGCACCTACCAACGGCACAACGCATTGCCTTGAAAAATGAGTTCCAACAGCTAACGCAAGGAGAAAGTAGTGTTGAAATAACCTGCATGAGTTCACAAGGTTGGGATGTTATGCGAGTTCTATATTCGCCGACGAGCAGCGGAAAACCAATAGGTTCTACGAAGGATTGCAGGATGAGTTGCGATTCCTGCTCTTGAGTTTGGTAAACCAAGGGTTTCAGGCGTTGGTTGGTACTGCGTGTGAGCTGGAGAAAGATATGAAACGGGTGTAAGGAAAAAGGGCCTTGGCTGTGACAAATCCAGAGTTCAAAGCGCCCGACCTGGAAAATCATACTATCAAAAGAAATGGGGCAAGAGGTCCAAGCCTTTTGGGCAAGCTCCTTCAACAGTTCTGTCGGGGGCAACGTCGAGGCCAGAGACTCGTACCTGCTTTACTTGTGGTAGAGTGGAGAATATAGCCCGTGACTGTCGGGCTGCTCCACCAAAGGGTTAAAAGAAGATGAGAGTGTCTTATGCTGAGAAGGGAAAGGCAGTGGTGGAGTCCTCTGCATCCCAGGCGCAGCCCCGAGTCTATAATCTTGGCCAGCAGGAGGCCATCAAACAAAGTGACATCGTCATAGGTATGATTTACGTTATTGATTGCTTTTCTTATTACATACTTTGTGTGTAGCTTGTGTGTGATGTGGTTGTCATAGGCTTTGTTATGATTCGGAACACGCTGGCGAGAGCACTATTTGATACAGGTGCTTCACATTCCCTTTTGTCTAAGGACTTCGTAACTCGGATTGGAATACCTAGTTATGTGAAGACATAGAGCGTAGGGGTGTTATTATCGAATGGTTGTTTGATGCTTGCGGATAGGGCTTGCGATGTGGTGGTTCAAATTGGAAGTCGGGATTTCTATTTGAATGCATCTGTGCTACCGAAATCGAAATTTGATGTGATCTTTGATATGGACTAGCTTTTAGTGCAGCGTGCTTTTATTGATTGCAAGTCAAAAGAGATCACACTGGGCTAAAATTCCGAGCTTGAGACTAAGTTCGCTGGTATGTGAGGAGTGAGCATGACCTTGATGTCTGCACTCCAAGTCATCAATGCTGTTCAGAAGGGCGTGGAGTTATTTCTCACGCTGATTCAGGCTGTTGAGCCAAAGGCCAATGTGAGTGATGTTCCGATTGTATCGGAGTTTGCGGATGTGTTTCCTAAGGACCTTCCTGGGCTACCACCCCAGTGGGAGATTGACTTAACTGTTGAGTTGGTGCTAGGTGCGAAACCTATGTCCCGCTCACCATATCGCGTCGCGCCAAAGGAAATGGCTGAATTGAAAGTCCAATTGCAAGAGTTGCTTGAGCAGGGATATATACGCCCAACTATGTCACCTTGGAGCGCACCTGTTCTGTTTTTGAAAAAGAAGGACAGTGGTTTGCGGTTATGTATTGATTATCGTGAATTGAATAAGCTGATAAAGAAGAACAAGTATCCGATTCCACTGATAGATGAATTATTCGATCAGCTAGTGGGATCAACCGTCTATTCCAAATTGAATTTGAAATCTGGATATTACCAATTGAGGATTCGGGAAGTTGACATTCCAAAGACCGCATTTGGAACACGATATGGTCATTATGAGTTCACTGTTATGTCGTTTGGGCTATGTAATGTGCCATCGGTGTTCATGAACCTAATGCACCGAATGTTCCGAGAGTACTTGGACCTATTTGTGATCGTATTCATTGATGATATCTTTGTGTACTCTCAATCGCAAGCTGATCATGCAAACTACTTCCGGTTGGTGTTGCATACTTTACGGAGGAATAATATCTATGCCATGTTCTCAAAGTGTGAGTTTTGGCTGTCGTCGGTGGCTTTTCTTGGCCATGTGGTAAGTAGAGAGGGCATAGCAACGGATTCGTCAAAGATAAGAGCCATACAGGAGTGGCCGGTGTTGTCTTCGATGGCCGAAGTCAGGAGTTTCCTTGGACTGGCAGGCTACTACAGACATTTTGTGGAAAACTTCTCGCAAATCGCTTTGCCTCTGACCACATTGATGCAGAAGGATCAGAAGTTTGTTTGGATGCCAGAGTGCGCACGAGCTTTTGAAGAGCTAAAGAGTCGTTTGACCACGACGCCTGTGTTGGCGTAGCCATGTGGTACAAACGACTATGAGATCTATAATGATGCTTCAAGGAACGGCTTAGGCGGCATTCTTCTACAGTTTGGAAAAGTGATTGCTTATGGCTCACGCCAGTTGAAAGTGCATGAGCAAAATTATCTCATACATGACTTAGAGTTTGCGGCGGTGATCTTTGCACTTAAGTTATGGCAGCATTATCTTTATGGCGTAAAAATGGATATCTTTACGGACCATAAGACCCTGAAGTACTTGTTGGATCAGAAGTATGTGAATATGCGACAACGAAGGTGGATGAAGTTCCTTGGGGACTACACCTTTGATATTCACTATACTCCCGGGAAGGGAAATGTGGTCGCTGATGCCTTGAGTCGTACGACTCCGTCAAGGGCAAATTGGTTGTAGATGCATGATGAGCGTCTGATCCAGGAGTTGGAAGCATTAGAGATTTCTTGTGTTGACAAGAATTTCACAGCCGATGCATGCTTAAACTGGACGGAGGTAAAATATGACCTTGAGGACAGGGTTCAATGAGCAACGGAGCTGGATAAAAGTCTCCAATGCTATGCAAAGATGGGCTTGATGGCCAATTCTCCAAGGATGACGGCCTTTTGCAGAAAGAGGATCGTTTGTGCGTCCCGTGTATGGGTAAGTTCAGAGAAGAATTGATGTATGAAGCTCATTTTACAAAATACTCAATTCACCCTGGGAGCACAAAGATGTTCAAGGATATGAAAAAAGTTGTTCTGGTGGCCAGGACTAAAGAAAGACATAGCTCATTATATGGCTAAATGTCAAACTTATGCTTTGGTGAAAGCGGAATGCTAGAAGCCCTGATGTTTCTTGAAGTCGTTACCAATTCCGGAATGGAAGTTTGATTATATTTCAATGGATTTCGTGCACAGGTTGCCAAGATCTCAATGCGGGAATGATTCAATCTGGGTGATTATAGACCGGTTGATGAAAGTGGTTCACTTCCTTCCGAACAAGCGGGATGATTCAGAGGAAAGTTTGGTAAAACTCTATGTGGAGTAGATCGTACGGCTGCATGGTGTTCCTTGTAGTATCGTGAGTGAACGTGATGGGCAATTCACATCGAACGATTGGAGGCTAATCCATCAATTGTTGAGAACGAAGTTGATGTTCAGTACGTCCTTTCACCCCCAAATGGATGACGAGACTGAGAGGACCAATAGAACAATAGAGGATATGCTTCGAATGTGCGCCCTGGATTTTGCTAAGAGATGGGAAGATCATCTCTATATGGTGGAGTTTGCCTACAACACTAGCTACAAATCGAGCATCTGTATGACACCGTTTGAAGCTCTGTATGATCGTAAGGGCCGTACACCGTTAGCTTGGGCAGAAGCAGGCGAATCCAAACTATATAGGCGTAAATAAGTCGATGAAGCTAACTCAACGATACGCTCTATTCGGGAAAGGCTACTTATAGCCCAGGATCGACAAGCAAAATACTACAACGACAAGAACCGGAACATGGAGTTCATGGTGGGTGATTGGGTATATTTGAAGATCAAATCCTTCAAAGGTGTGTACAGGATTCAGTGCCTGAAAAAGTTGAGTCCGAGATATCTTGGTCCATTTGAAGTGGTGGAGTGAGTTGGGGAAGTTGCCTATTGGCTAGCTCTTTTGACAGAATTAAGTGGATTGCATGATGTGTTTCACATATTTGTGCTTCGGAAAGTTGTCAAAGACCCAGTTCAAGTGATTGAGAACGATCGTGTGCCAGTTGAGTATGTGCTAACGATGAAGGTTAGGCCCATTCGGATCGAGGATAGAGCTGATAAAATGTTACAGAACAAGTCAATCAGGATGTTCAAAGTCCGGTGGGATAACTGTGGCCGTAAGGAGCTAACATGGGAGAGAGAGCAAACTAGGCAAGTGTTGAAGCCAAAAATGACCTCAACGGGAGTTCAAAACAGGGGTGCAGCCAACACCTACTTCTCTCGAGCTTCTACCCTCGACTAGTTGCAAAGGACCTAAGACTGACCCAAAGCCTCAGCAGGGAGGTCCCACCTCACACCCGGAAGATCTCTGAGAGCTTCCCCTCCAAAGCCAAAAGCTAGGCTAGGAGCTCCTCAGAAAGCTCAAGAGATTTGGAGGATAATGAGAGCTTGCTTTCTAAGGAGCCCTTATGGGTCTATTTATAGCCTTTTGCTGAACTGAGATTACTGAAATACCATTAGCTAGCCTGCCAATAGCCAAATCACGCTATTTATAAAGTACTAAATGCAGCCCGTGTGGGTATATGGGTAATTTCACCCGAGGGTAATTAGGTAATTTTACCCCGGGCCCTGGGCCCCACTCGGCGAGAACTCTGAGCCAAGAACCTTCTTGTCCAGAGCTTGGCGCAAGAGATCTTGCCCGCTTATGGGCGAGAGCTCCTCCAAGGCGGGAGCTTGGTGCAAGCGCAAGCGTTCCCGCCCACTCATGGGCGGGAACTTCTTCAGGGCGGGAGCTCTTCTGGTCTGAAGACCGAAGCTAGTCCAATCCTGACCGTTGGTGCCTCCGGGTCCTACTCAGCGAATATGGGGTTGTACACAATCCCCACTCTTTTTGAGCTAGCTCTACGCTCGAAAAAACACGTCCAACCCGTAAATATTCGCTGAGCACGTGTCATCATTAGAGAATCTTTTGGTGGGCCATACCATGGCTATATATATATATGCTGATAGACGACCGTAAGTCTGCCCCCGAATCACCGCTCCTTGTCTGAGCTCTCGCGTCCTTTGGCGATGCGTTCCAAGCGAGTTGACAAACCGCTCCCGCAGGACCTCCAGGACCGTATCAATGTAGCCCAGGCGCGAGCCAAGGATAACTGTGCCTTGGTTGCCCCCTGGCTGGCGAGAAAGTCGTCAGCCGCTGAGCCATCTCAGCTAAAGAAGAAGAAGAAGAAAGAGAAGAAGAGGGCAAAGTTAGTCCAGCGGGACCTGTCTCACGTGAATAGGGGCTCGCCTACCCCGACCACAAGCCGTGCGGATGATCCTTCTCCACTGAAGGTACGTCTCTGACTCGCTGATCATTGAAACCACTAGTTGTTCACGCAAGAGGATTTGCAGCTGACGCGGTACTTCTCGCAGGAAACGGCCCATGACGATGTCAGGCCCCCGCAGGAGCCCTTGGACTCGTCATCTCGTCCTTCCAAGAATCAACTGCGGGTCTCGGATATCACTCCTCCGGCTGACCCCTCGAGAATTGCAGGTATCTTTTCCACTCTATCACTCCTAACCCAGTCTCAGATTGCTGAATTGACTTCCCGCAGCACCAGCTTCCGCCAAACCGGGTCTTGCCACCCGGGAAAACGAAGCAAGGGCCACTAACTTGCCTGCCCCTGCGGTTGATTCCACCTTACCGGCGGGAGGAGTGGCTATCGAATCTTCCGTAGCTGCCCAAGATGCCAGCCATCCCGCGGGAGAGGACAACTCCCCCCTGCTTCCGGCCAAGTCAGGATCACCATGCATAAAATCTTCCCCCGGGAAAAGGAAAGCCACTCCACCTCCTCTTTGGAACTGGGGGGGGGGGGGGGGGTGGGCCTTCTCGCCTGCCGTCGGCCGGCAGTTCTCGCCATATTGCAGGTATGCAGTATGCTTATCATAATTATTGCTTAGATCTCGCCATGACCGTGGAACTCTTTTGTCACGGGATCCGGGTTCGCGGTCGGGAGCTGACGCAGAGGATGAAGATGAAGATGGCGATGAAGACAGAGAGGGGGAGGACGGAGAGAGCTCCCCCTTCCCTTCATCTGACGAGATGGAGGAAATCATGACCTGTGTCGGGAGCGCTAAAAGGCGGGGGGAGAGGGTTGCAGCCATCCTGTCGAAGCTTATACGGCAGGAGCGGGCCCATGACTCTGCGGCGAGAGAGTTCCACGAATCGGTGGAGAGGAGGCTGGAGGCTCTGGAGCGAGACTACTTCGTAGGAGAGATGGATCGGCCAGGTGGGCTTACCGCCGAATCCTCTCCCGAGAGGTGTATCGCGCGGATCCGAGACCAGTCCCGCCGAATCAACCTAGGATGCACCATCCTATCGTCCTATTTCAACCCGCAGGCGCCACCGAGGACTAGGCGGCGAGAGCGAGGACGATGGCAGTGGAAACCTTATTGATTCGTGAAGTCTCATCCTTTCTTACCCCCCGGCCTTCCCCTTCCCCAATGTATCCTGTTATTTTCTTATCAGTCTAACTTATAACTTGTCATTATTATCATTATTATTTTTTTATCCGGTTCTCGCTCGGCGAGAGTGACTCCGACTTCCGCTAGATTTGCTTGTCGCATGTCATCTCAAAACGCATGTGTTAATCAGATTTGTCGGTCAGTCGATGTCAACTTGGGCGGGAAATTGAGGCATCGCCGACTTAGGGCGTGCCGGCTGTACCCCCGCCGCCTTTTTGGGAATAGCCATCATGATCACGCCTTTCTATAAATAGGGGGGGTCCACCCACCGTATTTATTTCTCCGATCCGAAGCCTTTGCTTTTTTTCTCGTTGCTTTCGCGGCTTGCCGAGACCTCCTTCTTGCTTCTGCTTCCCTCTCCCGTTCTCTCTTAGCTTTCTCTCTCCCCTCTTTTCTTAAGAATTTGTCCTCAGCCCCATAAGCACGAAAGCGAGGGACGCTCCAATTGCGTGGAAGCTTTCCAAAAGCATCAGTTCCCCCTTTGAAGCCTGACCCTGGAGTAGTGCCAGCTGATCAAGTCCCGCTATATTTCCGTCGGTTTCCCCGCGTAAAACCCTGGCAACCCTGACAGGGTGAATAGTGCGGGGGGAGGGGGAGCTCGCCATTCCCCTTGAGCACTTCGAGGTGGGCTTCCGCCACCCCCTCTGGCCAGAGGTGCGTCAGGCCCTCCGATATTATGGAGTGGTTCCCGCGCAGCTGAATACAAACTCGGTCGTTATCCCTGTGGAGTTCATCTGCTACATGCGATCCGAGAGGATCGAGTTCAGCCTCCCCATCTTCCGGAAGTTGTTTACCTTCCGCGCTAAGGGAGGGGTGGTCTTCTTCTCGGGGCAGCTGCTCAAGACCACCGGTCTCGCCAATAAGCACCATCACTGGGGCGAGAAGTTCGTTTTTATTTTAGGCGACTTCGGCAACGTTCCTCTCGCGCCCATTCATTACGAGGATGCCGCCTACAAGCCGCCCTCCCTGGGCTCGCGCGAGAGTGCCCTCCTTGAGTTCATCGGAACCAAGGATTTCGACGTCTAGTTCCTCCGACGGGGCGTCTATTCGCTCCCCCCGTTCTCCCGGGCGAAGGTATGGTCTCGCCTTTGACTCACTATTCCCTATTTTAAGATTTAGTGCTGAGTGTTGTCGCCTTTGCAGGAGAGCGCGAGATCCCCCTGTGCCAACCCTTCAATGAGGCTCATGCTGCCTAGAGCCAAGCCGCGTGAGATCCGTTAGCTCTCGCGAAGTCCGCGGCTCAAGCTTGCCGGGACGAGCCAGCCCCGCTTCCTTCGACTGGCACCGGGAAGCGGAAGCCCAGCGTCCCTTTGCCCCATGTGCTGAAGAGACCCAAAACAACCGCTGCTGACAAGGGTAAAGTCGTAGCGGTTCCGCCCTCCCGACCTCCCGCTCCAGTCTGTTCCTTTGAGGAGATCCTGTAGGCTGCCAGGAAGATTGTTGTTGCCAGGAGCGGCGCCGAGGCACCTGCCGAGAACCACCCGGCCGCTGGTGGGGCAGATGGCGAGGGGGCCGCCACTGAGACCTCCGCTCAGTCTCCTCCTGGAGAGGTGTCGCGGGGTCATCGAAATTTTGGTCTTGTCACGAAGTGCCTTGATGCGGAAAATAAACCGCTGCTTCAGTGGGACCCTGATACCAATAGGGTCTCGATCTCGTCTCTTCTACCCAGCTGGGCGGAGCGAGAGGAAGTCACCAGCGAGGCCTTCTCCTTGGGCTACGGCCTTTACAGCCGGGAGAACGCCGACCTCTACGATAAAATGACCACCCGGCTCCTGGCCTACGATTCCACCCAGGCCCTGATGCGTGGGATCAAGCTTGCGCATATGTGCGCGCGTCGAAGTATCACTATCGAACGCAACTTCCAAGACATGTTCAAGGTAAGGGAGGAGGCGGTGGCTCAGGCGGCTGCCCTGAAGAAAGAGCTGGCAGATTCTAAGCAACTGCTGTCCTTGCGCCCGGCGGAAGTGGTAAGTGAGACCTTTCACGACATTTGCTCTCGCCAACGTAGATTTCGACACTTTTCCTCCCATACTGACCTCTCTTTTCGCAGGATTCCGCTCACGTCGTGGCGCTTCGCGCGAAGCTAGCCCAGACGTGATACGAGAACGTCCTGCTGAGGGACCAGCTCCGGCGCATGGAGGCAACTGCGGTCCTGCCACCTCCTCCACTGGACGAAAGGCTGAGGAGTCTCCACTACTCAGAATACGACATCGACAAGCTCCTGCAGGCCAAAGCTCAAGAGACGATCAAGCTGACCCTGGAGACGCTGCGAGACGTAGGCTGCTTGGACGGGAGAGGCAAGTCCGTCACTGCTCGCCAGCTCATCCCTTGGCTCTTATAGCCCGTCCGAACCCCTACGCGCGCCTGATTCCCCACCCTTGGATGTCCCGAAATCCCCTGCCGCGGGATGCGAGACATCCGGGGAGGGCTCAGGCGAGAGCTCCCATGGGAGTTCAAGCGAGAGCTCGGAGGGATACAACGCGCCTCCTTGAAGGGCCCCCTTTCTTTTCCCTTTTGTTGTAATGAGCGAGATGCTCCAAACTTGTAATTGTATTTTGAGTAAACGATCGTAAATACTGCAAGTGTTTGTCACTTTTCTTTTGCGTTGTAAATATGTTACAAGCGTTTTGAGTAGATACGTCTATAGAGGCCGAATGCCTCTCAAGCATGCTTCCGCCGAGGCCCTTAGCCCCTCTACGGTTGTCTCCCTTAGCGATGGATAGAAGGTGTCCTGTTGAGAAAGCCCAGGGTTAGGACGTCCCGTTTTTGCGTTCTACCGAGAACCGTCTGTCGGGAACGTCGCCCGTAGGCCTTTTAAGGGGAGACCGTCCCTCTTTACCTTGTGCAAACTGGCTGAGCCTCCCGCCGAGCACTTCCCACTGTCTGACCAAGGATCCTTTGTCAGGAGCCTTCCTACCGAGAACTTCCTTTGGCGAGATTTCCTTGGTGGAGATCGCCCTACCGAGACCTCCTCTGGCCGAGACTTCTCCTCATTCCGTGTTCCGGGTGCGTTTCTTGCCCTGCTCAAAACATTCGAGTCGAAGTGTCTCCCAGGATCAAAAACTTCCCTCCCACAAGCGATCCTTCGGGCCTGCCAGCTAATGAGAGCCTGCACAGCGGGTCTTCCTGGGGCCGAGCCGCGCTCAGGGTAGTGCAAAAGTAACCAAGGACCAAGAACCCAAAATCAGGCCTTTCCCCCACAGGCGAGCCTTTGGACCTACCAGCTAGATGAAAGCCTGCGCAGCGGGTCTACCTAGGGTCGAGCCTAGCTCGGGGTGTCAATGAAGTTTCCACAAACCAGACCTATCTCCCACAAGCGAGCCTTCGGACCTGCCAGCTAGATGAGAGCCTATGCAGCGGGTCTACCTGGGGCCGAGCCGAGCTCGGGGTGTCGATGAAGTTTCCACAAACCAGACCTATCCCCCATCGGAGAGCCTTCGGACCTGCCAGCTAGATGAGAGCCTGCGCAGCGGGTCTACATGGGGCCGAGCCTAGCTCAGGGTGTCGATGAAGTTTCCACAAACCAGACCTATCCCCCACAGGCGAGCCTTCGGACCTGCCAGCTAGATGAGAGCCTGCGCAGTGGGTCTACCTGGGGGCGAGCCGAGCTCGGGGTGTCGATGAAGTTTCCACAAACCAAACCTATCCCCCACAGGCAAGCCTTCGGACCTACCAGCTAGATGAGAGCCTACGCAGTGGGTCTACCTGGGGCCGAGCCGAGCTCGGGGTGTCGATGAAGTTTCCACAAACTAGACCTATCCCCCATAGGCGAGCCTTCGGACCTGCTAGCTAGATGAGAGCTTACGCAGCGGGTCTACCTAGAGCCGAGCCAAGCTCGGGGTGTCGATGAAGTTTCCACAAACCAGACCTATCCCCCACAGGTGAGCCTTGGGACCTTCCAGCTAGATGAGAGCCTGTGCAGTGGGTCTACCTGGGGCCGAGCCGAGCTCGGGCTGTCGATGAAGTTTCCATAAACCAGACCTATCCCCCACAGGCGAGCCTTCGGACCTGCCAGCTAGATGAGAGCCTGCGCAGCGGGTCTACCTGGGGCTTAGCCGAGCTCGGGGTGTCGATGAAGTTTCCACAAACCAGACCTATCCCCCATAGGCGAGCCTTCGGACCTGCCAGCTAAATGAGAGCCTGCGCAGCGGGTCTACCTGGGGCGGAGACTAGCTCGGGGTGTCGATGAAGTTTCCACAAACCAGACCAATCCCCCACAGGCGAGCCTTCAGACATGCCAGCTAGATGAGAGCCTGCGCAGTGGGTTTACCTGGGGCCGAGCTGAGCTCGGGGTGTTGCAAAACACATAATTACATCATATCATAAAAATTTTGCAATAGGCAAGAGAAAAACAAGTCAATCGATGTAGTATAACAAGCTTGATTTTGGATACATAATTACACCTTCCCCATCTCAAGGGTAGAAGCGTTTTAGGTCATCGCCGCTCCAGGTGTGGCTTAAGGCCCTGCCCTCCACGTCCTGGAGGTAGTAACCTCCTGTTCCAAGGACTTCCTTCACTATGTAAGGCCCTTCCCAGTTCGGGTTGAGCTTGCCCACGGGGGCCGACCTTCCTGCCGCGTCAACCTTTTTCAGCACCAGATCTACATCGGCAAACTGCTTGACCCTGACATGCTTATCGAAATACTTGGCCATCTGCCGCTTGATCTCTTCTTGCCTGATGGCCGCCACGTCCCGCAGCTCTTCCACCATATATAGCGAGAGGCGTAACCCCTCCTCGTTGTCCAACCTCCACGTCTCGTCTCCTTCTCCTGCGGCTGTGACCCGCGGGGACCGAACCTCGAACTCCACTGGTAAGACTGCCTCACACCCGTGAGAAAGATTGAAGGGGGTCTCACCGGTGGCCGTGTTCGGAGTCGTTTACAAGGCCCACAGGACCGAGGGAAGCTGTTCCACCCAATTTTCCTTTAAGTTTTCCACTTTCTTCTTGAGCAGGTTCACAATAATCTTGTTTGCCGCTTCCACCTGGCCGTTGCTCCGGGGGTGGTGGACAGAGGCAAACCTGAGGTATATCCCCAGCTGGGCGCAGAAGCTGATGAACTCTTCACTGGCAAACTGGGGACCATTATCTGTTACCATCGCTTGAGGAAGCCCGTGCCTCCATATGATCTCCCCCCAGACGAAGTTCCTTATGCCTTGTGAGGTGACTTTGGCCAAGGCCTTAACCTCCAGCCACTTTGAGAAGTAATCGACCATGACCAGGAGGAACCTCCTCTGCCCACTATCCGGAGGAAAAGGACCAACTAAATCCATCCCCCAGATAGCGAACGGCCACGGTGCCGTGATGCTTCAGAGCCTTTGAGCTGCCAAGCGCTGGAGGGGGGGGGGGGGGGGGCGCAGAGCTGGCATTTTTGACACCTCCTCGCAAACTCCGCAGCATCCTTCCTTAGGGTAGGCCAGAAGTACCCCTGCTTGACCACCCTTGCCTCCAACATCCTACCTCCAGAATGACTGTTGTACTCGCCCGAGTGTACCTCTCTCAGGATTCCTGGGACGTCTTCTTCGGTTACACATCTTGCCAGGAGCCCTGACAACATCTTACGATGCAACCCCCCTTCTATCATCAGGTAATGAGCTGTCTTGCGCCTGAAGCTCTTTGCGTCCTTAACCTCCTCTGTCAGCCTGCCTGTGGTCAGGAAGGTTACCAACGGGCCCACCCACGAGGATCTCCGACCTATCTCCATCAACTCCCCTTCCTCAATTGCTGGCCGAAAAAGTTCAGTCAGGATCCCTCCTCCCCAAGATCCAAACTTCCCCAATCGATCGGCGGCCGCGCTCTCCTCCCTGGGGACATGCTGGATTGAGAATGACCGGACCCCACCGATGATCGCCCTTACCTTGGATAGCTATTTTATGAGGGTAGACTCCCGAGATTCAAACTCTCCTCGGATCTGTGATGCTACTACCATCAAGTCAGTGAAGGCCTCCATGTCCTGGATCTCAAGCTCCTTTGCCAGGTGATGGCCGGCGATCACGACCTCATACTCTGCTTGGTTGTTGGTCACCAGAAAGTGGTAAGCCACCGCCTGCTCTATCGCGACTCCCTGGGGGCTTATCAGCACCACTCCTCCCACGAGGGAATATTTTCTCGAGGCCCCATCAACCATCATTTTCCACGCTTCCTGTGGCTGTGGCTCCCCCTGCTCGACTTCAACAACATAGTCCAGCAGAAAGTCCGCCACCGCTTGCGCCTTAATGGTGTGTCTCGGAACAAAAGAGATGTCGAACTCGCTTAGTTCAATGGACCACTTGGCAAGTCTTCCCGAGTGCTCTACCACTTCAAAGAACTTGCGAAGAGGATGGTCGGTCACCACCCTAATCGAGTGCGCTTGAAAATACGGCCAGAGCTTCCTTGCCGAGACCACCAAAGTGTAGGCCAACTTTTCGAGGATGGGGTAGCGGAGCTCTGCCTTCTTCAAGATCTAGTTGACATAGTAGATTGGCAGTTGCTTCTTTCCTTCTTCCCTTACTAGAACGGAGCTCACCGCCTCAGCTCCTACTCCAAGGTAGAAGGTCAGGTCCTCCCCTTCTTTTGGGCTTTGAAGCAGAGAAGCCTGAGAGAGCTGTCTCTTCAGCCCTTGGAAGGCTTCTTCGCACTCGACAGTCCACTGAAACATTTGGTTCCCTCGCAGCACCTTGAAGAATGAAGAACATTTGTCCCCTGACCTGGTGAGGAACCTGCTTTACCCAGCCAGTTTGCCTGTCAAGCGCTGGACCTCCTTGGCATCGTGAGGTGATTCCAAATCCAGGATGGCCTTTACCTTGTCCGGGTTGGGCTCAACCCCTGCCAGAGTCAAGAGATGCCCAAGGAACTTCCCGCGGCTGGCCCCGAAGACACATTTCAAGGGGTTCAACCTCATCTTGATTCTCCACAGGGTGGCGAACGTCTCTTCTAGATCTTGCAGGTGAAAATCTACACACTTGCTCTTGATCATTAGGTCGTCGACATAGACCTCCAAGTTTCTCCCCCTCTGATCTCGGAAGACCCGATCCATCATGCGTTGGTATGTAGCCCCTGTGTTCTTCAACCCAAAGGGCATCATCTTATAACTGAAGCATCCCTCCCTCATAATGAAGGAAACATCCTTGACATCAGGAGGGTGCATCCGGTTCTGGTGATATCCTGAAAAAGCATCTAAAAAGCTCATAATAGAAAAGCCGATGGCTGAATCAACCAGGGCGTCGATCCGAGGCTGGGGGTAGCAATCCTTAGGGCAAGATTTATTTAACAAAGAGAAATCGATACACATTCGCCTTTTGCCACCCCCTTTCTTAACCATTACCACATTGGAGATCCAGCCTGGATACTGGATCTCTGAGATGAAGCCGGCCTCCAAGAGCTTCCTGACCTCCTCGTGGATGGGTTCCTCTAGCTTGGTGGCGATGGCCCTCATCTTTTCGCGTATGGGATGAGTGCGGGGGTCCAGGTTCAGGCAGTGGTAGGCCACGTCCGCGTCGATGCCCGACATGTCTGCCGCATTCCAAGCGAAGATGTCGATGTTGCTTTGAATGCAGACCCGCACTCGCTCCCGGTCCTCGGGACTCAAGCCTCCGCTAACCCGCACCCTCTGCACCTGCCCTGTGCTGTTGAAGACCTCCATCTCCACTACTTCCTCGGCTGGCTCCAGCTGCGACTGCTCCCAGCCGACCCTTGCTTCTTCTTCCAGCTCCAACTCGTCCCTTCCTACTTCCTCCTCAATCTCCATCGCCTCCTCCGGCCCCTCCTGCTGCTGCTCGACTTCTACGCCCCTCCGGGCCTCTCTCTCCACTCCTCCAGTTGCTCTCTCTTCTACCTCCATTGCCTCCTCCGAGCTCTCCCGCTGCTGCCCAACCTCCACGCCCCTCCGGGCCTCCTTCTCAGCTTTCTCCTGCTCCTCTGCAGTCTCCTTCCACGCCTCCTCTAGGCTCATCCCCTCTTCTCTGACGTCCTCCTCCTGCTCCGCCATCTCCCTCTCTGGCTCTTATGCCTTGGCCAACCAGGACACGTTGTTGACCGCCGTCACATAGCATTTCCTCGCCACCTTCGGATCCCCCCTGATCCTAACCTGCACCCGTCCGTTATTGAACTTAAGACATTGGTGGAACGAGGAGGGGACGCAGTGAAAGGCGCTGATGAGGGGACGTCTAAATATGGCATTGTCACTGCTCGGAGCGTCCACTATCACGAACCTGCAGTTCCGTGACTCGCCTCCCAACTTCACATGCAGCCCTACCCCTCTTTCTACTTCCTTCCTCTCTCCAGAGAATCCGAACAGCGGTCCATCCGAAGCCAAGATCCTTTTCCCCTCAACCCTCATCTCATCAAAGGCCTTCTTGAAGATAACATTTACTGAGCTCCCGTTGTCCACCAGTATCCTCGAGACCGTGAAATTTTTCACTGCTGTCTAGATCACCAGGGCGTCGCAAAACGGATCTTCATAGTCCGGCATGTCTGCTGACGAGAAGGTGATCTTTTTTTCCGGTGGGGGAGCCTGGGAGGTAGAGGCGACCCCTCTTTGGTACATGGTTTGAAGGATCCCCTTGCGGGTTGCCGCGATCCCCACTCCTCCGTGGATCACCCCGATCCCTCCCCGGGTTCCCATGTCTACCCGGTCCTCACATCTATCTTCTCCCTCCCCATGCTGCACTTCCACGATCCTAATCGGCGGATCCTGCCTCCCTGCTCCTCTTGTTTCTCTTATCTCTAAGAACTCAGGGCAGGTGGCCATCGCGTGACCTTCCTCCTGGTGGAAGTCACAAAAGAGCAACGCCGCCCTACCCCCTCTTCATTCTCCTCCTCCTCTTCTCCCAGCTCCTCGAACTCCTCTCCTTGCTCCTCTTCCTCTGCCCACCTCCATGACCTCTTGTAGTGGCGGGAGGTTGCCCCTTGGCCCCTGTCTCCACGCCGGTTGGTCAAACCTCCTGGGTTCTCGTAAGTTATCTCTTCCCTGGTAGCCTCCTCCTTGGCCATGGGGGCGACCCTCCTGGGGCCTCCAACCCAATCGGTTGTTCGTCTCCCGGGCCCCCCACCCCTTCTGCTGCCCCTGCCCTCGGGGTTCTTCCCTCCTTCTTTCTTCTCTTTGCTCCCTCTGCTCTCTCAGCTCCCTCTGCCTTCCTGCAGCAGGCTCCTTCACATCATCTTCCGCCAGCCTGGCCAACTTCCTGGCGAACGCCGGATTTGCCCTCTCGAAGTCTATCTCTTTCGCCGCCTTCTCTATGAGCTCCTCAAAGGAGAGGGGGGCACTCTCTTCAACTCCATACTGAAGAATCCCGGCCTCAGCCCCAAGGTGAAGGTGAGCATTAACGTGTACCCTGGGACCTCCTGGACCAGGAGGATCTCTTCCTGAAACCGGTCAACGTAGCGACCTATTGTCCCGTCCTGCTTCTGCCTCACTTCAAACAGGCACTCCGCCTCATTCTTCCGCTTCTTAGATGTTGAGAACCTCAACAGAAACCCTCGGCGCAGATCTTCAAAGCTGTATATCGAGCTTGCCGACAACTGGTGGAACCATTCCCGGGCCATCTCCTTCAATGTGATGGCGAACAACCGACACTTGAAGGCATCTGTCATATGCCTTATCGAAACCACGTCTTCGAACCACTACACATGCTGTACAGGGTCATCCTTCCCTGAGTAATAGGACATGTCTGGCTCCCAGAACCCCTCTGGACCCGCAGCTGAGATGATGAGCTCGCTGAAAGGGCTCTCGCCTGCTGCCTGGCGAGAGGGCACGTCTCGCAGCCTCGGCTGGATGGCCCGATCCGCGAGACCGTGCCCAGGGAAGAGCTCTCACACAGCTGCCTCCCGCTCGCCAACTTCCGCTGGAATCTCCTTCCCGGGACGCTGGCCTGGGAAGAGCTCTCTCACCGCCACGTCCCTCTCGCTAGCCTCCATCGGGACCTCCTTACCCGGGCACTGTCCAGGGGCATTCTCGCCCAAGAGCGAGTCCTCCTCTATCGGAACCTGAGGTGTGGCCCACTCGCTTCTGGCCGAGAAGGCCAAGCTAATGGTCTGTAGGACTTCTCGCCTGAAGTCCTCCAACATCTTCCTCGTCGCCTCCTCTCCCCGGGTGGGGGAGCCTCCAGAACCAGACCCTTCACCTTCACCTCCAGTCATGGGACAAAACTCAAGGCTTTCTTGTATCAGCTACCTTCCACGCTCACCGCACCAGAACTGTTGAAGCCAAAAATGACCTCAAAGGGAGTTCAAAATAGGGGTGCAACCAACACCTACTTCTCTCGAGCTTCGACCCTCGACTAGTTGCAAAGGACCTAAGACTGACCCAAAGCCTCAGCAGGGAGGTCCCATCTCACACCCAGAAGATCTCTGAGAGCTTCCCCTCCAAAGCCAAAAGCTGGGCTAGGAGCTCCTCAGAAAGCACTAGAGATTTGGAGGATAATGAGAGCTTGTTTTCTAAGGAGCCCTTATGGGACTATTTATAGCCTTTTGCGGATCTGAGATTACTGAAATACCCTTAGCTACCCTGCCAATAGAAAAATCCCGATGTTTATAAAGTACTAAATGCATCCCATGGGGGTATAGGGGTAATTTCACCTGAGGGTAATTAGGTAATTTTACCTCGGGACCTGGGCCCCACTCGGCGAGAACTCTAAGCCGAGAACCTTCTTGTCCAGAGCTTGGCACAAGCGATCTCGCCCGCTTATGGGTGAGAGCTCCTCCAAGGCGGGAGCTTGGCGCAAGCGCAAGAGTTCCCGCCCACTCATGGGCGGGAACTTCTTCAGGGCGGGAGCTCTTCTGGCCTGAATCCCGAAGCTGGTCCAATCCTGACCGTTGGTGCCTCTGGGTCCTACTCAGCGAATATGGGATTGTACAGCAAGCTGAATTTCCCAAGCTGTTTGTGTAACATTGTTGTGCAGTGCGTGTCAAGGTGTATCAAACTTTTGTGGAGTTATAACATCTTGCTTTTTGTTTCCTTACTGTGTGAAAATTTCGGGACGAAATTTCTTGTAAGGAGGGGAGGGTTGTAACACCCCAAATTCCAAGATTGGGTTCATGTTAGCCAATACGGCTTGGGACACGGGCGTGTCCCAAGCCATGTCCTGTTCTTTATAGCTGAGCAGCATGTCGAGTGCTCGACGAAATGCAATCAATGAGTTCTCGAGAGGGAACACACCCTATGACATGGGCGTGTCCTCCTCTGGTTCGTCGACCTCCACTCGAGTTAATGTGCTCGACGATCCTCGAGTGGGGAACACGGCCTGTGACACGGGCGTGTCAACTGTGACACGGGCGTGTCATATGGCTGTGTCCTTCTCTGGATTTGGCCAAGACATTGAGGCCTTATGAACACTGGCAGGACACGGGTTTGTCTCTGGGCACACGTCCCGTGACACGGGCGTGTCACATGGCCGTGTCATGTTCGGGGTGAATCGGTTGTATGCCGCTTGAGGTACATGGCCACAGACACGGGCATGTCTGAAGGCGTGTCAGGGAACATGGCCTATGACACAGGCGTGTCACATGGCCGTGTCCTGCTCTGGGTAAGTCAGTTGTGTGCCGCTTAAGGTACACGGCCTATGACATGGGCGTGTCACAGGCCGTGTCAGCCCAAAAATAGACATGTGTGGGCGATTTGTGCCCGTTCATTTCCTTCATCCGGGATCTAATGGCCCAGGCTTCTCCCTGCTAGTTAATATCCAGGAATGAGAAAGAGATTCTCATTGAGTTTGGGTTATTCTCTTTCTAAGAGAGTAGAGAGAAGGGAGAGCAAGGAGGAGGAGGAGGAGATAGGGATCCGGCCACAGGTGGAGGTTCCGAGTTCCGAATCAAGATCTGAGGCCAGATTTGCGGAGGCAAGGCCGCTGCGGTGCTTTCCAACTGGCTAGAATTCCATGGATCCAAAGAGGACGTCAAGGGTAATGATCTTCCTTCTTGGACATGTGAAGTTCTTCTTTTGGCATGTGCATGGATTTCCCCCACCAAATGGTGGATTGCGAATGGATTTCCTTGTGTTGATTCTTGGAATCTCCAATAGTCCTGTATATAGATCAAGAAATGTGTAGTACGGAATTAGCATGCTGTGTGAAGCCCATCTGGACAGGTTGGTCTGGATTGGTGATGTTTCATTTGCACACCGGAGAAGATTTCGTGGATAAACGTGTAGTTTGTGGAGTCGATGAGTTGGACCTGTGAAGGGCAGTAGCAAGAAATACTGGAGTGGTGGTCCAGGAAAATACCCTTGTGATGCTTGTGCTGTGTGCTATGGCAAGACCAGTTTTTTGGCACTGCAGGATGCTGCAGGGTTTGGGCGGAGTTAGGTGCAGAAAGTGAGTTCTGCGAAACCCGCTAAGCGATCGTGAAGGACGCTAGCATGAAATCCCCTTGCTGATTGTGAAGCCAGTCCCTTGGTGGACATTGTGGCTATTGTGAAGCCAGTCCCTTGGTGGACATTGTGGCTATTGTGAAGCCAGTCCTTGGTGGACAGTATGGCTATTGTGAGCTGGATGAGCTCTTGAAAAGGCCTCGTGCCAAACAGGAAAGGTGAAACCAACCCGCGCCTTATTTTTGGCCTCAAGTACGTTAGTATTCGGTGATGGCAAGGAGATTTGAGCAACGAGGGGTGGCTGATCCGTACCTGCGTTATGTCCATCCGACTTGAAGACCTGAAAGTACGGTTAGTTGGAGCGCATAATGAGACTCTTAGGCCAGCGCGCCAGAAAGACTAAATGCTCAATTTTACCGTCGCGTTTCGGACCTGGAACGGTGGTGGGATCCTGGTTCGTCGGTACACCCAGAATGTGCCCTGAGTGCACGGATCGTTGCGTCGCGTGGCTGACGGTTGTGATGGATTGTTTGTGCGTGAGAGCACAATGTGTGATATATATATATATATCTGCCTATGAATTGCTATGCCTGCAGGGAAGGAATAGCATTGCCCCGAGAAAGGGGTAGGGTCGTTATAAATTGGTCAGTTGAATGCTGAACATTGCCTTGTTTGCCACCGTTTGGTGGGCTGTCCTTATGCAGGTGCTGGAGAGCCGAGCGGGATAAATAAGCGCTGAAATCCCTGCTTCTGCTGCTGCTAGCCCTTGAAGGCTAATCAAAGAATGCTGTGTTTTGCTCATGTGTGGTCAGCCTGCGCGCCGATGTTTGGAACCCGCACTTGTAAAGAGTAACTGTAAGGCCATAATATCAAACGATGTTGTATTTGCTGTACATTCCTTCAAGAGTTGATATATAAATGTGGCTGGTTATATATATAGTGGACATTCATGGTTGGGGTTCAATATTATTGTTAAAATCTTCCACTAGCATGCTTTGAGTTAGGATGCGATTGTGTTGTGATATTAACCTGTAACTTCCCCGCCTGTTTTGTGGCTTATGGTGTTGGGCCCCGTCCGGACCTTCTATTATATGCTATATAAACGGATGGAGTCGTTACAGCAGACATCAACAATTTGCTCTATCCTCGCATACCAGCAAATTTCTTCTCTAGCTCGGTATTCTATCCCAGTGTGATCTCCTTTGAATGACAATCAATAAAGTTACGCTGCTCCATGAGCCAGTACATACCAAATATTGCATCAAATTCTGATATCGGCAGCACAGATGCTTCTAATCCGAAATCACAACTTCCTATCTGTACCTCCACATAGCAAGTCCTATTCGCAAGCATCACACATCCGTTTGATAATAACACGTTCACATTATCAGCCGTCATACAAATAGGCACTCCGATCCGCGACACGAAGTCCACAAATAGAAACGAATGCGATGCACTCGTATCAAACAGTGCTCTCGCTGGACAGCCCCGAATTAGGACAAAGCCTCAGACAAGCACATCATACAAAAGCTACACACAAGGTATGAAGTATAAAAAGCAGTAAAACAATATCTCAACTCATTCCTGTGACGATGTCACTTTGCTTTATAACCTCCTGTTTGCCAAGGTTATACACTCGGGGTTGCGCCTAGGATGCAGAGGTCTCCACCACTGCCTTTCCCTTTCTAGCATATGACGCTCCTATCTTCTTCTCACCCTTTGGAGGACTACTCCGACAATCGCAGGCAAAGTGTCCAGGTTTGCCACAGTTATAACATATACGTGGGCCTTGCCCAGAAGTTGCCCCAGAAGCAATAGTAGAGGGAGCCTGTCTAGAAGACTTGGATCTCTTATCCCATTTCCTTCGATAGTTTGATTTTCCCAGGTACGACACTTTGAACTCAGGCTTTGTCACAGTGAGGTGTATCAACCAATGCTTGAAACCTTTGGTTCACCAAACTCGAGAGCAGGAATCTCAGCTCATCCTGCAACACTTCGTAGAACCTATTGGTTTTATGCTCATCGTCAGCAAAGATAGACCCCGCATAACGTCCCAACCTAGTAAACTCATGTAAGTAGGTATCGACACTATTTTCTCCCTGAGTTAGATGTTGGAACTCAATCTCCATGGCTATGCGTTGTGTCGATGGCAAGTGCTTTGCCAAGAACAGTCTCAAAAACTCCTCTATCGAGACTGTTGTTAGTTATCTGCCCGGTAAGTGGTGCAGCTCCATTTCGTCCCACCAAAGACAAGTCTCTCCTTCCAACAAGAAAGTGGCCAAAGTGACTTTCTGTTCCTCCTCAGTTCTTATTGCCATGAAAATTCTCTTGACTCGCGCAAGACAATCCTCTGCCTGCGTCGAGGACCCTGCCCCTCCAAATGTAGGAGGATTGAATCTCATAAACTGCTTTAGTTGCTGTTCTGCTGCTTGTGGATCTACAATAGCCTCAATATGTATGGGCCTCACAATAACCTGCCCTAGCAACACCGCATGCTGAGCCTACCCAGTATGCTGTGCTTGGATCATTGTAAACAATGCCTCAGCAACAAAGTGTACTTTTTGGCAGACGGAGGAGGTGTAGGCACCTCATCTGGTGTCGTACTCTCATCAGAACGCTGGGGCTCAGACTGCCCCGCACCACTTCGAGTCACCTTTACGTATAAAAGACACACTTTAGCTACTTTGCAAAAGAAACAAAAACTTTGTAGGAATGCGCAGGTTCCTCAAACAGCTGTATTTGCATTCCTTAGTCGACATTGTTGGGTTCATTTATGTTATAACGGGTCACACTTACACCATTTATATATAAAGGTGCATGTTTGTTGAGGTGCATGTTTGCCGATAGAATGCACCGCTGTTACGCTAGAACCCTTTTCATTCGACGTTCGTCGAACTCACTGGAATTCGTTTGACGTTAACCGAAAGAAGCCAAGAAGTATAATAACCCCACGATTGTCGAAAGGATAATAGGAATACATTCGTCGAGCGCCGGTTCTACATTCGTCGAGCGCCGGTTCGACGTTCGTCGAGCGCCGGTTCGACGTTCTTCGAGGGCCAGTTCGACGTTCTTCGAGCGCCGGTTCGACGTTCGTAGAGCGCCGGTTCAACGTTCGTCGAGCGCCGGTTCGACGTTCGTCGAGTGCCAGTTCGACGTTCGTCAAGCGCCGGTTCGGCGTTCGTCGAGCGTCGGTTCGACAGTTTCGCCTTCTTACACCTTTTTGGGGTGTTACAATCTTCCCCTCACAGAAATTTCGTCCCGAAATTTGCTTATCATGCTAAAAAGGCAGTAACAAATATGTTACAACATATCGTCTCTTAAAAAAATGTTACAATATTTTATATAAACAACTCGGGAAATACAGCACACAAGGTTTGCTCATGCTACCATGTTAGCTCCTCACGACAAAATTCTCCCACCGGACCTTGACCATCCCGATTGTCTTGTTCCGCATCTGCTTAACCGCTTTATCCTCGATCCGAATGGGTCTAACCTTCATCGTTAGCCCAGATTCGACCGGTACTCGATCATTCGCAATCACCTAAGCTGGACATTTCACGGCTTTTCAAAGCACTGATATGTGGAGCACATCATGCAATCCACTCAATTCTGCCGAAAGAGCTTGCTGATAGGCAGCTTCTCCAACTCGCTCCACTATTTCGAACAGACCAAGATACCTCAGACTTAACTTTTTCAAGCGCCGAATCCTGGACACGCCCTTAAATGGTCTGATTTTCAAGTATACCCACTCGCCAACCGAAAACTCTATGTTTCAGTGCTTGGCGTTGTAGTACTTTGCCTGCCTATCTTGGGCTATCAGAAGCCTCTCCTCGATAGAGCGTATTGTCTAATTCGCCTCTTCGACTTCCCTATGATTATACAACTTAGAATCGCCTGTTTTCGCCCAAGCAAATGGTGTACGACACTTCCTACCAAACAAAGCTTCAAAAGGCGACATATTTATACTCGCTTGATAGCTATTATTGTAGGCGAACTCTAACATATAGAGATGGCCTTCACACCTCTTCCCGAAATCCAAGGCGCAGATTCGGAGCATGTCCTCCATCGTTCTGTTGGTCCTCTCATTCTAGCCATCCGTTTGTGGATGAAAGGCCATACTGAATGTTAATTTTATCCCCAACAATTGATGGATTAGCCTCCAATTATTCGAAGTGAAGCACCCGTCTCGATCACTTATGATACTATGTGGCACACCGTGCAGTCGTAATATTTGCTCAATGTAAAGCTTTGCCAAGATTTCCCCTGGATCGTCCCTCTTGTTCGGAATGAAGTGAGCCACTTTCGTTAACTAATCCACGATCACTCAAAGAGAATCATTCCCGCATTGAGATCTCGACAAACCGTGCACGAAATCCATTGAAATGTCATCAAACTTCCATCTGGAATAGGTAGCGACTTTGGGAAACCTCCAGGCTTCTAACATTCTGCTTTCACTAAGGCACAGGAATGAAATTTAGCCACGTAATGTGCTATGTCTTTCTTCATACCCGGCCACCAGAACAGCTTTTTCATGTCCTTGTACATCTTTGTGCTCCCTGGGTGAATTGAATACTTCGTGAAGTGAGCCTCATACATCATTTCTTCTCTTAGCTTACCCATAATCAGGACGCACAAACGAACATCTTTTCGTAAAAGGCCGTCATCCCAGGAGAATTGGGCATTTGACCCATCTACTATACAACATTGTAGACTTTCATCAAGTTCCATTGATCCTCGAACCTTGTCCGCAATGTCATACTGTACCTCCGTCCAATTCAGGCACTTATTTATAGTGGAATTTTTGTCAACACACGAAATCTCTAACTCTTTCAGCTCCTGGAAGTAGTAGGAAGTACTGGAGCTGCACTCTAGGAAATACCCATGAAATGCCACAGTTTCGATAACTGTTGGATGATGCCGGGCGAGAGTGAGTATCACCAACAATGATAGCTCTTGGTGAGCTATTTATGCTGTGAAAGTCCAGTGCTTCTAACACTGAGGTGGCTACAGGGTTTTCTTGATAGTTGGTCCAGTTATTGTTGGGGCTAGGTACAGAAAGGTTGTTCTATCGATAACCCCAGACGATAATGGTTGTCACTGGCGATAGCTCCCAGCTAACCTGTGATTGTGAAATCCTGACTCTGGGAGACTGTGAGGCTAATTTGTGAGCTGCAAGCTCCTAAAGGCTAGTGAGCTGAACATACAAGGGGGAGTCGAGTCGCGTCAGTCGAGACATTGAACTGGTGATTTGAGCAACAGTCAAGGGCTGAACTGTATCCGCGTTATGGTTGTCTAACTTGAGTGCCTAAGTTATTGGCGTTGTTTAGGATCATATAATGAGAGTCTTGGGCTGTACGCCATCAAGACTAATGTCTCCAGTCGTGGGCCGTGGAACATGAATGCTCAATGTTTACCATTGGGTATGGGACCTGAGAATGGTGGTGGGACCCCGGTTTTCCGGTAGACCAATAATGTGCCCTGAGTGCACGGAGCGTCGTGTCGTGCGATCGCATTTTGTGATATATTGAACTATGTGTGAATGCACGTTTTGTGATATATCTGCTTTTGAAAATGCTATGTCTGTAGGGAAGGAATACCAGTGCCCCTGGAATGGGGTATGGTCGTTATAAATTGGTCACCTGAATGCTGATCGTTGTCTTGTTTGCCTCTGTTGCGCTGGGCTGTCCTTGTGCAGGTACTGGAGAGCCGAGCGGAAAATAGCAGGCTGAATCCCTTGCTGCTGCTATGCTGGCCCTTGAAGGCCGAATGAAGAATTTTAATGTTTTCATGTGTGGCCGGTCTGCGTGCTGATGTTTGTAATCCACAGTGGTAAAATGTAACTGTAAGGCTGTAAGGTCATAACCCACAATATATAAACCACCATTTATATATAAAAGCATTGGAATGTCACAAATACATAAAGGTTATGGCCTTACGGCCTTACAGTTACATGTTACCAGTTTGGATTACAAACATCGGCACACAACCCGGTCACACATGAAAACAGTAAAATTTTTCATTCGGCCTTCAAGGGCCAGCATAGCAGCAGCAGGGGCTTCAGCCCGCTATTTTCCACTCGACTCTCCAGTACCTGCACAAGGACAGTCCACCGCAGCGGTGGCATACAAGAAAACGGTCAATATTCAGCTGACCAATTTATAACGACCCTACCTCTTTCCCGGGATAGTGGTATTCCTTCCCTGCAGGCATAACATTTTCACAAGCAGATATATCACAAAACGTGTACTCACGCGTAGTTCAATATATCACAAATGTTGACCGCACGACACGACGCTCCGTGCACTCAGGGCAAATTATCTGTGTACCGAAAAACCAGGGTCCCAGACCCAATGGTAAACATTGAGCATTCATGCTCCACGGCCCACGGCCGGAGACTTTAGTCTTGATGACGTATATAAAAGTGCATATAGTCAAACAATCTTGAAAATTTTGAAAAGAAAAACAAAAAATCAAAATGAAAATATCAATTAATAGAAAAGTAAAAGAATAGAAGAAAAAAATAAAAATAAAAAGAAGTTATTTTTGTTGTTGGGGAAGTTGAGAGTGACCTCGTAAGTTCAAGAACAAGTTTGGGGTGTCACTCTAACCTTTTTATGATAGTTTTATTTATGTAGTTCACCATCTTGTTTAAGTGTAAATAATAACCTTCATGATCATCCTTAAATAATCAAAGATTATTTATCCTAATTTAAGTTCCATTGAATTCTATATTTTATGTAAATAAGTGTAGCGGAGAAGGTGTGATTGCGAGAACCTATGACCATCATCATTGATGAATTTATTTGGAGGCCACTCGATAGTCATGTGATGATAATATCATTCCTAGTCATGGATGGATTGATTTTTGTTTCGTCATTAGAAGTGGATATAACTATTTGATATTTGGTATGAAAAAGGGTGTAATTATGTTGTTATGCGTAGAATGTTTTTCTAGTTTATTTGTATTATCCTTGGGCATAGGAATTTTCTGTCCACTACACATTTTCAGTTTTGATTTATAAATAATCTCCCATACTCCCCGTTGGTAGATTATTTGCTCATGAAGAGCAATCGTTCAAGTCTATAGGTATTTGATACATGTTTTCCTATAGTATTCTCACCATGTTTTTCCTAACCTTTTCATCCATTCGTGTACTAGATATGCTTGGCTAGTGCTCATTTTGAGTTTACTTAGAATTGTGGTCTGATTGGATGATTGTTTACAAATGTGTGGATGTTGTGCATTTTTGAGGAGATTATGCTCAATTTGGCCCATGCATGCCCATATAGAATTTTTGTATGCATGTGTGATGTTGGATCATGCATTTCGCATCTCTTGATTTGGGAATAACAAATCCTAGTTTGTATTTGATCATGTTTTGTTGTGTGTTTATAGTGTGCAGGAACTATAGGTTCAGTACCCCTTGGGTGAACAAATCAAAACGATAAATAAACAAAGTTCTCTTGTTATCGCAGGAGGTATCTCTACCAATGACGATAACACTAGTTGTCTGTACAGAAAAGGAAAAAATCAGTCAAAGAAGGAAACTGCTTAAAACAGAAGGTGATACCATCGGGCGGAACTGCTACCGTCAGACGATATCTTTTGGAGAGTTTATTTTTGGAAGAATTAGATGCTGAAAATGCCTGTTTCCAAAGTTTAAATGTTTTTAAAATGACAATGAAACGTTTCCTAAAATGGCGAGGAAAAATTTCCTAAAATGGCGAGGAAAAGTTTCCTAAAATAGTGTTGAAAAGTTTCCTATACTGGCAAGGAAACGTTTCCTAAAATGACGATGGAAAGTTACCTAAAATGTTGATTTCCGAAGAAAGAAGAATGATGCCTAAAGAAGCTATCACCAGGTGATAAGGCTACCGCTGGTGGTACCATTCGAGGTCTATTTAAAGAGCAGCTCCTCTCCTTTCTTGTGCATCAATTCCTTTACTGTCCAAGCAATTACTCTGAATCAGTTGAGAGTGGCTCGTCTCCAAAGATCAAGAAAACTTCCTTGGGCAAGCACGAAGATCAAAAGGAGTTTTTGAAGGGGAAGTGCTACCACACTTATTAAATACGAAGGACGAATGCACCAAGAACATTGTTGTCAACATTGCCTTTGTATTCACCTTCAGAAACTCTTGGGGAGTTATCTTGCTTATTTTATTTTATTATAATCATTTTATTTCATCCATTTTTAACTTGAGTGGAGATATTATTCGAGGAGAATGTCAGATTCCGAGAAGGATTTCGTGGAAACTTCACCGCAGGTAGGGGTGATTAAGTCTTGCAAGACTTGGGGGAAAAATCATCTAGTGTAGAAGTCAGTTTCCTAGGAAGATTCCCCAATGTACTATGTGTTGTGCCGATTAGGTCGAGGGTAGATCTAGGGGGTAGTTCGAGGCCTTATTTGGGAGAGATAGGCTAGAAAAAACCGGTTCTTGGAAGAAGGGTCGATATAGAAAATGAAAAAGAGTTTTCATATTTTGCCTCAATTTCTAGCGTTATAGAAATCAAACATTTTGCACCAAATTTCTTATGACATAAAATCATGTCTTTCATTATTTTAGTTGATTTTAATTTGTGTTCAGAAATGGTTTCAATAATATTTCTCCCACAAAGTTTTAAAGGAAAACATATTGCAAAATACCTTTTTAAATACACGCACGGATTTCATTTTCCATTTTTAGCGCCAGGTGGTTGTGTTAATGCTGGCAGTAGTGAAGGAATATTGAAACCCGGCCTCCTTTAAAAGTAATCTTCAATAAAATATTTTTTGAGGTATTAAAATATATTTTTTTATAAAATATTCCAAAACTTATTTAAGCAACTCTGATATTTTTAGTAAGATTTAAATATAAAAAAATCATATTCACCCCCCCCCCTCTAAGGGCGCCTAAAGATCCAACATGTGCCACTTTGTCCCCTAACATACATGTTTTCTGTCAATTAGAGTTTGTGTATGCATTGTTTTTGTATGCGTTAGTATGCAAATGCAAAGGCGCATGTGTGACTTGGGTACCCAGCTTTCTGTAACTGTTTAAATCACGCAAGTGCATGTGCCTTGCGTTAGACACTTGTGTACCTTGTTTTCCTATATTACTATTGCTCACAATTTCAATCGAGAGTTGGGCTAGTGGAGCACCGTCTTCTTTGTTTTTCACCCAAAAATTTAGGTATATGATCCCAAATCATCTCCTACCTCCCCAAGCTTCCTAAAGGTGTTAGAAGGCATTTATAATGGTCCATTGGAGCTCTTCGAGTCTAAAGACCATAGTGTTAAGATGAACAAAACCCGAGTGAAGAGGCGATTAGAGGAGACAAATCTTGTCATGTCATGGAAGTAACGAAGGAGAAAGAGGATGAGTTAGTGGACCAAGCTGAGATCCCTTTTGAATTAAAGGAAGAGAAACATGTTCTCTCAATGGTAAGGATTAGTAACTTGGGACTGTTTCCTCTCTTTTATTATTCTTGTAATATTATTGACTAGTACTCAAAGCACTCACATACCACGATCATTGGATGTATGTGTTCATAGATACATTATCTCTTATGGAGGGTATAAATATGTCGTTATTTTTCTAGTTGTCATAGCATTGTATTTTTGTGATTCAGGTTGGGTGGTTATGAGTTAGGTTTCACTATCATTGAGTTAGATGCGAACTAGAGGAGTTGTAAGGCTTGTCTTTTCATTTTGAAGGCGCAATGTATGTGAAGAAATGGAAGGTAACCTATAGAATAGCAAAGTGGAGAAGATGACACGTATATTTAACTTTGTTTGCCTTGTATTTCTTAGTAATAATCAATACCACCCCCATCCCCCCCCCCCAAACTCCAATGTAAAGAATCTCAATTATTTTTAGTAAGAACACCAAACCCCATTGTGTTCCACGTGAGATTGATACTCAGGGATTTATTACAATTTTATTATTACTTGACGACATCGGTTCTCTTGCCTTTGACGATTCATGTGTGTGTACTAATACTGGGGAAAATTTGTCTTTTTGTGTAACATTCTTCTTTCCAAACTTACCCTTTTTATTTCAGGGAATTAATCTTACTTATAGTAATATATGTTAGAATGATTGTGAGCATTAGATGATTAACACATATTCGTCGCTTGAAGGGGTATAAATAGGTAAAAAGGAGTGAAACCAACATAAAATTTGGAGATACGAGACTAAAGAAAATACGATGAGCTTTACATAATGGGCATTGTACATACATATATATTATTTTCAATGCACCCATCAAACATATAATAGTGAAGTATAAGGTTGAAAAAGATGAGTCAATAATGTTCTGTAGAAAACTTCTGGATAGATTAACAAGTATTGTTAAAATAGAAAATAATGTTTTTGAATTGTGTAGGCCTTGTAAGTAAGTCTGCAATTTTAAGAGCAGAAGAGATGTGAGTAGGAAAGATGATTTTTCCCAAGAACTATTGACCAACATAGTGGTAGTTGTTGAAACAAAAAATTGGTCTCTGTGGAGTTCGAAGTCCCAACAGGGGCAACATGCACCTACTTCTCCCAAGCGAGAGCACTTGGCCAGTCTTGTGGAACTAAGGAATAGACCATGGGCTATAGCGCGGAGGTCCCACCACACACTCAGAAGATCTTAGAGCGCTTCCCCTCCCTAGCCAATGATGAGCTAGGCACCTTAGGGAAGAAGAAAGCTTGAATCTCCTCCTCTCTCCAAGGTACCTTAAGGGTCTATTTCTAGTTTTTTGAGTTTGGTCTGCTGATAGCGGAATTCCGCCTTCCAGTTCTACTAAATGACCGCAAAGTGGTCTGCCAACAACCAAACTCCGCTATTTTAGGGGCTATTAGCAGACCAAAACGGGCATCATGGGGGTGGAGAGTGCCTGGTGAAGCAAGCACTCGTCACTCACCCTGATCCTATATATCACCCCTAGGGAGCTGATCTCGCCCTAAGATGGCATGCACTTGACCCCGGAGGGCTGAACTTGCCTTTAGGGGTTTGGTCTCGACCCTGGGTAGCCCGCACTCACCCCTAGAGAGATTAACTCACCTCTAGGGGTCTAGTCGTCCCCCTGGGTATCTTACACTCGCCCCTGTAGGGCTAAACTCGCCTCTGGGGGTGTGGTCTTGCCACTGGGTAGCTTGGACGTTCCCCTGGAGGGTTGAACTCGCCTTTGGGGGTCTGGTCTTGCCCCTGGGTAAGAAAGGTCCTCTAGGCCCTACTCGATCATCTTTGGTCTCGACAAATTACAGGTTATATAGTAGTCAATCTCAATATGCTTGGCACATTCATGATTAGTGGGAGAGATAAGAGAAAATGCTTGAGGTGGAGTAAATGTTGGGAAGATATCAAGAAATATTTGATCTTTATGAGTGGATGATGGTAAAGGTATGAATGGGATAGATAGAGTTTAATAGGGAGATTCTCAATAGAGAATATATGTCATTAGATGCATATACATCCGGGAACTATAATATTATAAGGTTTCTAGGGCATCAAATGTGCAAAAAAAAAACAGAAAATGGTCGGCATAATCTATGTAAAAACCATCAAATCAAGAAATTAGTTTATACCCGTGTTAAAATAATTTTAGAGAAGAATAATTGGTGTTTGAGAAAAAATACAAAATATTATATGTATCTCTATAGGTATCTGCATGAATGCCAAAAACTCTTCGCAATCCATCTAACGAGTTCGAAATTGGAAGATGGTCACCATTTTTTGCGCAACAAAATGCTTACTGCATTCTCTATAGATAGTTCTTCCTCTTCTCTTCCTTCGAGTTCGTCATTGCAGGAATGTGAGAGACAAAATGCCAAACAGAAAGGATGCTGAAGGAAATATAATTGTAGAACCTATACCAAGAAGTAAATGGACAGACATGGAGAAGAGGATAAAAGATTATGATGAAAAAGCTATAAACATACTAGTTTTTAATGTCTTATGATATAGTTCAAAAAGTTACTGATTGTCAGTCGGCAAAAGAGATATGGGAATCACTTTCAAGAATAGTTGATGGAAGTGCAGATGAGAGAAATGATAGAAGATCACTTTTAATCTCTCATTATGAGAATTTTCAAAAGAAAACTGGTGAAACTATAAGAGAAATGTATGACAAATTCACTATAATAGTCAATGAGCTGAAGTGGTTAAATAAAGACTTATCTCTCACTAAAATAAAAGATAAATTACTCATGTGCTTCCCAAGTAAATGAGATTCTAGAATTTTGGCCATCAGAGAAGAAATGTGTTGTAATGAAATTACAATAAATGATTTGTTATGAAAGTTTAAGTTATCTGAACAACTATTAAAGAGTAAAGCTGAAACAGAAGCTAAGGAGAATAGTTTAACTTCTAGAAAAAAACAAATGTTTTCAAAGTTATTGAGGATGAGTCATCTGTTTCAAAGATTTAGATGTTTAATCTTCTAGCAAGAAGATTTAGAAAATGTATAAAATCTTAAGGCTATAGGAGAAGAGACAGATATCAAAACAACCCAAGGTTTGATAAGACTCTTAACAAGGAGATAATCTATTTCACATGCATAAAATCTGGACATATATCAATAGAATATCTGTAACGTCCCAATTTCTGCTAGACCCCTAGTGCGCACTTTTAAGTCAGGAGAGTTGACTTGTGCTCAAGGAGTGCTGGAAGTAAGGCTTGCACTTGAGTATGGGAGGTGAAGTTGGTCCAGAGTAGGACACGGGTAGTGAAACGGGCGTGTCCCTACCCGTGTGGTTCTCTGGTGTCTTTGTGTCTTCTATGTGAAATCTCCAGAGAAGGACACGGGTAGTGACACGGGCGTGTCACTACCAGTGTGTATGTATTCATCGAGCAGAGCTCGACTAACACTGTTGACCGTGTTCCTCCCGAGCAGGACACTGGTAGAGACACGGTCGTGTCCCTACCCGTGTGTGTCCAAGCAGGAGCTCGACGAATCATTGACCGTGTTCCTCCCGAGCAGGACACGGGTAGAGACATGGGCGTGTCCCTACCCATGTGTGTCCAAGCAGCAGCTCAACGACTCGTCGAGTAGAGCTCGATGAATCGTCGACCATGTTCCTCCCGAGCAGGACACGGGTAAAGACACGGGCATGTCCCTAACCGTGTGTGTCCAAGCAGCTCGACGATTTGTCGAGCAGAACTCGACGAATTGTCGACCATATTCATCCAGAACATGACACGTGTAGTGAAACGGGTGTGTCCCTACCCGTGTAGTTCAATTTCGGGTTTTGACGAATTTTTCGGCCGCGTCGCTTCGAAAGGACTCATTTACTGAGCTGATTTTCGGTCCAATGATAGGCCGACACGTGTTTATGCAGTTGCCAAACTTCTCACATGAAAATGGGAGAAAACCCTAGATGTTTCTTGTTTTCCTTCCAAAGCCATTACTGTAAGAAACTGCTGGAGAGGAAGATGGTGCTAGAGCCGATCTTCTCCCCGTGAAGAACTAACACCGACAAAGGAGAAGAAGCTGCCACCAAGAAGGGTGACAAGATCCATGGCCGGAAATATAGTCGTCCCCCTGGGTAGCTTTCACTCGCCCCTATAGGGCTAAACTCGCCTCTGGGGGTCTGGTCCTGCCACTGGGTAGCTTGGAATTTCCCCTGGAGGGTTGAACTCGCCTTTGGGGGTCTGGTCTTGCCCCTGGGTAAGTAAGGTCCTCTAGGCCCTACTGGATCATCTTTGGTCTCGACAAATTACAGGTTATATAGTAGTCAATCTCAATATGCTTGGCACATTCATGATTAGTGGGAGAGATAAGAGAAAATGCTTGAGGTGGAGTAAATGTTGGGAAGATATCAAGAAATATTTGATCTTTTTGAGTGGATGATGGTAAAGGTATGAATGGGATAGATAGAGTTTAATAGGGAGATTCTCAATAGAGAATATATGTCATTAGATGCATATACATCCGGGAACTATAATATTATAAGGTTTCTAGGGCATCAAATGTGCAAAAAAAAACAGAAAATGGTCGGCATAATCTATGTAAAAACCATCAAATCAAGAAATTAGTTTATACCCGTGTTAAAATAATTTTAGAGAAGAATAATTGGTGTTTGAGATTAAATACAAAATATTATATGTATCTCTATAGGTATCTGCATGAATGCCAAAAACTCTTCGCAATCCATCTAACGAGTTCGAAATTGGAAGATGGTCACCATTTTTTGCGCAACAAAATGCTTGCTGCATTCTCTATAGATAGTTCTTCCTCTTCTCTTCCTTCGAGTTCGTCATTGCAGGGATGTGAGAGACAAAATGCCAAACAGAAAGGATGCAGATGGAAATATAATTGTAGAACCTATACCAAGAAGTAAATGGATAGACATGGAGAAGAGGATAAAAGATTATGATGAAAAAGCTATAAACATACTAGTTTTTAATGTCTTATGATATATTTCAAAAAGTTACTGATTGTCAGTCAGCAAAAGAGATATGGGAATCACTTTCAATAATAGTTGATGGAAGTGCAGATGAGAGAAATGATAGAAGATCACTTTTAATCTCTCATTATGAGAATTTTCAAAAGAAAACTGGTGAAACTATAAGAGAAATGTATAACAAATTCACTATAATAGTCAATGAGCTGAAGTGGTTAAATAAAGACTTATCTCTCACTAAAATAAAAGATAAATTACTCATGTGCTTCCCAAGTAAATGGGATTCTAGAATTTTGGCCATCAGAGAAGAAAGTTGTTGTAATGAAATTACAATAAATGCTTTGTTATGAAAGTTTAAGTTATCTGAACAACTATTAAAGAGTAAAGCTGAAACAGAAGCTAAGGAGAATAGTTTAACTTCTAGAAAAAAACAAATGTTTTCAAAGTTATTGAGGATGAGTCATCTTTTTCAAAGATTTAGATGTTTAATCTTCTAGCAAGAAGATTTAGAAAATGTATAAAATCTTAAGGCTCTAGGAGAAGAGACAGATATCAAAACAAACCAAGGTTTGATAAGACTCTTAACAAGGAGATAATCTATTTCACATGCATAAAATTTGGACATATATCAATAGAATATCTGTAACGTCCCAATTTGTGCTAGACCCCTAGTGCGCACATTTAAGTCAGGAGAGTTGACTTGTGCTTAAGGAGTGCTGGAAGTAAGGCTTGCACTTGAGTATGGGAGGTGAAGTTGGTCCAGAGTAGGACAAGGGTAGTGAAACGGGCGTGTCCCTACCCGTGTGGTTCTCTGGTGTATTTGTGTCTTCTATGTGAAATCTCCAGAGAAGGACACGGGTAGTGACACGGGCGTGTCACTACCAGTGTGTATGTATTCATCGAGCAGAGATCGACTAACACTGTTGACCGTGTTCCTCCCGAGCAGGACACTGGTAGAGACACGGGCGTGTCCCTACCCGTGTGTGTCCAAGCAGGAGCTCGACGAATCATTGACCGTGTTCCTCCCGAGCAGGACACGGGTAGAGACATGGGCGTGTCCCTACCCATGTGTGTCCAAGCAGCAGCTCAACGACTCGTCGAGTAGAGCTCGATGAATCGTCGACCATGTTCCTCCCAGCAGGACACGGGTAAAGACACGGGCGTGTCCCTAACCGTGTGTGTCCAAGCAGCTCGACGATTTGTCGAGCAGAACTCGATGAATTGTCGACCACATTCATCTAGAACATGACACGGGTAGTGAAATGGGTGTGTCCCTACCCGTGTAGTTCAATTTCGGGTTTTGACGAATTTTTCGGCCGCGTCGCTTCGAAAAGACTCATTTACTGAGTTGATTTTCGGTCCAATGATAGGCCGACACGTGTCTATGCAGTTGCCAAACCTCTCACATGAAAAGGGGAGAAAACCCTAGACGTTTCTTGTTTTCCTTCGAAAGCCATTACTGTAAGAAACTGCTGGAGAGGAAGATGGTGCTGGAGCCGATCTTCTCCCCGTGAAGAACTAACAACGACAAAGGAGAAGAAGATGCCACCAAGAAGGGTGACAAGATCCATGGCCGGAAATGCCAGAAATGAGGTGAGCTTCCTACCCTCTCCATTGGTGCTAGATCTTTAGTTATTTTAAGATAGATATCGACTTAAAATAGTCTTGATTTGTGAGAAGAAGGTTTCTAGGAAAAGGCCATGCTAGGACTTGTGTCCTAGGAGTTAGAGTCTTCAAACTTTCTCTCACTTCGAATGAAGTTTGTGGACTGGTTTCGTGAACAGAAGTGACCATATGATGGTGAATAAGGGAGGAGAAATTCTGGATGTTATTTGAAAGTTTGGTTGAAGGAAGAAGACGAACCGATGTCGTTCGATCTGCTTTAAGATGCACGCAGAAAACCGTTTTCTGCGTGCAACAGCCTTCGAGGCCGTTTTCTGTCACGATGCGGCCAGATCCAGGCTTTCGACTAAATACGAAAGTCGCAGCCCTTGAAAATACCTTTCCAACAAGGTGTTAAATGCCTTCACCAGATTCTTGTATCCTCGAGAATCCCCGTTTGAAATTGTTGTACAGTAATTATTCCTGCACATGTGATTCTCGTGTTTATTTTGTATTGGTAGAGAGATCATGGTACAGTAACATTAAGGTTTGTGGAATTTAGACTATAAATGATTGGGGTGAAATATGTTAATAACATTTGTTGGATTTATTCCCTAATGAACAGATGATGAAGAAGAGTGTACTTGATCGAGGTGATTTGGTGGAGGTTAGAGAAAGATTTAAATATATGAAATATTGAGAACGTGCTTGTCAGTGGTAATGTGTGGAATAATGATGAACTTGGCTTGAATATGTTGTACATAATTGGTAATGACTGTTACAAACAAATGGCCGTGGTCTTAGATGACGAATGTGTGAAATAGCCTTACACCGGTAATGAACCCATAAGAATCTTGGGCACGAGGTTGTGAAAGGGTGTAAGTGCAGGGGTTTGTCTGCACTGGGTTGGTAATGCTGAGAAGAGACATAGTGGACAGTTGGGCTTGGTCCTCGGTGTTCATTACTGAGGCTCCTTCCATGCCAAGTGGATGGTTGGGCTTATTCCTCGTGCTTTTCTGAGGCTCCTCCCATGCCATGATGATGTGGATTTACATGCGGTGTGAGTCGACATGCAGTGTCGTAATCCTGGGTTAAGGATAGTGTGGCAGCTCTACGGGATCGCCAGTTGTCACACCGACGGGAGCTGACAGATAGACTTTGGGCGGTTGGGCTTGGTCCTCAGTGTTCATTCCCGGGGCTCCTTCCATTCCAAGTGGATGGTTGGGATTGGTCCTCGTACTTTTTCCGAGGCTCCTTCCGTATCACAACATAGGCCAATTCGGGGATTGGTTCTCGGACCACATCTACCCGAGATTCTCGCTGAGCCATAGTGCGCATGTGAGCTCCGTTGTTGTGTTCTTAGCATTGAGGCATACGGAGGCCTAGGCTTGGTAGTGTGGATGCTAGTCTAGTAATGGAGAAGACCACTCTACTATCACCGCCTGGCCACGACGGTTGAGGCCTGAGAGGTTAGCTACCTGCTCGAAAAGTGGTAACTACAAGTCTATGTCGATATAGCAGTTGCATGTGCATGATCACGGGTGGGTCATTGCATTGCATTCATATCATTACATTTCATTACATACACAAGATCCTCATCGTATAAGTTTGTATGGGCACTCTTATACGATGAGTTACTTTACTTTTGAGCCGATCCTTAACTTATAAGTTTGTATGGGCATTCTTATAAGTTAAGTTACTTCCATATTGTAAATCTTTATGCTTAGATGGATTGACATAACTTGAGTAGAATTGTTACAATAGATTGCTGATAATGTTATTTTAGATTACTTCTGTTGGCACTCATGACATGTATACTTACTTCACTTGCTTGTACTTCTGCTTATATAAATATATTGTACCCCTTGTTCCTTTCTCCTCCTGGTGTCGAGGAGTCGCCGGGGGAGCAGATGTGATAGCCACTTAGTATTTTTGACTAGCGGTTGTTACGTCTTCCTTTTAGGAGGAAACCCCACAGTCAGAGCAGTCGCAGATTTTGCAGCAGGACAGCCAGGCTAGGACGACAGGGCTTGAAGGGATGGTGCCGTCGCTACCGTCAGTCACCGAAGTGAGTTTGAGAGACTTTTAATGTAGCCCTGTTGGGCTAGTTTTACCCGTACTCTAATATTTTAGAAGCTTGTTGTAGCTTCGTTTCTTGATGTACTTTTTGATTATTTTACTTATGTATGGATTGACTTCTACTTTATATACTTGGTTGGGTTGGCATTGGATGATATTGTTTATGGCCAGCAGGATAGGCGTCTTGTGGTGCAGAACAACACTGTATTGGTGCCATCGCAAGGTGGCTGTTCTGGGTATAAAACTCCCCTCGTGTGTGTTTTATGTTCAAGAGGGGGGGTCTTACAAATGGTATCAGCTTGCTACGATCCTGAACTAAAGAAGTCACTCAATAATGGTACCACCCCCGTTCGATTAGTCAGTTTGGGGACATACTGACTTAAAGGAAGCAGTGGTGTGCCCATATGTAATTCACACTAAGGATGTCCAACTTTGACCTTAAGTTTACCCAACCTGACGTTATGTTTGTACCCTACCTGTAGATCCCAGTACACGTTGAGCCAGTGGGGGGCTCCCCCGCCCCATCCGTACCAACAGAGTTTCAGCAATCAGAGCTATGGCAGACACTCATAGCTATCTTGGTTGACTTTAGATCCCAACAAGCCCTCGTACAACAACAAGCTCCGGGCTCCAATTGGTTGAGCACTTTCTGAGCTCTCTCTCGCCTCTTGCCTACCTTGGGACAGAGTCGGCAGTGCATACGGAGGAATGGCTCGACACCGTGCAAGAACTGCTGGAGGGAATTAGATGTTCGAACAACATGGCTATGACCCTGGTAGTGACACTCCTGGAACTACACACTATGATGTGGTGGAAGTCCCTCATGGGCTCCACCTTTCAAGGGCAAGTTTATGTTCAATCCCTAGTTTGATTTAGGCTAGTTTCACTAATTAGGATGATTGACCCAACATGTATAGCCAGGGACATGTCTATGTCCTAGAGTCTAGGCTATGTCCTTAGAGTCAACATTGCTTGGTCCAGCCAACAGATGACAGTAGAAGACTCAAGACTTAGAGAAAAATCTGTTCAGGAAAGTGAGTTCGACATTCGACAAACTCATCTCGACGAAAGTCATGCTCCGCTTGACAAACTCAAAGTAAATTCTCTGAGTTGAGCTCGACGATATTCGAGCTCAGGTGGATGATCTCTGGAAGTTCAGCTTCAACATTCTAAGTCCAGAATTCTTTCTCTGAACTCCAGTCGACGAATTTATGTTATCAGCTTGATGAACTTAGAGCACAGAATTGGCAAATTTTATCAGAAAGCAGTTAGCTGTTCTCAGGTCGACAAAATTAGTTCTCAGCTCGATGAACAAGGATTCCCAGGTCGACGAACAAGATTTCTCAGCTCGAAAAACTCTGGACTCAGGTCGACGAAATTTGTTCTTTGCTCGACGAATTCTGTGTCGATCCAGACTTGGATTTTTCCTTCTTTTGTCCTTACACTATTGCAGTAATTCATGAATAATCAATGCTTAATATTCTCTGAATATAACTGTTAGGAGCAGTATTGATTATGGTATTCATCGGGATTATTACTTGTCGCTTTTCAATAGGACAGTTGGGGAAATCCATTAATGTAGATATTCTATCCAGCCATATTACATTCTACAGGCCGTCAGCAATTAATGAAAAAGAAATTAAAAAATTCAAAGGAGAAATTCGATTGTTCATATAAAAGAGATTTTCTCTCTTTTCAACAACAAGACAAACAGTCCAGACATGAAGGAGAATACAAAGGCACACAGAGAAGATCAACAGCAATCACATTCCAATCCTTCTCTATGCAGAAAATAATCTGGTCTTTACCTTGACATTGCTGAAGAAGAAGAAGAACATTCATTCCAAATCAAGAGTCTTCTTCAACCTTCACTCAAGGATTCTTCAAGGACAACAAACCACTATCAGTCAAGAAGTTCCTGGATCTGTTCAAATCAAGGCTGAAGATAGAAGACCTACACCCTAAAGCAAAGCTCCAATCTTCCTGAACAACTTAATATCTCAGGGGGAGCTTTGACAACATCAAGATCCACTTGTCTTCTCAGTAGTTTTGAGAAAGAGAAGACTCCATAAATCTCTCACCCCCTCATTGTACAAAGGGTTCTTTAACTCCCTTCAAACATTATTCCATTGGTTGCAAGTCACCTGATCAAAAGCTCATTGGTGGCAGTCACCTGATCAAAACCTATAGTGGATTCCTACCAGGGTGGTAGAAGAGTGGATGTACCCAGGTTGGGGAACCACAATAAAGTTCTTGTGTCGTTTGGTTGCCCTTTTTCTTTTTGCTCTTGCTATGCCTGTGACAGATTAGTTTATTTCTGCTGTGGCTGTATTAGGTTAAGATATATTAGGTTGCTCCTTTGCATATTGTGTATATTAGTTTCTTTACTCTGATAATTTTATAAATAACAAATAGTTTTCAGATACTCTATTCACCCCCCCCCCCCTAGAGTATATCAGGTCTAACCCTCACTTTCAATTAGTATCAGAGCAGGTTCCTTTGGCTGTACAAGCTAACCCTTGAGCCAAAAGATCCATTGTTAGATCTAATCTTTTATTTTCCTTAGGATTATTTTCACAGCATGGCACAAAATAAGTATTATACAAGGACCAGACCTCTAATGTGTAACTTAAATAAGTTTGCCATCTGGAAGGAAAGAATTTTCCTTTATATGAATTCTATTGATGAGGACATCTATAATTCTATTTTTACAGGTCCTCCTCAATCAACTGTATCTACCTCAACATCAAGCACACATGCTGTTCCACCACTTGAGTGGACAGATGCTCAGAAGAAGGCCAAGATTGCTGATGCAAAGGCCATGAATATTCTGGCTCATACTATGTCTGATGACATCTTCCAGAAGGTGGCTGAATATACATCAGCCAAGGCCATTTGGTACTCTCTTAACCAGATGGTAGTTGGTTCTGTTGATGAGAGGAAAGATAGAAGATACACTCTCATCTCCCAATATGAGAACTGCAAGAAGGATGAGTCAGAATCTGTTGCTAACATGTACAATAGATTAAGCTCAATAATTAATGAGTTGAAGACCTTAGATAAGGACATCACCCTTACTAAAGTGAATGACAAAATCCTCATGTGCTTCCCAGGCTCATTGGATTCCTGGATCTGGCCAATCAAGGAGGTCAGGAGTTTGAATGAGATTTCCACAGAATCTCTATTGGGAAAGCTTTTGTCTTATGAGCAGCTAATAAAGTCTAGAGAAGAAGCAGAATAAAGGACTCCTCCACCAGCAAGAAAGGAGCAAAACATAGCATTTAAGGCTGCTGAAGAGATTGAAGCTTCAACAGTTAATGAAGAACTAATGAATCTCTTTGCCAAGAGATTCTACAAAATTGCAAGAAAAGACTTCAGGAGAAAAGCATCCAGGCAGGATGATAAGCCCAGGTATGATAAAACTCCTACTAAAAAAGTTGTATGTTTTGGGTGCACGAAACCTGGACACTTTATCTTAGAATGTCCAAAGAATCAGAAGAAAGAAAGAAGAAGAGAGAAGGACTCCAGAAGACAACAATACAACAGGCCTTCCTCCAGCAAACATAAAGGAAAGGAGAAGGGCTTTGTTGCTGATACCTGGAGTGACACAGAAGATGAATCCACATCTTCCAGATCCAGTGAAGAGGAAGAAGAGACAAAGTCCAGGGAACTCTGCCTCATGGCCATCAATGCCTCTAGCAGCCCATCAGATGATGGAGAAGTATCTGATAATGAAGAGGCTTCAGAATCAGAAGCTGATCAGGTATTATCCTTATTTGATTATAATTCTGATAGTTTCAAAACTGAATTTAAAACCATGTGTATTGATTTAATTAACTCTGAAAAAGAAATGAAAATACTTAGGGAAAGACTCACCAATCAAGAAAATGTGATTTCTGAAAATATTAAATTAAAATATGAACTAATCCTAGCTAATGAACAAATTATTTCTTTAAAAATAAAGTTATGTGAGGATAAGCAACTTGAGGAATCTCTCAATGGGAGAAGCCTTAAGCTGATGCACATCACAAGTACAGTCTGAATTACAAACTGGGCTTTGGTGCATCATGAAGCTTACCCCCCATACTTAAGAAGAACATATTAACAACCCCTATAAAATTTGTTTCAGCTAAGGGTAAAGAGGTAATAAACAATAAACAACCCACAGAAGAATTACCTAACTCTAAAAATCAAAAGAACAGAAACCAGAAAACTCTAAGTAAAAATAAAGTTCAATAGATTTCGTCGAACTTAGGTCGACGAAATGTGCCTAGTTCGTCGAACTCCAATCGACGATCTATGAACGCAAATATTAGCTATAATAATTCGTCTTACTACGATCGATGAACTGTGCATGGTTCGTCGAGCAGAGATCGACGAACCTGGGGCACAGAAAATGAATATCTTCATTCTCTGAGCAGAGATCGACGATCTCATCCCATTTTGTCGAATTCCGATCGACGAACTAACAACTTTTCGTCGAACCCAATCAGACTTAATAAAAATCATAATTTTAACAAAAACTTAAATCAACCTAGAAAACCTTTTAATCCACTTGCTGATTGAATTATTCCACCTAGAAGATTTCACCCCTTAGGATATAAAAGCCAACATGAATGTTCATACATTTCCAGCTTTTCTTATGAAAAGAGACGAGGACCCAAGGTGACCTGGGTCAAGAACTTCTAATTTATTTCCTTGCAGGTGAAGAACTATCCTATCACTCAAAATAAGTGGTATCTGGATAATGGGTGCTCAAAGTACATGACTGGATGCAAGGACAGCCTAATCAACTTCAAGGCAATGCTGGGTCCAAAAGTAATCTTTGGAGATTCCAGCTTTGCACTAACTGAAGGCTATGGAGACTTCAACAATGGAGCTGTCACATTCAGAAAAGTGGCATATGTGAATGGTCTCAAACATAACCTGATATCCATAAGTCAGTTATGTGATGCAGGTTATCAGGTTTGCTTTATTAATTCCAAATGTGTTATTTCTTCAAATAATCAAACTGTTTTAACAGGCTGTAGATAAGGGAACATATACCTAGTAAACTTTAACTCTGCTAACTTAGAACTATGCTTATTCAATCAAGTTAGTAATAAAAATATTCTCTAGCATAAAAGACTAGGTCATGTTAACCTTAAGAATATATCTAAGCTATCTAGGGATAACCTTGCCAGCGGATTGCCTTTTGGTCCCTACAAGAAGGAAAGCCTATGCAAGACTTGTCAAGAAGGCAAGTAAACTAAAAATTGTTTTAAGTCAATTAATAATAGTGACTCACCTAAGATTCTGTACTTGATATATATGGATCTCTTTGGACCCATTACTGTACAAAGCTTAGGAGGGAAGTATTACACTCTAGTCATTGTATATGACTTCTCTAGATTCTCTTGGGTGTTCTTCTTGAGACACAAGTCAGATAACTTCAAAGTCTTTACAGATTTTCTTAAGGGCATAAGGATTGAGTATTCTACTCCAGTTGCATTGATCAGAAGTGATCATGGTACTGAATTTGAATCTCTTCCCATGCAAAGATTCTGTGAGGAGGAAGTTATCAGGCATTATTTCCCTGCTTCTAAAACTCCTCAACAAAATGGGGTAGCAGAAAGGAAAAACAGAACCCTCATTGAATCTGCAAGAACATTGCTTGCAGATGCACACATGCCCCTATCCTTTTGGGCAGTGGCTGTGAGCACATCAAACTATGTGCTGAATAGAAATTTGATACACAAACTTAAGGGTAAGACTCCCTATAAATTACTCAAAGGGAATAAACCTAGAATTGATTACTTTAGAATCTTTACGTGTAGATGTTTCATTCACAACAATGATAAGAAACACATTAGAAAATTTAAAGCCAAAGCTACAGAGAGAAATTTTCTAGGATATTCCTAAGTTAGCAAGGCTTATAGTGTTTTCAATAAATCATCATTAAAAATGGAAGAATTTGTACATATTTCTTTTGATGAAGCTAACATGTATTACAAGGAGAAGGATTATTCTACCTCAGATTTATTGCAGGTGCCTCACTTGTGTAAGAAATTGGGAGAATTAAATCTTACTCAAAAGGTCATATCTCAGTCTCCTCCACAAGTTGATGAAGACAGTGAAGAAGACTTTTTGGAAGTGGCTGAACCTACTTCAACAGCATACATCATTCCACAAGAGGAATTAACTGCAAATGCTGTTGCTGAACCAAATCCACCCACTAACTTTGTGATACTAAGGGACCACCCTAGATCTCAAGTGATTGGAGACATGTCAGTAGGTGTACAGACAAGGCATCAACTCAACCAAGATGTGATGCATGTCTGTTTCATCTCTCAAGTTGAGCCTCAATTCATTAAAGATGTAGAACAAGATCCCCACTGGATCATTGCAATGCAAGAAGAGCTCAATCAATTTGAAAGATGCAGTGTTTGGGACTTGGTTCCAAGGCCCAAAGGCTATCCTATAATTGGAACCAAGTGGGTATTCAGAAACAAACTTGATGCCCAAGGTGTTATAGTCAGGAATAAGGCAAGGCTGGTTGCTCAAGGTTATAAGCAAGAGGAAGGGATTCACTATGACCAAACTTTTGCACCAGTTGCAAGGCTGGAAGCAATCAGGATTTTTCTTGCATATGCTGCATACAAGAAGTTTAAAGTCTATCAAATGGATGTCAAGAGTGCCTTTCTGAATTGAGTACTTAAAGAAGAGGTTTATGTTGAACAACCTCCAGGTTTTATCTCTCCAACTTATCCTTCATATGTCTTTAGATTGCTTAAAACTCTTTATGGTTTAAAGCAAGCTCCAATAACTTGGTATGAGACCTTAGCTATCTTCCTGATAGAGCGTAAATTTACTAGAAGCATTGTAGATAGGACATTATTCACTAGGCACCATAACGATCAAATATTGTTAGTACAAATTTATGTAGATGACATTATATTTGGGTCTACAGATTCCAAACTATGCAAGAGGTTTTCTGACCCCATGCATTCAAAGTTTGAAATGAGTAGTATGGTTGAGCTCTCCAACTTCCTTAGTCTCCAAGTGAAGCAACTAGTTGATGACATCTTTATATCCCAGGCTAAGTATGTTATGGAGCTTCTCAAAAAGTTTGGGATGGCTGATGCCTCAGCAAAGAAAACACCTATGGCCAATAATGTTCTAATAGACTTTGATGAACATGGGAAACTGTTGATCAGAAATTATATAGGGGCATTATTGGATCCCTACTATACCTTACAACAAGCAGACCTGACATAATGTTTGCAACATGTCTTTGTGCTAGGTTCCAAGTGAACCCTAAATAATCTCATCTAGTTTTCTTAAAAAGAATTTTGAGATATATAAAGAGTTGTCCTAGTCTACGACTCTGGTATCCTACTGAGTCAGAGTTTGAGTTAACTGGATATGCAGATGCTAACTTTGCTGGATGCATAGTAGACATAAAAAGTACCTCAGGAACATGCCAGTTCCTTGGTATGAGATTAGTCTCATGGTTTAGTAAAATCAGTCATATGTGTCTACATCAACTGCTGAAGCAGAATATATAGTTGCTGGCAGTTGTTGTTCTCAGATGCTTTGGATTCAAACCAACTTCTGGATTATGGGTTCAACTTAAATAATTCAACTCTGTAATGTGATAACACAAGTGCTATATCTATAGCACAAAATCCAGTCCATCACAGTAGGACCAAGCATATAGACATTAGGCATCATTTCATAAGAGAGTGTGTAGACAAAAATAAAATTAATCTTGTCTATATCTACACTGATTTACAAAGGGCAGATATCTTCGCTAAACCTTTGGATGAGAGGAATCATCTGTTCTTCATTAATCAGCTTGGAATGATAAATGAAGAAGACTTAATTTGATTTCTGTCTGTAGTCGACGAATTTTTCAAAGTTCGTCGAAAGGAGATCGACGAACTGTGAAAGGTCCTAGAGACATTCATCGAACAACGTTCGACAAACTCTCTGTGAGTGAAGTTATTTTCGTTGAATGGAGATCGACGAATCTGCTTCAGAAAAGTTTCGTCGAACGGAGCTCAACGAAATATTTTCAAATCTTCTGACTAAGATCGACAAATTTTTAACTATAGAATATTTTGTCGACCTCAGATCGAAGAATTTTTTAATTTTTCGCTGAACGGGGTTTGTCGATTCATATTCTGAAAAATCTTATATCCAGGTTTTTCTTCGACCTCCGTCCCGTGCTTTCAGTTCTCTTGCACTTGATCTCCTTTGTTTTTGTTGCAGGCGAACTCATGACGATTCCAGCAGGCAGTCTTGGAGCGATGAAATTTGATACAGGCTTTGACATCGACTTTGAGTCGTTTCAACACTCAGATCATATCTTCCTGGAAATTTTGAAACTGCTTGAAGATCAGCTGTTAAAGTATCTGATGACCACAAGTATCAAGATAGCTGGAACAGAAATAAGAGAATCGGTTTACACCTCCTCCTCCCCAGATGATGACACCATGAAGGGAACCATATCGGGTAATGTAATATCTCTTACCCCCGCCGTCCTAACCGATATTTTTGTATTAGCTAATGGTGAAGAAGAACTGGAGATCGACAATGATGAATTCGATGAAATGTTGAATGAGATGGGTTATTCTGGAGACACTCCCAATAAACTGCTAAAGAAACATTTGTCTGCTGAATACATGTTTCTAGCAGATATTGTAGGCAAGGTACTGCTAGGAAAACACACAGCCCATGACTACATCACTAGGCATCAATTCCTGGTGATGTATGCTGTTGTGAATCAGAAGCCTGTGAACTGGGCTAGGTTTCTCTTTGAGATGATCAGGAAGAAAAACACCAAGAAAGAGGTGTGTTTTGGAAGGATTCTGGGAATCTTCCTTCAGGCAAAGGCTGCTGAATTCCTGGTCACACCGACCAAGAATATTCATTAATGACTCCAAGAGGATAACATGTGCCCTCTTTGGTAGGTGGGAGAAGAATATCACCAAGCCCTCCAAGGCTTCCTTCTCTTCCTCCAGGCCTTCTGAGAGTACAAGGGCTATTCCAGCCACTCCCCACCTAGGTAAAGATGTTCCATGTTCTCTTCCACCACCTCCAGATTCCCAAATTCATCTCCCATCACCAGTTCATACCACAGTCCATACTCCAACACCTCCGTCCTCTCCAGTACATCATCCACAAACTCATATTCACTCTCATACACTACTAACCTCACCCCATGGTACACCAACTCCATCACAACATGGTACACCAACTCTATCACAAACTCAAATTCACTCTCACACATCACCTCCATCCCACCATGGCACACCAACTCCAACACAAAGTCATATTCACTCTCATACACCAACTCCATCGCCACCATCATCTCTTCTATGACAACATCTAGATAACATCCCCCTTTCCAACCTTCTATCACTCCTCTCTTTTGACCTACTATCATCCCTCCTTCATACTCCACCACCTGCAGATAAACCAATACAAGATCCTCTACCTTCACCTCCACCATCATCTTCCATACACCATTCTGTCTCCACTGAGACACCCCCTGAATTCCTGTAACTGGACCCCTCCCTCATTCCACCTCTTCTAGTAATTCTCACTCCCCTCCTCAAACCCCTCATAGCAGAGGCTATTTCCCCTCTTGCTACCTCCATCTCCTCACTTGCTGCTCAAATTTCTTCCCTCTTTGTCCCTCCTTCTTCAGTCAGGGGTCTGGCTCCAGTGACTACTAAAACTAGGCAGGGGGAGATACACCATGAAGAAGTAGCTCCAGCCCTAGCAGCAGTAGCTACAGAAGCAGCAGAGTCAGCTATTCCTGCTGATTTACTTGATTTTATTGAATCAAATATGGATTTTTGATGAGATAGATACAGTTGAAATAAACACAGTTAGTGATTACATTATCAATCCCACAGTGGATTTATTCTATTTATTAAATACTTTTGATATAGCTTATTTAAACTCTCTTCCAGAAGACATCATAAAGTCATCCATGGTTATAGTTCCCTACACCTCTCCAATAAGCCGCAAAGGTGCCATGCAACTCATGGCTAGTTTTGCTAATACAGAGGCTCCAGTTATTCCATCTTCACCAAGAGAAGATTCTCTAATTGTTTCACCTTCTCCCAAAGCAATCTCTTCTCTAGAGGATTTTTTGCTCCAACATATATAATGGCTGATAGCCCCATGCCAGATCTAGATGATTTAATAATGGCAGATATAGAGGCAGAGAAACAATCAGCTACTATACATAGTCCTCCAGCTCCAGCACCAGCTCCAGCTCCAACTCCAGCTCCAGCACTAGCTCCATCTCCAGCTCTAGCTCCTCCTCAGGATAGAAAATTGTTGATATCTTCAGAAGCTTTAAAAGAAATAAATGCTTTATATGGTACTCCTCATGGATCTTTTGATGATGAAGATGAGGAAGATGATTCAGATGATAGTTCCTCCGCAAAGAAGAGGAAAATCTTTAAGAAAAGGAAAGCCCCTCCAGCTGCTGCTCCAAAACCAAACCTAACTCATGATACCCCTTATTATATTCTTCAGAATATTACTCCTTACAAGGGCATGCCAGCTTGGATGTGGCTGTCCAAAAATCAGCAGAAGGACAAAAAGAAGAGCAAAAAATACTCTCCTCCTCTACAGAGATATAGGAAGATCCACCTCCTCCTCCTCCATCTGCTGCTGGTGCTTCAGGCAGTTCCTCTCAAAGATCTACCCAATTTCAAACTTATCAGAGACATCAGGGTAGATCCTCCTCTCATTTTAGAAGCAGCCAACGCAGGTACTCCTCAGGCAAGCAACATCAACAACATCAATAACAACAACAACATATACAACAAGCACCTGAATCTCAGAAAGCTGACAGTCCAAAAAGACCTGAATCTCCTCTTGTTCGTTTTGAGGATCCTGAGACAGCAAACACTGCTAAAATGGTCAGATTTTAAGAACTGGTTGGATTATCCATGATAAACAAAGCCAAAGCTGAAGGAAAGGATCCCTTCCAATACTTAAAAATGTCCAAGTACAGGAAAGAAGAGCTAAACAGGTTTGCAAAAGCTAATAAATTCTTTAATGTTGATGATAATATGAAATTGCATCCAGAGGCTGTTGTGACAATGGCTACTTTCCTCAACACCATTGGATTTACTGATATGACTATGTCAAAGAGTCAAGCAGCTAATCCAAACAGGGAAATCAAATTCACTCAGCCTGGTGATAAAGCAAAGGAGGATAAGCAAAAGGATTCAAAGAAGAAGAAATGAGTTTAAACTGTTTAGTCTTTCTGTATGTCTTAAAAACTGTTTATTTACATTCTGTTACAAAGCTAAATTGTATAAATATTTGCTGTATGTTTTCAATTTTTTTGCCAGATATTTTTTCCTGCTTTGTGATTATTTTTATTTTTTTATTAGTGACGTCACCCAAATAGGGTGAGATTGTTGGATCCCTAGTTTGATTTGGGCTAGGTTCACTAATTAGGATGATTGACCCAACATGTATAGCCAGGGTCATTTCTATATCATAGAGTTTAGGCTATGTCCTTAGATTCAACATTGCTTGGACCAGCCAACAGATTACAGCAGAAGACTCAAGACTTAGAGAAAAATCAGTTCAGGAAAGTGAGTTCGACGTTCGTCTAACTCAGCTCGATGAAAGTCATGCTCCGCTCGACGAACTTAGAGTAAATTCTTTGAGTTGAGATCGAAGATATTCGAGCTCAGGTCGACGATCTCTGGAAGTTCAACTTCAACATTCTAAGTCAAGAATCCTTTCTCTGAACTCCAGTCAATGAATTTATGTTATCAGCTCGACGAACTTAGAGCGCAGAATTGACAAGTTTTATTAGAAAGCAGTTAGCTGTTCTCAGGTCGATGAAATTAGTTATCAGCTCGATGAACAAGGATTCCCAGGTCGACGAACAAGATTTCTCAGCTCGAAAAACTCTGGACTCATGTCGACGAAATCTGTTCTTTGCTTGACGAATTCTATGATGATCTAGAATTGGATTTTTCCTTCTTTTGTCCTTACTCTATTGCAGTAATTCATGAATAATCAATGGTTAATATTCTCTGAATATAATCGTTAGGAGAAGCATTGATTATGGTATTCATCAGGATTATTACTTGCCACTTTTCAATAGGACAGTTAGGGAAATCCATTAATGCAGATATTCTATCCAGCCATATTACATTCTATAGGCCGTTAGCAATTAATGAAAAAGGAATTAAAAAATTCAAAGGAGAAATTCGATTGTTCATATAAAAGAGATTTTCTCTCTTTTCAACAACAAGACAGACAGTCCAGACCAGAAGGAGAATAGAAAGGCACACAGATAAGATCAACAGCAATCACATTCCAATCCTTCTCTGTGCAGAAAATAATCTGGTCTTTACCTTGACATTGCTGAAGAAGAAGAACATTCATTCCAAATCAAGAGTCTTCTTCAACCTTCACTCCAGGATTCTTCGAGGACAACAAACCACTATCAGTCAAGAAGTTCCTAGATCTGTTAAAATCAAGGTTGAAGATAGAAGACCTACACCCTAAAGCAAAGCTCCAATCTTCTTGAACAACTCAATATCTTAGGGGGAGCTTTGACAACATCAAGATTCTCTTATCTTCTCAGTTGTTTTGAGAAAGAGAAGACTCCATAAATCTCTCACCCCCTCACTATACAAAGGGTTCTTTAACTCCCTTCAAAAGTTATTCCATTGGTTGCAAGTCACCTGATCAAAAGACTTGAGGTGGTTTTTGAGCCCCTGATCAAAAGCTCATTGGTGGCAGTCACCTGATCAAAACCTGTAGTGGATTCCTACCAGGGTGGTAGAAGAGTGGATGTACCCAAGTTGGGGAACCACTATAAAGTTCTTGTATCGTCTGGTTGCCCTTTTTCTTTTTGCTCTTGCTGTGCCTGTGACAGATTAGTTTATTTCTGCTATGGCTGTGTTAGGTTAAGATATATTACGTTGCTCCTTTGCTTACTGTGTATATTAGTTGCTTTACTCTGATAATTTTATAAATAGCAAATAGTTTTCAGATACTCTATTCACCCCCCTATAGAGTATTTCAGGTCTAACCCTCACTTTCAGTTTATATGAAAATTAGCTGGTGCAAGTTCTCAGGAGCCTTTTTAGAGCACTTTATTACCTCGTCTGCTCGAGATGAACTCGAAGAGAGATTTTTATAGCTGAAGCAAGTATCGAAGTCTGTTATAGAGTATCAACGAGAGTTCCAACATCTCGCAAGATTTGCCGACTCATATGACTTGGATGATAGAGGATACGCTAAGCGCTTCTACAAAGGGCTGCAGGACCCCCTATGGCAGGCCCTTTTGTTTATAACAGACTCCAGCTTGGCGGAAATAATTGACATGGCAAAGAGGCTAGAAGCAGACGACTTGGGATGTGGTAAGAGACCTACTGAGGGTATGATGGAAGTCATCCCTAGCAATAGAAGGTGACACGACAACAGAGGATGAATAGGACATCAGAGAGGTGGCAGGCGTTTCCAGAAAAATTTAGAATGGAGCACCCGGTTCCACAGCCACCCACGTTGCCTCCCCTTCCATAGCCTCAACAGTTTCAGCAACCCGAGGGCCGGAATGAGCGAGTGTGCTTCCAATGCAACCAACTGGGCCACATCCGGCATTACTGCCTGCAGCTGTTTGGGAATGCTCCTCTTGGTCTCCCTAAGGCAGCACCTCGAGGGCGGGGACATATGTGTGGTTGAGGACGAGGACCACGAGGAGGAAACCCCGGACCTGCTCGGAATTAAGTGTTTGCTCTAGCATGATACAGGATCGGAACCCTCAGGAGGTGATTGCAGGTATGTTACAGTTAGTTACCATATCTTCATTATTAACCTTAAGATGCTTAAGATGTACTGGAGATCTAGCTTTGAGTATTGCTATTAGTACTTAGGCACCGTGGTGGTCGGCTGGAAATCAGCCTATACGTTATTCGATACTGGTTCCTCACACTCATTTGTATCTGCGGACTTCATTTAAGACCTAGAAGCAGCACAATACTTCACTGGTATTGCTCGACGAGTACGCCTCCCAGACGGCTCTGAGATGACCGCAACCGCCAAGTGCGAATTAGAGATACTCATTGGGGGAAAGGCCTTTAATACCCCTGGCACAGTTTTGAGAATGCCAGAATTCGATCTCATTCTGGGCATGGCATGGTTGGATTGGCACTACACAAGAATTGACTGTGCGGAGAAGCAAATTTACTTGAGACATGGGGACACTGATGTCATCTTTCAAGGTATAAAATTTGCACCTCGTTTGTCATTATCTTCGATTCAGGCCTTGAAAGCTCACATGAGGGGGGAAGAAGTGTGCATGATATGTTTTGAACAAAAGGAGATGAAAATAGATATGAAGGATTTACGAGTAGTGCGGGATTTCCCCGAGGTATTTCCTGAGAAATTGCAAGAATTTCCCCCGCATAGAGAGGTGGATTTTCAAATTAAGCTAGTACCAGGCGCCATGCCCGTCTCCAGAACCCCTTACCGAATGGCCCCGATGGAACTCGTAGAGTTTAGAGTTCAGTTTCAAGAACTGGTGGAATCATTATTAATTCGCCACAGCTCATCACCTTGGGGAGCCCGTATCCTGTTCGTTAAGAAGAAGGATGGAACCTTGCGATTATGCATAGACTATCGGGAGCTCAATCGACTGACGGTGTGGAATACTTATCCGCTACCCTGGATCGACGAGTTGTTCGATCAATTGGTAGGAGCGTATTGGTTTTCCCAGTTGGATTTGCGCTTGGGGTATTATCAGTTGAGGATACAAGAGGAGGACATTCAGAAAATAGCTTTCAGATCAAGATACGGTTTGTACGCGTTCACCGTGATGTGGTTTGGGCTCACAAATGCCCCTTCAGCATTCATGAGTTTGATGAACAAAGTGTTCGAGTCTTATTTAGATATCTTCATCATCATTTTCATCTATGTCATTTTGGTCTACTCAAAGACAGAGGAAGAGCATGTCGAACATCTGACCTTGGTACTGTGGAAGCTAAAAGAGCGTGCCCTGTTTGCTAAGTTTAGCAAGTGTGAATTCTGGCTCCAATAGATTTCCTTCTTGGGCCATGTGATCAGTGGGGCTGGACTAGCTGTGGATCCGGCCAAGGTACGTGTCGTGAAGGAATGGTCTCCCTTGAAATCAGCAGTCGATGTGCGGAGTTTCCTTGCACTTGTCGGGTATTATCGTAAGTTTGTAAAAGGGTTCTCAAAGATTGCCCTTCCTCTTACTACCCTGACAAAGAAAGAAGTGTCATACGAGTGGACACCCAGGTGTGAAGCTGCATTCCAAGAACTAAAAGATAGACTTACCTCCGCCCCCCATCCTGACACTTCCGTCTGGGAAGGAAGGATTTCAAATTTACACAGATGCATCTTATCAAGGGATGGGAGCGGTACTGATGCAGCACAGTCACGTGATCGCTTATGCCTCAAGACAACTAAAGAAGAATTAACTCAACTATACAGTTCACGATTTAGAATTCGGGGCAGGGGTATTCACCTTGAAAGTTTGGAGACACTACCTATATGGAGTCCATTGCGAGATATTTTCAGACCACAAAAATCTAAAGTATGTTCACACTCAAAAGGAACTGAATTTGAGGCAGCGACATTGGTTGGAGTTTTTGTGCGACTATGAGTTCACCTTGAACTACCACCCCAAAAAAGTAAACTCGGTGGCTGATGCATTGAGAAAAAAAGTACCGGACTCAAGCTCCGAGCCTCAATTGATTAGTATGGAATTAGCTCGAATGCTCGAGGAAATGGCGGTCACTTTTGTGTATAAAGTTCCTTCGGAAAAGTATACAGAGTACTTAGTGACCATGAGTATAGTCTGTGATATTCGGGACCGAATCCGGGTGGAGCAAGGAAAGGATGCGGCTCTGGCCCCGATAATCAAGTAAATTGAAGATGGGACTACCAAAGAGTATACGCTAAAAGACGACCTCATTTATTCTCGTGGCCTGCTCTACATTCCCAAAGGAGGTAAAATTAGGGAGGATATCCTGAGAGAGGCACATTGCTCTCAATATTTTTTGCATCTTGGGATTTCCAAGATGTATGCCGACTTGCGAAAGACCATGTGTTGGCCGGGAATGAAGAAAGACATCAGATATTTTGTTACACATTACGAGGCCTGCCAAAGAATAAAGGCAGAATGCAAGAGCCCCGGTGGATTATTACAGTCTTTGCCCATCCCCGAGTGGAAGTTCGAGGATGTCTCCATGGACTTCGTCCCCAGATTGCCTCGCTCACGCTCAGGGAATGATTCATTATGGGTAACCGTTGACCGCCTGACAAAGTTAGCCAGGTTTATTCCTATGAAGAAAGAAGCTCATGTGGATGTTTTGGTATGCCTCTGTGTAGCAGTTTGTACGGTATCATGGTGTGCCAAAGACAATCGTTTCTGACCGGGATGGTCGTTTTACTTCTAAAGAATGGAAGGCCGTACCAGCGTATTTGGGTTCGCGCCTTACCTTTAGCACAATATTTCATCCTCAGACGGACGGGCAGTCTGAGAGGACCATCAGAAAGTTGGAGGACCTATTGAGACTGTGTGTGTTGGATATAGGAGAGCCGTGGGAAAGACTCTTACCCCTCGTGGAATTCTCCTATAACAACAGTCATCATGCCAGCATCGGAATGACACCCCATGAAGACCTTTACGGAAGAAGGTGTAGAACCCCCTTATCATGGGTACAAGATGAAGACTCGAAGGTTTTAGGAATTGAGTACGTCGATGATACTGATGCGGTTATTAGACTAACACGGGACCGCATGCTTGAGGCTCAAAGTCGGCATGCTAAATATTATAATGCAAAGCACCAGATGGTAGAATTTCAAGTGGGTGACAAAGCGTTCCTGAAAATCTGGCCGATGCATGGAGTGTCATGGGTACGTGGTGTGAAAAAGCTCAGCCCAAGGTACGTCAGGCCTTACACTATATTGGAAAGAATTGGCCCTTTGGCCTACCAGTTGGAGTTAAAACCAGAGCTGGAGAACCTTCATGATGTATTCCATGTGTCGTCTCTCCGGATGGCGCTGTTGCAGCCCGATCAACATATCGCCACCATTGATGGAGCAGTAGCAACTGATAGATCTGTACGACTAGAGCCAGTGCAGATAGTATACAGTGAGACAAGGAGTTTGCGCCGCAAGAGTGTTTCTTTGGTAAAGGGGCTGTGGTCTAACAATGGGAAGGAGGAATATACATGGGAGTCGGTGGACTTGATGCAAAAGCTCTACCCTGAGTTGTTATCTCAAGGTAAATTTAAAAGCATATTTTATTTTATTGTATGCTTATCTCTCCCCATAGCCTTAGCCTGATTTCGGGGACGAAATATTTTATTTTGTTTATAGGATTTGTAACATCCCAATTCATGCTAGACCCCTCGTGTGCACTTTTAAGACAGGAGAGTTGACTTGGGCTCAGGGAGGGCTGGCAGTTAGGCTTGCACTTGAGTATGGGAGGTGAAGTTGGTCTAGAGTAGGACAAGGGTAGTGACATGGGCGTGTCCCTACCCATGTGGCTCTCTGGTGTCTATGCATCTTCTATGTGAATCTCGACTAACATTGCCAATTTTGTACCTCCCGAGCAGTATACAGGCAGAGACACGGCCGTGTCCCTACCCGTGTGTGTCCAAGCAGCAGCTCGACGACTCGTCGAACAAAGCTCGATGATCTGTCGACCGTGTTCCTCCCGAGCAGGAAACGGGTAGAGACACAGGCGTGTCCGTACTCGTGTGTGTGCAAGCAGCAGCATGACGACTCGTCGAGCAGAGCTCGATGACTCGTCGACCGTGTTCCTCCCGAGCAGGACACGGGTAATGATACAGGCGTGTCCGTACCCGTGTGTGTCCAAGCAGCTCGACAATTCGTCGAGCAAAGATCGACGAATCATCGACCACATTCTTCCAGAACAGGACACAGGTAGTGACACGGGCGTGTCCCTACCTGTGTAGTTCAATTTTGGGTTTTGACGAATTTTCCGGCCGCGTCGTTTCGAAGGGACTCATTTACTGAGTTGATTGGCGGTCCAATGATAGGCCGATACGTGTATATGCAGTTGCCAAACTTGTCACATGAAAAGGGGAGAAAACCCTAGTTGTTTCTAGTCTTCCTTCCATTGCCATTGCTGTAAGAAACTGCTAGAGAGGAAGAAGGTGCTGGAGCCAATCTTCTCCCTGTGAAGAACTAACACCGACCAAGGAGAAGAAGATCTCGCCAAGAAGGGTGACAAGATCCATGGAAGAAAATGCCGGAAACAAGGTGAGCTTCCTACCCTCTCCCTTGGTGCTAGATCTTTAGTTATTTCTAAGAGAGATATCGACTCAAAAGAGTCTTGATTTGTGAGAAGGAGGTTTCTAGGAAAAGGCCATACTAGGACTCCTGTCCTAGGAGTTAGAGTCTTCAACCTTTACTCACTTCGAATTCAGTTTGTGGACTGGTTTTGTGAAGAGAGGTGGCATCATGAGGGTGAATACAGGAGGAGAATTTCTAGATGTTATTTGAAAGTTTGGTTGAAGGAAGAAGACGAACCGATGTCGTCCGATCTGATTTACGATGCACACAGAAATCTATTTTCTTCGTGCAACAGCCTTCGAGGTCGTTTTATCTCATGATGCAACTAGATTTGGGCTTTCGACTAAATACGAAAGTCGTAGCCCTTGGAAATACCTTTCCAATGAGGGGTTAAACACCTTCACCGGATTCCGTTAGCCTCGGGAATCCCCGTTTGAAGTTGCTGTAAGTAAATATTCCTGCACATGTGATTCTCGTGTTTATATTGTGTTGGTAGAGAGATCATGGTACAGTAACATTAAGGTTTATGTAATTAAACTATAAATGATTGGGGTGAAATATTTTAGTAACATTTGTTGGATTGATTCCCTAATGAACAGATGATGAAGAAGAGTGTACTTGATCGAGGTGATTTGGTGGAGGTTAGAGAAAGATTTAAATATGTGAACTATTGAGAGCATGCTTGACAGTGGTAATGTGTGGAATAATGATGAACTTGGCTTGAATATGTTGTACATAATTGGTAATGACTGTTACGAACAAATGGTCATGGTCTTAGATGACGAATGTGTGAAATAGCCTTACGCTAGTAATGAACCCATAAATATCTTGGGCACGGGGTTGTGAAAGGGTGTAAGTGCGGGGGTTTGTCCGCACTGGGTTGGTAATGCTGAGAAGAGACATAGTGGACGGTTGGGCTTTGTCCTCGGTGTTCATTCCCGAGGCTCCTTCCATGCCAAGTGGACGGTTGGTCTTGGTCCTCGTGCTTTTCTAAGGCTCCTCCCGTGCCACGATGATGTGGAATTGCATGCGGTGTGAGTCGACACGCGGTGTCGTAATACTGGGTTAAGGATAGTGTGGAAGGTCTATGGGCTCGCCAGTTATCACACCGACGGGAGCTGACAGAAAGACTTTGGGCGGTTAGGCTTGGTCCTCGGTACTCATTCTCAGGTCTCCTTCCGTGCCAAGTGGACGGTTGGGCTTGTTCCTCGTGCTTTTTTCCGAGGCTCCTTCCGGATCACAACATAGGCTAGTTCGGGGCTTGGTTCTCGGTGCACATCTACCCGAGATTCCTGCTGAGCCGTAGTGCGAATGTGAGCTCCGCTATTGTGTTTTTAGTGTTAAGACGTATGGAGGCCTAGGCTTGGTAGTGTGGATGCCCACATAGTAGTGGAGAAGCCCGCTCTACTGTCACCGCCTGACCATGACGGTTGATGCCTGAGAGGTTAGCTATCTGCTCGAAAAGTGGAAATTACAAGTCTGTGTCGACTTAGCAGTTGTATGTGCATGATCATGGGTGAGTCATTGCATTGCATTCATATCATTACATTGCTTTGCATACACAAGATCCTCGTCGTATAAGTTTGTATGGGCACTCTTATATGATGAGTTACTTTACTGTTGAGCTGATCCTTAACTTATAAGTTTGTATGGACATTCTTATAAGTTGAGCTACATCCATATTGTAAATCTTTATGCTTAGATTGATTGATATAACTTGAGTAGAATTGCTATAATAGATTGCTGATAATATTGTTTTACATTACTTCTATTGGCACTCATGACATATATACTTACTTCACTTGCTTGTACTTCTGCTTATATTAATATATTTTACCCTTTGTTCCTTTCTCTTCCCGGTGCCGAGGAGTCGCCGGGGGAGCGGATGTGATAGCCACTTAGTCTTTTTAGCTAACGGTTGCTACGTCTTTCTTTTAGGAGGAAATCCCGTAGTCAGAGCAGCCGCAGATTTTGCAGCAGGACAGCTAGGCCAGGACGACGGGGCCTGAAGGGATGGTGTCGTCGCTACCGTCAGTCACTAAAGTGAGTTTGAGAGACTTTTGATGTAGCCCTGTTGGGCAAGTTTTACCCGTACTCTGATATTTTAAAAGCTTGTTGTAGCTTCTTTTCTTGATATACTTTTGGATTATTTTACTTATGTGTGGATTGACTTCTACTTTATATACTTGGTTGGGTTGGCATTGGATGATATTGTTTATGGCCGGAAGGATAGGCGTCTTGTGGTGCAGACCAACACATCCATTGGTGCCATCGCAAGGCGGCTGTTCTGGGCATAAAACTCCTCTCGTGCCGTATTTTGTGTTCCGAGAGGGGGGTCTTACAATATCCAGATCAGTAAAATGAAAAATCAAGCAACAAGGATAAAAAGAAAAAATATCTGAAAAGAAAAGATAGAGAAAGGGAAAAGTTTTATTGCTAAAACTTGGAGTGACACAAGTTCTGAATCCAGTTCTTCATCAAAAGAAGAAACTACTACTAAAGAAGCATGTTTCATGGCTCTAGAGATAGAATTAGATTGTGGTACAAATGTGGTACCTGATTTTTTTGATGATATTGATTATATTTCAGATGATTTTAAAGTATGTTTTAGAGAATTTTGTATATATCAGATAGAATTGCAAAAGAAAATTAAATTATTAAGACAAAAATTGAAATTATATGAAGACTATCCTACTGATAGTGAATAATTAAAACAGGATAAGATTTTAAATATTGAGATAGGTTAACCTGAAGGAACAGGTATGTAAGTTGACTGAAGAAAAATCTCTATAGAAGAATTATCAAAGGCAAAAGTCTTTGGAGACTTCTTGAATGGCATGAGTTATCAACTTATAAATATTGACTTTTCTTTTGAAAAATTTAAATTAGATTTTAAAGGGTACTGCGAAGATAAAATCTGAAAAAAAAAATTAAACGTTAAAGAAGAGAATTAGATGAATTAAGATGTAAATGTCATTATTATAAAACTTATAACTATAAGGTTGAACTAGGGAAATTAGATAAATAAAGATCAAATCTAATTATTAAAAATAGAGAAATACAAATTAAATTAGGTAAGATAAAAAATTTAGATATCATTTTGAAAGAAAGGAATCAGGAGAAAAATCAAATAAATAAGGTATCAAAGGATTAATATGCAAAAAATCAATAATTCTTGATAGAAATGAAGATAGTCAATCTACAAATGAAAGAGAGCAAGATCTAATAAAAATAACCAAGTTTAACATAGAAACTTCATCAAAAATTAATAAGGAATTGTGAAAAGCAATCACAAAATATACAATCTTTGAAAACTAGAAACCTTGCTCATTGGAAATATGAGTCAACTAAGCATAAACCAAAATTATCAAAAAACACAATTTCAGAAACTTGGATTCTAGTCATATCAAAGTAAATTTCAAGTATACAACCCAAATAGTTTTAATACACACATTGTTTATGATTATCATAATAATGAGAATATATGTACAAATTGCCAAAGAAAATGTCATGATATCAAAATTTGTTGGATAAAAAGACCGATCAGTTATCATCCAAAAGGCTATTTTAATAATCCTTCTTATACCTTTATTACTTCATGAAATGATAGAATAAGTAATGAGTCTAAGACAATATGGGTTCCAATACAAAAAAATTAATGAAAATCTTACTCTTGGTTTCATGTTTTCTCTGGTTTGGCAAGAACATTTGCAAGAAACATGATGCAGGCTCACACGTTGACACCGAATAGATCTACGTACTAGCACGCATACCTCTCTATGATCCAATCATAATTGTACAACCGTTCTACGCAGCACCACGTTAATTAATTATATCAATTATAGGCTAGCGTACGGGTAGCCAAACCAATTAGGATCGAATAGAGGCGATATGCCAATATTCTTTCTGGCTAAAAACACCAACCCGGTCCGATCGAGCGAAGGTTGTACCAAAAGAGATTTACTAAAAATAACAATTCGAAAAATGGTAGATCTCTCCCAACAAAAGAAAACAGAGGTTCGCCAACCCTATCAAACTTAAATAAATTAAGATGTACTACAAAATCAAATGAAATAAAATCCACGAAAAATTTCAATGATATCAAAACCTAACGACAAGAATTCCACCACAAGAATTAACTAGAAGGAAACACATATAAAGTAGAAATATTTCGTTACCCAACTGGAATGTATGATTCCGGTCTCTCTACTTGGATCGTTCTTCAACGGCTCCGCCGGGGTCACGCCGGATGGAGAGGAACTTGTTTGCCTTCGTTGCTTCACGCCAGATTTGGAAAATACACAAAGAGTGATCTTTGGTGCTTGGCCGAAGTTCTTCAATGGAGGGAGGTTGGTTTTTTTTAATGGAGTGATAGTGGTCGGTTTTTGGAAGGAGAAAAAAAAGGTGGTCGGGTAAATAGAGAATGATGGAGAGAGAAACGGTGGTGGCTATGGGTGGTTGGGTTGTGGAAGAGGGGGTGATCGGCTAGTTTTGTGGAAGAGGAGAAGGCTCGGTTAGGAGAGGCGAAAAAACTTGAGGGTGGTCGGCTAGGAGTAGGGGGATGGCCGAGTTAGGTAGAGGTGGAGGGGAGATAGGGTGGCGGCTTGCTTGGTGTAGGCCGAACCCTAAAGGGGTGATGGTGGTCGGCAGCTTGGAGGAAGTTGGGAGGGGCTCGGTTATGTGATGTAGGGTTGGTTGGTTATCTTTGGATGAGAAAGGGGGGGGAGAGGGAGGGGAGAGGAGAAAGGAGGAGAAGAGAGGGAGCCCAAATAGGGAGCGGGGGGAGATGGCCGGCGGCCAAAGAGGGTCGAGGAGAGGAGAGTGGTGGCCAAAATATGCCAAAGGAGGGAGAAAGCAAAGAAAGGAGGGAAGAAGACATATAGGGAAAGTAGGAAGGGAAATAAACTTTTTCATCTCTAAGGCAAGTAAAGACAGAATGGCTATATAGGAAAAAGAAAGATGAAAAGAAAAATAAAGAAGTCAGAATAAAGAATGAGGGGAAAGTATTAAAGTAAAACGGGAAGAATTAGGAAGTAGGCAAAAAAGATTATAACAATAAAGAAAACTTAAAGAATAAAGGGGTAAAGAATAAGAAATGGAAGA